>OZ025246.1:18563731-18836231 GCA_964019155.1 Osedax fenrisi
TACAATTACCTGTAATATATGTAATCATCATTTACATTTTACCTGTCTTAATAATTATGGCTTAACTACACACCCGTGGAACTCTACCAAACATTCTAAAATTGCTATTGAATTATTAAATTCTAATCTGATTATATTTCAGTGTATGAACTGTAAAGACAATACATATGTTAATAATACAGATAAATCTAATTCAAATTCATACTCAGAAATCAATGATTGCATCATTAATAAACTTGATAAATTACAAATAGATTTAAATAGTTTGAATTGTCAGTTTTCTTCATATTCGTCTAGCTCTAATAACTCAACAATTCTTAATTATATCTCTAACGCCATATCCACACTTCCTGATACCTTAAATAAATCGACTTCTAAATCATTCAGCGATATCGTTAAGTCAACATTACCTATTCATATACCTACTGCTTCAAAAACAACCCCTAAAATTCATTTATGTTCTTCTCAACCTTCGGTTATTATTGAACATATTTCACCTACAGACAGGAATCTAACATACATTAACTCTTTATTTTAACAAATTGAACTAGATCCTAACACCATCACTGAGTACTATTTCATATCTCAGTATGCAAACTTATTACTCTCATCAACATTCACTACTGATAGTTTACTAAACTCTAGATCTTCTCTATATTTATTCGTCCTTTTATTCCCAGTGATACAATTAAGATTGGTCCTAATAACTTTTATTCATCAAAATCTATCATGACGAAATACAAGTGTGTGTTTAATAGGTACAAACTATCATATGAACTTCGTTTATTCACTACTAACAGTAATTCTGACATAAAAGTAATCGACTGGAAATCGAATCCGCATATTCCAGATGATAATGAATTTATTCAATGGTCTAATTCATTCGAGAATCATTGTAAAAATGCTAAATGTTAATTAACTCTAGATCTGTACGGAATAAAGTTTATAGTATAGCTCGAGCTATTTGATCAATCTATTATTGATTCTAAATGTTTAATTACTGCACTCACTGAAACATGGTTGACTGATAATGACTCTGCTTTATCATCGCAATTAACTCCTCGAGGATATAATGTAATTCTTGCGAATAGATCGACGACTTCTCGTGGTGGTGGTCTTGAACTGGTATATTCATCTAATTTTAAACTTGCCTTCTCTACCATTCTTTCTGTCTCTTTATGTGAAATGTTGATCTGCCATCTCAGATGTTCATTTTATACAATACATATTGTTCTTATATACCGTCCCGCTTATTCTAGCATAACTGCATTTTTCGATGACCTTACGTATATTTTGTAATCTATTTCTTCTGATAATACAATTATTCTTGTTGATTTCAATATACAATATATTTCTTCTAATACTCCTGCATCATCTTTAAAATGTCTGCTTTATGAGTTATCTTTAACGCAACATACATTTCCCCACTAACGGGAACTGTATCGATCTGGTTATATCACCATCCTCGTCTAAACTTGTCTCATCTCCTTTTCAAAGGTTTCTAATCTCTGATCATTTTGTAGTTACATTTGAGTTGCTATTGACAACTTTTGCCATTCCTCGACCAGTAAGTTCATTTAGAAAGATATCTGCTATTAATATAACTTTTTTTTGTTAGATCCGTTTGTTCTCAACTCGATATACATCAGTGTCATATCTTACCTGACTCTCTCTTTGACAATTTTAACTCAGCTGTTTCTCTTGTATTCTCTTGAATTATTTGTACCTATCACCGAATCTCCTAATCGATCATATTCAAAATCTCCTTGGTTTAGTAATGAGCTAGTTAATCTACGTCGTTCACTTAGATGACTACAAACAAGATACCAATTGACCAACCTTGAACCTGATCTTAAAGGCTTCAAAGTATCTCGCTCAATTTATAGATGTAAACGTCTCACCTATAAATCATCCTACTGGTAAGCTTGATAATTTGGGTATGTCCTCTAAACAAGCATTTAAACTCTCATTTAAATTGATTGGTCGAGATCTTAATAGACATCTTCCAGATCAACCAGACTCTTTTCTGTGCACTGCCTTTTCCAGTTTCTTTAAACGAAAGATTTCTTTGATAATTATATGTAATTTGGATACTAATGGATCCCTACCCAAGCAAACAGAATTTAGTTGCCGCAACGTAACATTATAGGTCAAATAATATGTTCCACTAGGTGGTCGAATCATAGGTAGTTTGTGAGCAGAGAAACGGTTTCCTTTTACATACAAATAATCAATAGTGGAACGTATTATTTTACCCATAAATAAACACCTAGTGGAACGTATATTTTTACCCATACATTACACTTAGTGGAACGTATATTTTTACCCATGATTAAACACCTAGTGGAACGTATATTTTTACCCTTAATAAACACCTAGTGGAACGTATATTTTTACCCATAAATAAACACCAAGTGAAACGTATATTTTTACCCATACACAGTAAAAAAGAAACGTAAAACAATTCATTCATTTATTACAAGGAACAATACACAAAATACGGATATGATATAACACGTGAATAATATATATAATAATAAACTGGGAATGCAAAGTTATATTTATAATGATAATAATACAAGTATGTATACATATATGATTATAATATGAATGAATGAATGAAATCAGTTTATAGACAATTGTCTAAGGATACATATATAGTATATAGTATGCGAATATAGAGGTTTCTGTTCATTAAATAGCACAGTGTATAATTCCAGATATATATATATATATATATATATATACGAAATTCACGAAGACGATACCGGATCCTAGAGATGATCTTTAACATATTCATAGAGATATTAACCATAGCCAAGCAGGAAGATCATCTTGTTTATTCTGAAATTATAAATTGTATATTAATATAAATCAATTATGATGACACAATCATGTGTATATATGTATAATGTAACTAGTTGTATATAATGAATAATAGACTAGCTGGACCATACAAGTGCAAACAGGTGCAAGGTATCGCGTGGTACATTTACCCTTAGCCAATCAGGGAGGGCTGCGTTCCCTAGGCACACACGCAGTGCGTGCGTCAACCTGATTCCTAAAGCAGTAAACATGTTACATAATGGGACGTCCGATATCTAGTTCGTTAGCATGATATGGAACGTTCCATTATGCTAAACTGTACGGACTGGTCCATTACGGATATCAACATGATATATATATATATATATATATATATATATGTATATATGGCTATACATGACGGGCGGCATACTTTATAAATGAACATCGTGTGTAGGAGGTAATTTACAACTGAATATAAGTGTATGTTGAACCAATGGTGGTTTTAGGTAGAGGTGTGACTATTACAGGAATCAGGTGTGAAGATGAGGGCATCATTGGTAATGGCAAGGTCGTCATTTTATATTATAACGTACATATATGTGAATTTATATACACTTAGGTATATCATGTACACCCTATTACTAAATATATATACGAATGTAATTATATCAACATAACAATATTTAACATGTGTACTATATTACATCATAGTGTATATTAATCTAGGTCATCAGGGGATTAAAATTAGACAAAGGCCGGTACTAGTTTATATATATATATTTTACATAATTACACATATATACATGCACGACGTATGCATTGCACGTACTATATATATATATATATATATATATATATATATATATATATATATGTATGGATGTATATATTAAATACTAACTTATGTATCTTGACTATTCAATTTGTCGGACTAGAAGCTGGCAAACAAGTTTAGATACATGGTATTCACGAATACGATACCGGAGGCGATCCCGGATAGCATACGGAGGACGTCTAGGGCGGTAACGGAGATGATCTTGAACATATTCATGAATATATTCATCTAGGCAAGCAGGAAGATGATCTTAATTATCCTGAAATTATAAATTGTATATTAATAAATCAATTATCATGACACTATAATATTTATGTGTATACTAACTTCTAACTTCTGCATCTTGACTATTCAATTTGTCGGACTAGAAGCTGGCCAACAAGTTTAGATACATGGAATTCACGAAGACGATACCGGAGGTGATCCCGGATAGCATACGGAGGACGTATAGGGCGGTAAATGATCTTGAACATATTCATGAAGATATTCATCTAGCTTAGCAGGAAGAAAACTACTGATGATCTTAATTATCCTGAAATTATAAATTGTATATTAATAAATCAATTATCATGACACTATAATATTTATATGTGTATACTAACTTCTGCATCTTGACTATTCAATTTGTCGGACTAGAAGCTGGCCAACAAGTTTAGATACATGGAATTCACGAAGACGATACCGGAGGAGATCCCGGATAGCATACGGAGGACGTCTAGTGCGGTAACGAGATGATCTTGAACATATTCATGAAGATATTCATCTAGCTAAGCAGGAAGAAAACTACTGATGACCTTAATTATCCTGAAATTATAAATTGTATATTAATAAATCAATTATCATGACACTATAATATTTATATGTGTATACTAACTTCTGCATCTTGACTATTCAATTTGTCGGACTAGAAGCTGGCCAACAAGTTTAGATACATGCCATTCACGTATACGATACCGGAGTCGATCCCGGATAGCATACTTAGGACGTCTAGGGCGGTAACTGAGATGATCTTGCATATATTCATGAAGATATTCATCTAGCCAAGCAGGAAGAAAACTACTTATGATCTTAATTATCCTGAAATTATAAATTGTATATTAATAAATCAATTATCATGACACTATAATATTTATATATGTATACTAACTTCTAACTTCTGCATCTTGACTATTCAATTTGTCGGACTAGAAGCTGGCCAACAAGTTTAGATACATGGCATTCACGAAGACGATACCGGAGGCGATCCCGGATAGCATACGGAGGACATCTAGAGCGATAATGGAGATGATCTTGAACATATTTACATTAAAGAATATTGTTAAACATTTTTCAAAGTTTTAAAATATATTTTATTTATAATAATTAAGTGGCGGTATACTGGTATATAACGAAATATTACTAAATAAATCGAGTATATATATATATATATATATATATATATATGCAGGGATGGCAGAAGTAGGGGTTTTTGGGTTTTTGGGTTATTGGGTTTTTGGGTTTAAACCTTTTGATTATTTTAGGGGTTTTTGGGGTTTTTGGGTTTTTTGGGGGTTTTTCATTTTTGTTTTCATTATTATTTTTGGGTTTTAGTATATAATTAATTATTATTATTTAATCATCACATTTCAACTAATTTACAAGTAATTTAATAATGATATATATATATATATATATATATATATATATATGTACTTTTTGATTCTACTATTTTCTTCATTCCTCATATTACTGCCATCACTAAATCTGCAAATTATCATCTATTTAGAATTAGAAAAATACGAAAATCAATTACTGTATCTCTTACTAAAACTCTAGTTAATTCCATTGTCCTATCACGTATAGATTACTGTTCCTCGATCCTTATCAATCTTCCATTATACTCACTCTCTCCCCCAAATCAAGTTATTAATTCATCAATCCGTACAACATATAACCTACGTATTCTAGATCATACATCTACTTCCTCATACCAACACTTACCTCCATGGTTCCCATTTAACAAACGCTCTGCTTATCGCATACTATCTATTGTTCATTCCTCAATATACTCTTCGAATTTCACCTCCTATATTTCTGCTTCTCTAATACAACTTTAGATCTTCCCTTCCATCTCTTAGACACCATGAATATCATTTTTATCTACTCCAATTCTCCATCCCTCAAAAATGAATACTCGGGTACTGAGTTATATTGGTCCAAAACTATGGAATTCACTCCCACCCTATATTAGATCCATAAAATCACATAAAAAATTCATGAAATATATACAACAATTTATATCAGGTGGCAACCTGTAATACTAATATTTGTTGTCATTATTATTTTATTTATTAATTTACGTATGGTTTATTCTATTTTATTTTATTATTATTAATGGTATTTATTGTTTTACCTAATCTATTATTTGTATTCAATATATACAATTTTGAGAAATTATTTATGATTTATTTAAGTGTTTAAATAAACTTGCAATCAATTAATCAATCAATATATATATATATATATATATATATATATATATATATATATATACTGAGGAGTCTATTTATATCTGCTATTATTATATGTGATTTAATAAATAAATATTATTATTAAGTGTATAAATATAATTATATTTCAAATATATAGGTATATATACCTATATATATATACCTATTAATTATTTATATTTATTTATAATAATATAAATCATTTATTAGAATACTTGCCATTTTACAATTTAAAATGTCATTAACCTTTATAGTATTATATTAATATATATTACAACACTATTATATTATATAATTTATATAATATATATATTTTTTTTAAATATTTTTTCTTGATTTTTTTATTTAAGATAAAGAAAAATCCCAAAAACATCTCAAAAACCCTCAAAAACCCACCAAAAACCCAATAACCCAAAAACCTCTTACATATTTCTTAGATTTTTGGGGTTTTTGCCAACCCTGTATATATGTATATTAATGCTGTAAAATTTAAAATACTATATTAATTAATAATTATAAAAATAATATATAATTAATAATTAATAATATACAATTAATTGTTTTTAATTAATAATAAGTATTGATAAATAATTATTAATTAGTAAATTATAATTGAATAATTATTAGAATAATATATAAATAATAATTAATAATATACAATTAATTATTATTACTTAATAATTATAATTGAATAATAGTATACATAGTATAATATTTATTTGTATAGTATATACTTAATATACCATATATGGTTACACGAATATCTGTGTATGTACATCGTACACTGTACACATGTTTTTATATGTGAATATATATGAATAGTAATCAAGCAAGCATTGTATAATTATAATCCCTTGCTGACCTAGATAACTTTGTGCATAGTAAATTATCTTATGATTATTATTCATGTTTCACTGAGTCATAGTTAAATATAGAATATTCACATAACTTATAAGTTATAGCGCTATATATAGCGCGTAATAATTATTAATAGAATAATATATAAATAATAATTACTAATATACAATTAATTATTATTACTAAAAAATTATTATTGATAAATAATTATTAAGATAATATATAATTAATAATTATTAATATATAAGTAAGTGTTATTAATTAATAATAAGTATTGATAAATAATTATTAATTAGTAAATTATAATTGAATAATTATTAGAATAATATATAAATAATAATTAATAATATACAATTAATTATTATTACTTAATAATTATAATTGAATAATAGTATACATAGTATAATATTTATTTGTATATTATATACTTAATATACCATATATGGTTACACACATATATGTGTATGTACGATGTACACTATACACATGTTTTTATATGTGAATATAAATGCATAGTAATCAAGCAAGCATTGTATAATTATAATCCCTTGCTGACCTAGATAACTGTGTGCATAGTAAATTATCTTATGATCATTATTCATGTTTCGTGAGTCGACTATGATCATAGTTAAATATAGAATATTCACCTAACTTAGCGCGTAATAATTATTATAATAATATATAAATAATAATTACTAATATACAATTAATTATTATTACTAACAGATTATTATTGATAAATAATTATTAAGATAATATATAATTAATAATTAGTAATATATAATTAAATGTTATTAGTTAATAATAAGTATTAATAAATAATTATTAATTAGTCAATTAAAATTGAATAATTATTAAAATAATATATAATTAATAATTATTAATATATACTTAATTGTTATTAATTAATAATACGTATTGGTATATAATTATTAAAATAATATATAATTAATAATAAGTATTGATAAATAATTATTAATTAGTAAATTAGAATTGAATACTTAATAATTATTAAAATACTATATAATTAATAAGTAATAATTTTACTGCACTAATGTATATACATATATATATATATAATCATATTATTAATAGTTGTATGTTATCTATATATATTATAATTATAACTTATACACATATTCCCATATAATAATGTTTATATTATATATGTATACATATTATAATATTTATTTGTATATAATATACTTAATTTAATATGTGTATACTATATATATATAATATATATTATATATTATAATAAATAAGTGATATTAAATGATCAAAATAATAATGTATTTATTGTAAAATTCTAGGTTTTAAAGATTGTTATTAATTTTTATTTGCCTAGTTGTAAACCAGTTGTAATTTTATAATAATGAATAATACATATTTACACATGTTAAACATAATTTGACACTTTGATATTATATATAATATATAGTATAATATGGTATAATATAGTATAATATTAATATGATTATTTCATACATTTCTAAAAAAATGCCTTATGTTAAAATATTATGTTTTAATATATTTTTGTAAATCGTTTTACAAAATTGAGTAAAAATGCCTTATATTAAAATATTAAGTTTAATTACTAATTATATATACGACTTGAATGCCGATTTATAATATACATGTAGTACCAATGTTATATGTATATTATAACAGGATATATTACTACTTATTAAATTATTACTGCAGTAAACACATTACTTTTTAATGTATTTAAATTACTACTGTTATATGTATATAAGGTTATGCATTGTTATACAATTACAACTGAGCAACAACATATTAATAATAATCTTTAAAACCTAAATAAAACCTAAATTTGTACTATAAATACATTATTATTTTGAATATTTAATATCAATTATTGATTATAATATATAAATTATAAAATATAATATATATTATATATATATATATATAGTATCAAACTATAAAATTAAGTATATTATATACAAATAAATATTATAAAATTACAACTGGATTACAACTGCATTTTAGTACATCCCATAATATTAATATATAATTATGCATAAAGGACATAGAGCTAGAGAGCTTTTCTCTAGCTCTATGATAAAGGATAACACTTAACAATTATATAAGTATATATGTTTATATTTAACAATAAGATTATTATATTACCTTATTAAATCAACTCGTAGTATATATGATATATACTTTAAATATTTGTACGTTGTCTTTAAAGGAAGTAGAATAAAAGGAAGTGTACATATAAGAAAATAAATAAACAATACCGTTAATTTCAATTTTCGCGCCATACACGATGACCTGTGCAGTAGATGATGCAATGGGTGATGCAATGGGCGAAGCCCTTCGGGCATGTCTTGTCGTAATGCTTAATTTCATACATTATCACTACATGTATGCTATGATACAATCGTGTTATTCTATGTACATCTATTTATAGATATGTGGTAGAACAACTATGTAATATCTATGTATATCTATAATATATGTGTGTGTATCTGTGCGTGTGAATATACATATATATATATATATATATATATATATATATATATATATATATATATATATATATATATATATATACTATACTATACTATAGTATCAAAGTATAAAATTAAGTATATTATATACAAATACATTTTATAAAATTACAACTGGATTACAACTCCGTTTTAGTACATCCCATACCATTAATATATAATTATGCATAAAGGATATAGATCTAGAGAGTTTTTCTAGTAGTACTACTTTTCTCTAGCTCTATGATAAAGTATAACACCTATCAATTATATATGTTATATTTTATATTTAACAATACTATTTTATATTACCTTATTAAATCAACTTGTAATAAACAATCTAAATATTGATAAATTGTCAATATAGGAAGTTTAATACATAGGAAGAATTATAAAATAATGAAGTAATTAATCAATACCGTTAATATCAATTTTCGCGCTAAACACAATTTCCACAATAACACACTCATCGATATAAATAAATTCACTTTCTTTATATCGATGAACACACTTACCTGCGCACTGAGTGTGGTGGGTGACACAATTAGCGTGACTTTTCGTAATGCTTCATTTCATACAGTATTTACGACATGTATGATATAATACATTCGTGGAATGCTATGAACCTCTATTTATAGGTATGTAGTAGAACAACTAGAACATATCTAATATTTATTGCGTATTAATCATATTATTTATAGTTATTTTACCTAATTATATCTTATATACATATTCCATTATAATAATGTATATTTACAAACTAATGAACTAATTAGTTCATTAGTGCATTAGTACTTTAATGTTGGATGTGAAATAAATCACAGAAATATTAAACAGAAATAAGTGTATAAATTAACACTAATAGATGGTATATATATATATATATATATATATATATATATGTTTGTGTATGTGTGTGTATGTGTGTGCGTATGTATATATTATACAATTATATTGATATATAATTCTATTAATAATAATTCTTATTGATAAGAGATATATTTTATAAAATATAATATTTCACTATAGATATCGCTGATGTAATATCCAATGTATTTATTTGACTTATACAATTGTATATATTAATATACAAATTTGAATATATATTGAATATATAAATTAATGATATCCAAAGTGTTTATTTGACCTATAAAATATACAAAATTGGAACATATATTGCATAAATAAAATAATTATATCCAAAGTGTTTATTTGACCCATAATATATACACTGGTGGAACGTTGTTATATATTTTACGTTGACGCGCAACGCGTTTGGTTGCTTGGGTAATAAGTCATTTTAGCGGAAATTTCCACATTTTTTTTCCAAACCTCTAGTGACTATTTATAATAACTAATTAAATATTCAATATATTTATTTGAAATTTTCTAATTAGGGTAATGTCTAACGAAATCTAATAACGAGATTTGCTATTTTAAATATTGTATGTAATTACATTGAAAAGAATACATAGGGTTTTGTAAATGAATACCTATAAGTAATACCTGACACTTTCTCCAATTTCAGTCCGCCTAAAATACACGTAGTATCAATAATATTAGTTTTATAATATTAAATCAAAATAGCGGATATAAATAGATTTAACTAGTTAAAAAATATATAACACATGCGTATTATGAGTTGAGGGTGGGGTAATATACCCCATTATATTATAAAGTGGGTTGATGAGGAGGAATCTACCCCGTCTATTAGTATTATTACATCATTATATGTATATATTTAATAGTGATGTAACATTATTCATATGATAAGGTGTGTATTTCTAAATATTTTTCATTTTCTAATATAACTATGTATTACATAATATATATATATATATATCCCATATATGGGATATGCCACAACATATTATATATCTTACTTTTTATTTTCTCTCTACTTCTAATCATTAAATAAATCAACTTATTATTTTTTTCTCATGTTATATTGCATGTATATTATTATTAAATTGTTATCGTATTATTATTTTCTTCCTGCACGAACGGATGTGTTTACATGACCCTATTTGAGTGCTTAATAAAACGAATATCATCATCATCATATATATATATATATATATATTATATATTATTAAGATATACTAATAGTTAATCAATTTTATTAGAACAATATTTTGGTAAAATGAAAATTGTAAATAGTATCCTAATTCTAGTATGTATTCAGAATTATAACTTTGTAGAAGCAGATACGCAAGTTAGATAATATATATATATATATAATTACACACCCAAACACAGATACATATATACATATATACCTGTTGATCGGATTTTAATTATTTTCCTATCTATTATTTATTAATTATAGTTATTCCTGATGCTGCTTTACGAGTATATATAATAAAATAAATGACAGTTAAAATACAAACAAATGTAGAAACATATTTATTTTTAATATTTCAAAAATTAATTAAAAGATATTTCAAAATATATATTAAAAAATACTACAAATATTTCAAATATTAAAAAATATATTGAAAACCCAAACCCAAACATTCCCGACCCGGCGTTGCTCTTTTTGTTGATTATATTCATATCTATTATATATTAATTATATAGTATATAATTATAACACAAGTTAGATTATATATATATATATATATATATATATATATATATATATATATAATTACACACTCAAACACATTTGTAAAACTCTACACAATCTATTAATTATTAATTATATAATATATAATTATAACACATTATAACTACTCCTGTTTGGAATTCCTGCCGTACCCAACACATCGATATAATGAAATTGGATAAGCAATTGAATGTAGTGTATGGCACTTTGCGATAGAGGCGCTGCAGTCGCAGCCTACTACTAGATATCTACTAAATTTTAAATTAATATTATATATTTATACATATATATTGATAATTACAACCAATTTTAATGTACTATCTATACTAACAATAAAATTCTATATTTAAAATACATCATATCAATATATCTTGTAATTTTGTGTATTTATATTGAAGATATCATACTATTTTATTAATATTTATATTCTAAATCCATTGATATATTGATATCCATAGATAGAATTCATTTGAATACATTTAAAAAAAATATATTTTGGAATATTTTGAAATATTTTTTGTTTTATTTTTTAATATTATTTGAATATTTTTGAAATATTGTTCCTCTAATATTTGAAATAGTTAAAACTAATATGTTTCTACATTTGTTTATATTTTAGCTATCATTTATGTTATTGTATATACTAGCAATGCAGAATCAGGAATATCTATAATTAGATAGAAAAATAGATTGAGTTTATTGTTTAAAATAAATAATATGACATAAAACAATTATACAACACAAATCAAATAACGAATATAAACTAGGTGATTTAAAAATACCATGTTACAAATGGTTAAAATATCGAGTTAACAATGATAAAAAGAGAATAATAATAAGGGGATATATTCTTATGCAAACACTTCATCAACGTATCAACTTTAAGGGAATGGGTTGTCAATCCATGTGCCTTGGTGTACAAACTTGACCCAAGGGTTCCACTGACACCCGTAATACCCGAGACATAATAAAGATAATGCAACCGAATAACATAACCCCAAAAAACTAAAAATAAAATAATATAATAATTGAATAATAAAAATTAATAAAGTAAAATAAAATTTAAATATTAATACAATGAATTATCAAACCTTGTAATAAGTTGAGTAACATAAGTTGCTGAACAAGTATAATTAGATAGAAATTCCAAGGAGTTGAAATACGATTACTAAAATAATTCAAAGTAACATTAGTCTTGCAGATGTCTTTTATAACTGTAATGGAAGGACCTCGACTTCTTTATGAGTAAGTTTCAAGTAGCCCTAACAAATCAACATCAACTAGACCATTTATAATTGTATAGGCGAGAATCAGATTAGCCCGTAATCTGCGTTAAAATAATGAAGTTAAGTTTAAAAATAATGAATTATTTTTATAATTTGTATATGGTATTCCACATCTTGGGTGTATTTGGGGTATTGTGTATGGTAGTACGGATGGTTTCTGAATAGTCGAAACCTATACAATATACTTTGAAAATGGGTTGTTCAGGATCATCTGCCCATACACAGTACTCAACTGATGCAATTACCTCCAATTAGTCGTGAACAGCACGGCGGGTGACCCTGGTAAACGACCTCGACTGGCCGGCTAAACATTGCATGGGTATGACTGGCTTCTAACAAAACTAGTTTTACATTTCTTATAGCAACAGAAATAAAATAGTGTATTTTCAATCGAGCAGCAGCGATAGAAATAGTGGACGAGGCGGATGATCTAGTAAGGACAACGGCAACTTCATATATACTCGAGGGCGTTCTGGCAACCCCATTCACGGCTTCAACACTGCCCTGGAGAAAGCAACGGGAAACTACTCCAGTAAAATTACCACGAAAACAAACATGACAGCACAAATAAAATAAATGTAATAAGGCTAGAAATTGAGCCTCCCAGGTTGGACAGCCTTTCAATTATTACTGGGGATGAGCGAAAATATCGTGTAATTACAGTCGGTAAGGATGACGAGGCTATCTTAAATCTGCAAGGAAGGACTGTTTCTGAGAAAATCGTCTTGAAACACACATATATTAATAGCTACCTACAATTTAAAAAAAATATAAGTATAGCGACATGGAATGTCATAACAATTAATAATAGAAATACAGAAATTATTACAAGGGAAATGGGAAGGAATGGGATAGATTTAATAGGGATAAGTGAAACGAAGTGGAAGGGGACAAGTAAAATCTGATGACTATTCAGTATATTTTAGGTGAAACGATAAAATTGAAAGAAAAGGGTAGCATTCATATGCACAGAAAAAATAAAAAAATGTGTTATTGGGTTCAATCCTATAAGTGACATAAAAATAAAAATACGTATCCAAGGTAAACCTATACATTTCAAATTCATACAAGTATACACTACCACTTCAACAGCAGATGAAGAGGAGATGGATTATTTCTACGATTACATACAAAAAGCAATCGATATAGTGGGATGCTAATGTGGGTAAACAAAATACAACTGGGGTAACTGGTAATTTTGGACTGGTGATTAGAAATGAAAGAAGTGATACCATGGTAGATTAATGCAGTCGAAATAGTCTTGTTATTATGAATACAATGTTCAAACAACATGAAAGAAGACTATATAATTGGAAGTCACAGGATAAAATTACTAGAAACCAGATTGATTATATCTTATGTACAGGTCGATGGAAAAGCTCTATAAAAAGAGTAACAACTATCCCTGGAGCAAACTTTGGCACAGATCACAATTTGTTAATAGCTATTGTCAAGATAAAGCTCAAACAAACTAAAAGAAATAAGACTACTCCAATATATGATCTAGAAAAAATTGCTACGAAATATACTGTAGAAGTTAAGAATAGATGCAGTATAATACAAGTAGATGGTAAATATCCTGAAGATGTATGGATTGATATACGTGATACTGTGATAGAGACGACTGAGAAATGGATACCAAAAGTAAAGAAGAGGAAAGTTACAAAATGGTTAACCGAAGAAACAATAAAAATAGCGGAGGAGAGAAGAGAGGCAAAAGGAAAAGGTAAATTGAAAAATATAAAAAACTAAATGCAGAATTTCAAAAAAAAGCAAGGTACGATAAGGAGATAAATTTAAGATAGAAATATAGAAAAATAGAAGAAAACAATAAAAAGGGAAGAACAAGAGATCTATACATGGAAATAAAAGATATAACTGGATCATACATTAATAGATGCGGAGTTATGAATATAAGTTCCGGAAAGACGGCTACTGAAGAAAGAGAAGTAAAAATTAGATGGCAACAATACACAGAAGATCTTTACAGGAGAGATCCTAAAATTATTGATACTTTTACCGAAACTAGATATGAAGATGAACCTAATATACTAGAGACAGGGGTAACGGACGCTATCAAGCATATATCAAATCGGAAATCATCTGGATGTGATGGTATACCTATAGAGCTTCTGAAAGCAGGTATAGATGCATCTATAAAAATACTGTTAGTTATTTTCAATAACGTATGGAGGACTAAGGAATGGCCAATAGATTGGAAGAAATCTATTATCTCCAAATATACAAGAAAGGAGATAAGAAAGAATGTGGGAACTATCGAACTATTGCTCTAATCTCTCATGCTAGCAAGATATTCATTCGAATTTTTCAGAAAAGATTAGAACATTTCCTTATCCCAGAACTACCTTTGAACAAGCAGGTTTTAGAAAAGGAAGAGGAACAATAGATCATATAGCTAATTTTCGGTGGATGATGGAAACAGCAAAAGAACACAACAGGCATGTGTATATGTGTTTCATCGACTATAAAAAGGCCTTCGACTGCGTAGATCATGATAGACTATGGGTGATACTCAAAATAATGGGAGTTACAGTTCACCTAATAGTCCTAATGAGAAAGCTCTATACGAAATAAGAAGCCACTATAAGAACAGAATTCGGTGAAATTGATACTATAAACATAGGGAAAGGGGTAAGGCAAGGATGTATTTTATCCCCCTTACTGTCTAACATATATGCAGAAAACATAATGAGAGAGGCATTATAAGATTGGGATGGGGGAATCAGTATTGGAGGTAGAAGGATTACTAACCTGTGATATGCTAACGACACAAAACTGATCTCTGTAACTAAAAATGATCTAATAGCAATTATGGAAAGAGTAAAGTTGGCTAGTGAAAAGGCAGGTCTATATCTAAATGTAGGCAAAACTAAAGTAATGATGACTGAAGACCAAGGAGAAATGGTAGTAGATGGAAAACATATTGAAGTAGTATCACACTTTAATTTCCTGGAATCTCTAATAACTAATGATGGATTCTGTGAGAAGGAAATACGCAGAAGGTTAGCAATGTGTAGATCTACAATGAGGGGCTAACGAAAATCTGGAAAGATAGAGAAATTACCCTCAGAACAAAGATTAGGCTTGTAAAAGCTTTAGTTTTACCTATAGTCTTATACGGATCAGAATATTGGACAATGATAAAGCTTGAGAGATAGATGATCGATGGTTTTGAGTTATGATGTTGGAGACGTCTGCTAAGAGTAACATGGATCGATAGAAAAACAAATGTATGGGTTATTGATAATATAAAACAAGAATGGACACTTGAATCAAGGATAGTCAAGGCATCATTATTTTACTTTGGCCATACAAGAGCAGGCGGAATTGAATATGAAGTGATGGTAGGAAGAATGGGGGGTTATAGAAGCAGAAGGAGACTACGGCAAAGATCGCTTTATAGCATAAAGAAAAACTTCTATTGAAATATCTTCAACATGATTCGAGCCTCAAGACGTAGGAAGAGTTGGAGAGTTGCTGTTATTCATGTCGCCAGGGGTCGGATACGACTCGACGGCACAGGTTAACAGATTAATGCCACATCTATAGAAAAGCCTTTTAGTGAATGTCCTTTGGAATTTTTCAATTTTATTTTATAGGCCTACATACATATTAGAAGGGTTCAAAATACAATAATTATATTCTAATAAAGGTCTAACATATGTTATAAAGATTTTTGTTAGGTAACAAAAGTCATTACTAATAAAGTATCTACATATAATATCTAGAATATTAAAATCTTTACTACACATTTGATTTATATGAGTGACAAATTTCAGTTTTATGTTTAAAAGTATGCCAATATCTTTGAATTATGTTAGACTATTCAATTGAATAGTATACAAAGGTGTATTGATATTCCCAAATATAATATTTGAACATTTTTGAATAGCAATTTTTAGGTTCATTTACACATCCAGGATGATAGTTAAAATAGCCCAGATTGCAAAACCTTCCGATCAACTGTAGATTTACTGTAGATAATTGATATTTTAGCATCATCTGCAAAAAGTGTGGTGATTATTTGTGGTTTAAAAATTGTAGGTAGATCATTTATATAAATCAGAAAGAAAATAGGACCTATCACAGAACCATGTGGTACTCCTGAATTTACTTATTATAATCACTATATTGATCATAAACCTAAATCTTTGTAACTTATTTTTGAGATCTGACATTGATGATAGTATACTAATTTGTCTATAATTTGATAGTAGTGTTGAGTCACCTTTTTACATATAGCTGTAATATTCGATTTTTTTCCAAATTAATAGGCATATCCCATCATTCATAATTCTAGTAAAATCAATTTATAATGGATAACATAATTATAATGAAAGAGTTTTTAGTAAACCATTTGATAAACTATCAGGTGAAATATTATTTTTTTTGATAATAAACATGATAATTTTCTCACTATTTCGGGTATATATCAAAAGTTAATTTAGGTGTTAATTTGGAATGTTTCCTGAATGAATAATGCATGTGGATGGGATTGTAAATATGGATGATAAATGATCAGAAAGACATCTAGCCTTATCAATGTCAGTTAAATTAATTTTAGAGGAATCATAAATACATTTTTATGGGAATATAGTATAAGTTTTATGCAACTGTTTATTAACATAATTAAAGAAAGAAGATATTTTACCTGATATTAAAATACGTTGTTCATTATCCAAATTGAACGAATGAATAGTTTCCGAGCATTTATTTTGACAATCATATCATTGTTTATGTGTAGACTGGTCTTTAACATTTGTATGTAGCGTTCGGCATTTATTCAGAAAAATCTTGATATTTAAGGGATATTTATAAATCCTTTTTTTTTGTAATAGGGGTATGTTTACTACAAATATCAATTACAATGCTTATTACTGTATTAATGGCTACATCACATTTTATAAAGTTAGAAAGGATATTTTTCAAATCAAGATTAATTAATTCAAATTTAATATTAAATAAATTAGCTTTATTAAAATTAAGTGAAGGGACACTAGTAATTTGATTATTTATAAATTTATTATTTATAAATCAGGTTTCAAAATATGACTGATAATTGATAAATGAGCACTTATATGCTTATCATATTCTAATGGATTAGTATAATCTATGGAAGATAACAAATTGGTATTATTAGTTAAAATTAAATCGAACATGTTACCAGATCTAGTATTAAAATGAACAAATTGTAATAATGCTGACCCTTGAATTGTTTTATAGAAAGCTTCTTCAGATTGGGTAGTCGTACTCCCGGATAACCAATTTATACCCGGGAAGTTAAAATCACCAAACATAATGCATGAATCGGAAATGTTACATATATTTTTAATAATAGTGCATAACTTGATTGTATCGTTAAAAGCAATGCTAGGGACGATATATTACAACAATTCTATAATGAAATATCTTAATACATAACAGTTTAATATCACTAACAGAGAATTCGTTTAAACATATTATCATAATAGACGATTTAATATATTATAAAATACCACCACCACGTATACTATTCAACCTATCTAAGCTGTATAAATTATAATTATTAGTTGGTGATAGTATATCATTTGTTATATTATTAGTAAGCCATGTTTCAGTGGAAATTAAAATATCATATAATAGGGTGTTATCAATATCAGTAAGTGTAGACATTTTATTACATAGCGATCTTGCGTTAGATTATACACCTTTAAAAATGGATAACAAGAAGGTAGTCATATATAATTAATGTTATTTGATTTATTAAATTGTTTTGACCATTTAGAATAATCAATATCAGAATAATGCTCATTATTTTTCCAATCTATTTTAATGGTATACCTTCAGCATCATCGACATATTTTAATTTATATTTGTAATTAATTAAGATTAAATACGCATTTGTTGGGTTTTGATATTGATTTGGAACCAATATTTAATATTAACCTTCTAGTTCGATCTTTATAAGATAAATCAGGTCGAATAAATATATTAGGATACTCAGATGATCTATTATAAAGTTTAAAAAAGTTATTTATAATAATATTAGTAAGAATATTATCTCTGAGATTAATTTTATATGCACCTATATTTTTAGTATTAAGTTCCTGTTTACTAATTACTGACTGTTATAAATCAAGGTCATTTAGTAATATATTTAATACATCATCAGAATCAAGATTATAGATAAAAATATATTTATTTATGTTAGAATCAATAGTAATCTGTTTGCTAATGGAATTAGCCAAATGATTGCTGTTTCACAATTTCACTAAAATTAGTAGAATTCGTTTTATTTAACTCTTTTATTTCAACAACATTACTTTTATGAGTATCATTAATTTCAGTTAGTTGTAATTTTAATGAATCAATGTTAGTGTCAAGCTCATCTATAGTATTATTATGTTGTACTAGCATCGTATTTATATTATTATCGAATAATTCCTTAATATTAATTTCCGTTAATTGTAATTTTAATATTTATAATTATCTTAATATTAATAATTATATAATATTAATATTAATGTATATAATGTATTTTTCAATAAACTTATTATATTGTATACCAATAATATTATGAAATATACATGTACTTACATTTTATTAGAAAAGTGAAAAGTATAAAAATATGAATATATTAGAATATATTATATAATTATATAATTATATAATTATTTATTATATTATAGTATATAAACGTATTTTATATATGTAATAATGAGTGGCTGAAATAAGTGTTTACAATATAACACCACTCAAAATGATAGAGGAATGTTGTATTTACTTTTTATTTATAAATCAAAACAAAAAACCATACACTATTGCTCCACGTGTCAAGGTATAATCAAAAATTAAATAATATTATTAAATCTAATATAATTCAGATTATATTATTTCTACGTGACGGTCATTGGTCCAACCAATTCTATAAACTAAATAAAACTAAATAAAAAAATAAAAAAATCAATATACATAAAATCAACATTTCTACTTTTAATTATTCCATAAAAGAAAACAAAAATATAACCAATTAAAAATATATAATACATTAAATAACATTAACTAAAAACACAAAAATCACTAGACGAAATTAACATTTATAATTATTACATAATACACAACTAAATAAAATAACTAATTAAAAATATATAATATAAACTTAAAAACAACTATATAACCATATAAGATGTAGTCTGTTACATATATGTTATAAAATTAACATAATATATTTGTTACATGAAGCTTATTATAATATTATATATTATATACACGTTATTTCAGCTAAAAGAATATTATATATAACATATATTGTATATATTATATATTTAAAATTTTTAAATAGTATCAATATTAATAATTATATTAATGTTGGTAATGTATTTTTCAATGTACCTATTATATTTAATATCAGCAATATCATGAAATATATGTGTACTTACATTTATAGTATTGTACAGAATATGACTTCAATAAAATTAGGGATTATACCATACGTCCGAATACGAATATATACTCATGTAATAGAGCAAACATCACAACCATAGGGAAGTTCACATTCAGATTCAGACAAGTCGAAAAGAATAAAGCATTGGAATTTATCAATCTACAGACCAACCGATTGAACCGCTTAACCAACGAATCATTCTATAACTTAGTGAAACTAAGCCAATTGAATCTACGTGATAATAAAATAAAAACTTTGGTCGAAAATATTTTCTCGACTAATCTTAATCTCGTTTGGTTGAACTTGAGTGATAACCTCATTATCGATATCATGTATGATTTTGTGCACAATACATACTTAAAAAATATATACCTCGATGGAAACCCTCTACGTGGACTGAACATGTCTGCGTTCAAATCGCTCATGTATAAAAGGGACACCGATACAACCTTGAACATGTTTCTAAAGTTGGAGAATTTCACGTGCGACTGTACCCAGTTATGGTTGAGTAATCATAAAATGGTATATCTTGTAATTAATGGTTTGAATAGATACTGTGCAGATAAAAGTGTGCCCTCTCTACGTAAAACTAACGTGATGTGTTTGTTAAATGTGTGCGGCGACAAATTTTGGGATAACGAATTAAGAGAAGCCCAACTGTATTGCGAACAGCAAGAAAGAGGTTTTATATCATTACATTTGACAACAGTGTTTATACAATTATAACTTATTATTTATAATAGTACATTTATCGTAGTATACTTACAAATGAGTGTATGACTTACTTTTATTATATCATACTAACATTTAATTACATAAGTAATATAAAAGTACACTGTAATATAATCTATAATTACATGTATATGTACCATTATATTATTTATGAATCACTCTTACCATTGTCATTGATAAATATAAACATATATTAAATACGATAAATTCCAATTAATAATGCATAAATGTATATATATATATATATATAT
This sequence comes from Osedax fenrisi, assembly GCA_964019155.1. Lineage (NCBI taxonomy): Eukaryota > Metazoa > Annelida > Polychaeta > Sabellida > Siboglinidae > Osedax > Osedax fenrisi. The sequence goes on from OZ025246.1 coordinate 18,585,562, forward strand.
ATATATATATATATATACATATATATATATAATATATAATATACGAAGAATAAACATAAAATATAAATACAACATATTAAACAAATATTGTAATAATATGATAGTAAACAAAAGTATTATTAACATTATTTACTTATAATATTTATTTAAAAAGTATGTCTTTAATACTTTTTTATTTTGTATATATTATATACATTTTCAAATTTTAATAAATTATTAATCATTAAATTATTATATTATTTAGTACCTTAAACAAATGTGTGTGTTTAAATTGTTGTTTTCATTAATGTTAATATAAATATTGTCTTGTCTTTATTAGAAATAAAAAATGTTTCTAAATTAATATTATAGTTATTATGTAAGAAGTTATATTAAATAATATTATTCTAAAAGCTATAAGTTCATTCCATTTTAATAGAATTATATTTAAACATATTATTAGTATGTAATTAAACGAATCAAAGATAATTTATTCTGGTCTATCATATTTGTATTGATAATTCGAATAGTTTTGTATTAATATAAATTTTGTAATCCATCTTCATAAACATTACCCCATATATGTATTCCATGTGATAAATTTGATAAAAATAATGAATTATATAATAGAATTAATTTTAGAATGTTAATTCTGAAAAAGATAATAAATAATTATAATTGCAAATTATTAATCAATTCGTCATTTGTATTTGCAATTATAGAAAGTGGCGTATCATTTGAATACATATTTAAACTTATATGATCATCGTTATTAAATATATTTAATATGTAATTAATACAAATAATAAAAAATAGTTGACCTAATACTGATCCCTGATGAACAACACAACGTACATTTTTAACAGATGATACAGTATTATTTATTCGAGTTTTAACTTTTATATATAATAAATAATGTTTTAAAAACTCATTTATATGTTACCTGAAATAACAGTATTCTAATATTTTTATAATGTAGTGGTCTGTATCATTAAACGCATTTTTAAGGTCTAAAAATAACATAGAGATAGAGAGAAATAGAGTAGTAAACAAGGTATCTGACATGCGGAAAGCGTCGATCTAATTTGGTCACCAAAAAATAGCGGATTTGATCCATTTAAGCATAATCTAGGGAAAAAGCGTATTTATCTTTATAATATCTGACAGATAAATAGTTTTTCTATAAACATGTAATACATATACTATATTAATATATTATAATAATTAAATAGAGTAATTTAATATAATTATAGTTAATAATACAACACATATTTTTGATGAATTCAATATTTATATCATTGTGATAATCGTATTTATATTCAATTTAACTTTGATTAAATGCTTTATTAAGACATTACTTTTATTTAAACTAAGTAACTACCTTATATATTATTATATATGTGTATTATCTATACATTAATAAGTAAATATACTTTATATATACATCATATAAATGATTATTAATACAAATATAATATTTTACTCTATATTAAAATTAATTTCTAAATATAAACTCTAGTTCAAATAGAGTTCAAATAGGTCAAATATACTATTGAGGTGATCAAAATAGATTGACCCTTTCCGCATTGGCTTACACTGCCAGTCATAGCGTATTACCACTCTATTTCTCTCTAGCTCTATGAAAAATAGCGAGGTAATTTTTTAGTCATGTTTAGTCATAGTCTTATTTAGATTATGTTTAGTAAATAAAAAATGTTGTAAATTAAAATGTGTAGTATTGAAAGGGTAGAATTCGATTTGTCTACAAATCCATATTGGTTATTATTAATTATTTTATTTATATTACAATATAACTCCTTAGTCAATGAAATAATCGATTAATATAAAATGACGAACAATTCATTTTGAATGTGCATATGGATAATACATCTATATTACTGTAATAACATAATATATTATATATTATATCAATTAATTAATATAATATAATAATTAATATATATAATATATTATGATATTATATTTATATAAAAATGTTATACTTATACATTAAATCATTAACTATATGCATATATTATTACAAACAATTCCGCCAATTAGAAAAAGCTAAGACACGCCCACTAAAGATTAATGAAACTTGCGTGAATAACGAGGATTGCCTATCGTACATCAACAACTCGATGTGTTCTAGGGATCATTGCTCATGCGCAGTCAACTATATCGCCATCAACCAATCACATTGCGCATCTGTTACGGGTTAGTCCACCGTTTAGGTTACTTTTGTGTACACATCGTATACCATATATTACTTAAGGGGGCGTGAGACGTTGCCGATAAATATAGTAATAATATAATTTACCATGTTAAAAGATAGGAGAAATATGCATGTAGTATTATTATGTAATATAGTTCAATTTATTATCTAGGGGAAAGTAACCTAATACGGACACTATCGGTATCTCAGAAACCATAAATCCTACAAATAAAATTGTAATGAATAAAATATTCATAATTATATAAATAATCTAAAAAAGTATAGTTTATTTTTTAATTATTCAAAATATTGCTGATATATCCAATAAACTTATTTTTTTATTACGTTTTTAAATTTATGAAAAAAAAATTCTACTTAAAACCTTCTCAAGAATATACAAATGTATCGATATAAAAGTGTACACTATTATTAACAAATAAAGCATTCTAAAATTATATATATAATTTTTATATTTGTTATTAAATATTCATTAAATTATAATCATATATCTAGAGGTCATATAAGTTCATAATACGGACACTCTAGATATCTTAATACGGACACCCTATAACCAATCAGCACGCAGCGTATGAACTATTCTGATTTTCATTAAAATCGCGTGTGTTATAATATTAATACCACCAATAAATCTAAATCTAAAATGTTTATTATTATATAATTAAAGTGTATTATTAATTAAAAAATAATAAAAATAAATAAATTATTAACTAATTAAATTAGAATAAATTGTTTATAAAATTAATTATAAAAAATGTAATTGTAATTTTTCTGATTGATTCATAAATAATATATAGTTTATTTAGTGTATATAGGGTATCCGTATTATAATACTGGGTGTCTGTATTCGGACATGGGTACCGAATAAGGACATCCCCGTTATCTATGGAATTATAAGATTAAATAAAATTTTAAAATCACAATAATATATATAATCATATAATATTAATTTTATGTAATTTTTGAATAAAAATACTGAGTCATAAAATGTTAAGACCATTTATTGTAAAGTGTACGTATTAGGTTACTTTCCCTTATAGTAGATAATTACCTAATTTTTTTTCTACTGCTTTATTTGTAATAAAACAAAATTCTACATAAATATATACAAGTATGTTATAAATTTATAATAATATATATATATATATATATATATATATATATATTTCACATATACTTAAATTATTAGATATATATCTATAATATTATTCTAAATAATGTCATATATATGTTTTATTTTTATAATTAAATAAAATATTTGAATTTATTTGTAATCAATATTTAAATATATTTACATTTCAATAGGTTTTATCAAAATATATACAATAATAAAAAATATATTAATGTTTTAGTAACATTACTTATCATAACAAAGTTACTGAGTAAATTTATGTTGAAATTATCGTTTAAAGGTAAATAAAATGTATAATTATACAATAATGTAATGGCGTTAATTGTTTGTATTTGATAATAGGAAATAAACATTTGAAAGCGTCATATATATATATACTAGCCGTACCCGACCCGGCGTTGCTCGGTTTTGATTATTTTCCTATATATTATATATTAATTATAGCTATTCCTGATTCTTAATTGATATATATATAATACAATAAATGTTAGCTGACATACAAAACAAAGTAGAAAACATTTTCAAATAATATGTTAAAAAATACAACAAATATTTCAAATATTACAAAATATGTTTTAAAAAAATGTCTAAAACCCAAACCTAAACCCAAACACAAACCGTACACTACCCTGCGTTGCTAGGTTTTTGATTATTTGCCTATTAATTGTAGCTATTCCTGATTATACTTAGCTAATATTTAATTGTTTTCTTCTAACTAATATTTACTAATTCTAACTGTATCCGATGTAGACTCAGCGTTGTTCGTTTTTAAGATTATTTGTAAAATATTTGGTAAGATTACAAATAATAATTTAAAATATTACAAAATATATTTTTAAAAAGTGTCTAAAAATATTTTAAGAAATATAAAAAATATTTCAACATATTAGTAGCCATACCTGATTTTTAATGCCTATTAATTTTTTTTATTAATTATAGCTATTCCTGATTATTCTAAAATATATAATTGCTAAAAATTGCAAAAAAATATATAAAATATTACAAAATATGTTTTAAAAACAAACCATACCCGACCCGGCATTTCTTGGTTTTTGTTTGTTTGCCTATCTATTATTTATTATTTATTAATTAGGGCAATTTCTGATTCTATATTTCTAGTATATACAATTAAATAAAGTTTATTTAAAATACAAACAAATATAGAAAAATATTGTTTATAATATTTAAAAAATTAGTGAACAAATATTTCAAAAAATATTTTAAAAAATACAACAAATATTTCAAATATTACAAAATATGTTGAAAACCCAAACCCAAACCGTCCCAAAACGGCGTTGATCGGTTTTTAATTATATGCCTATCTATACTTTATTAATTATAACTATTCCTGATTTAGAATTGTTTGCCGAACCCAACCCGACGTTGCTCGTTTTTTTATTATTTGCCTATCAATTATTAATTATAGTTATTCCTAATTATGCATAGCTATTCTTTAATTGTTGTCTTCTAACTAATATTTAATAAATGTAACTGTATCCGATGTAGATCTAGCGTTGTTCTTTTTAAGACTTATTTGTAAAATATTTTGTAAAAATACAAAAATACAAAAATACTTTAAAATATTATAAAATATATTTTTAAAAAGTGTCTAAAAATATTTTTTAAATATAAAAAATATTTCAACATATTAGCAGTCATACCCTACCCGGCGTTGCTAGGTTTTTGATTGTTTGACTATTTATTTTTATTAATTATAGCTATTCCTGATTATTCTAAAATATATAATTGCTAACAAATACAAAAAATATTTAAAATATTACAAAATATGTTTTAAAAAAATGTCGAAAACTCAAACCTAAACCCAAATCCAAACAGTACTCGACTCGACATTTATCGGTTTTTGATTGTTTGCCTATTTATTATTTATTAATTAGAGCTATTCCTGATCCTACATTTCTAGTATATACAATTAAATAAAATTAAACATATGTAGAAACATATTTTTTTTAATATTTAAAAAATTAGATAAAAAATATTTCAAAAAATACAACAGATATTTCAAATATTCCAAAATATGTTGAAAACCTAAACCCAAACAGTTCCAAATCGGCGTTGCTCGGTTTTTTATTATTTGCCTATCTATCATTTATTAATTATAACTATTCCTGATTTGGAATTTCTTGCCGTACCCAACTTTGCTTTACTCGTTGTTTGATAGCTTACCTATCTATTATTTATTATTTATGGCTATTCATGATTCTGCTTTTCATATACAATAACATAAATTGTTGCTACAATTCAAACAAATTTATACAAATATTAATATCTCAAAAATTAGTGGAAAAATATTTCAAAAATATTTCAAATAATATTTAAAAAAATACAACACATATTTCCAATATTACAAAATAGTACTTAATAAATATCGAAAACCCAAACCGCACCCTGCGTTGATCGATTTTTGATTGTTTGCCTATCTATTATTTATTAAGTATAGCTATTCCTGATTCTGTATTCCTAGTATACAACAAATATTTCCAAATATTACAAAATATATTTTTTATAAATGTTCTACAAATATTTTAAAAAGTATATTATTATATCTTATAATATTTATATATTTATTATATAATTATAATATTTTAATTATATCTTAAAATAATAATATTTCAACGAATAGTTGAAAAATATAAAAAATTATTTCAAATAATATTTTTTAAAATACAAAAAATATAAATAATATTACAAAATATATTTTAAAAAAATTTCAAAAAAATGTTTAAAAATATTTAAAAAAAACTTCAAAAATATTTCAAAAAATGTCAAAAATATTTCAAAAATATTTCAAAAAATTTCCAAAATTTCCAAAAATTTCAAAAAAAAATCAAAAAAAATTCAAAAAAATAGTTCGAAAAAATGTAAAAAAAATATTTCAAAAATGCGACGCCGAAGATTTTGGACGACAAAAAATCATTTTAATGGCAAAAAGTCAATTTTTCAGGTTTTTCTGGGGTACGCGGTATAAAATTCAAAAAATTTTCCGGACCAAGACCATACTGTTGCAAATTTATTAAGATCGGGTATAACATATTTTCGCGACGTACCCCGGTTCTCGAGTTACCTCACCAGATACACACACACACACACACATATATATATATAATTAAATAGACTTTCTTTTATATAATAGATATATATATATATATATATATATATATATATATATATTTAATTCATAATTTAATAAAGATATTAACAAATTTTATTGAGTTTTTCAATTTTAAAAATCGATCTTATATTCATAAACTGGAATGCATTTATAATGCCTTTTATTTACACTAATTATTATTTTATTATTTTATTTAATTAGATGATGACACACTAGTAGGTATCATAAGACATCGAATTTTGATAGTTATATTAAACATTTCTTCATTATTTTTTAAAAATCGATCATATATTATATAATAAATACATTAAATAGAATGCATTAATAAGAAATATAGGTATATATAATACTATAGTATTTTACAATAATTATTATTTTATTATTTTATTTATTTACAAATTATTTAGAAGATGAAAGACTAGTATGTATCATAAAACATCGAATGTTGATAGTTATATTGCAAATTTTTTGTAAATGAAAGGTAATTATTTAATAAAATAAAAATTTAGTTATAACATTTAAAAAAAAACAAACGTCGCTCGCCCCTTAATTATTTATCTCCTTTGTGAGATAGTCGTAAAGTATGTATGATACACCTGTAAACATAACTTATTACATTAACATTGATCTAGAACGTTGTTCAGCAATTAACCAGATAATAATCTAGACTTATCTTAAATATCATTAATTAAGTTACATCTCGGTAGAACTCACCTTTTCCTTCTACTGAGAATTTAAGTAGTGCGTTTGATGAGATGTATGCAAACCAAGCTTTATTATCTTTGTAGTGAATACTACATATTCTTATTTTATCGAATATAAATTCGTTTATTTTACCACGATGTATCGAATCAAATGCTTTGGCGAAGTTTACAATACTTAGTATGGCCAGTAGATTCTTTGATTTTACTCCTTCAATTATGCATTGGTTTTCAATATTTGTCCTGTAGTTGATCTATTCTGGCGGAAACCGTTCTGATTTTTCCGTAGGATAACTTCGATGTTTGGTCTTATGCGATTTAGGAGCATCACATTATAATGTTTGCTGCAATGGATGTTAATGTTATTCGAATAGAGAGTATCCTCTATAATTGTTGACCTGATAAATGTCTCCTTTATTCGGGAACTGTAAAAAACATACATTTCTTGATATTCAACTCATTATGTATTGGTTGTATATCTTATATTCTTACTATATGTATATAAAAAGTGTATAAACTCATTAAATCATTAACTATATGCATATATTATTACAAACAATTCCGCCAATTAGAAAAAGCTAAGACACGCCCACTAAAGATTAATGAAACTTGCGTGAATAACGAGGATTGCCTATCGTACATCAACAACTCGATGTGTTCTAGGGATCATTGCTCATGCGCAGTCAACTATATCGCCATCAACCAATCACATTGCGCATCTGTTACGGGTTAGTCCACCGTTTAGGTTACTTTTGTGTACACATCGTATACCATATATTACTTAAGGGGGCGTGAGACGTTGCCGATAAATATAGTAATAATATAATTTACCATGTTAAAAGATAGGAGAAATATGCATGTAGTATTATTATGTAATATAGTTCAATTTATTATCTAGGGGAAAGTAACCGAATACGGACACTATCGGTATCTCAGAAACCATAAATCCTACAAATAAAATTGTAATGAATAAAATATTCATAATTATATAAATAATCTAAAAAAGTATAGTTTATTTTTTAATTATTCAAAATATTGCTGATATATCCAATAAACTGATTTTTTTATTACGTTTTTAAATTTATGAAAAAAAAATTCTACTTAAAACCTTCTCAAGAATATACAAATGTATCGATATAAAATTGTACACTATTATTAACAAATAAAGCATTCTAAAATTATATATATAATTTTTATATTTGTTATTAAATATTCATTAAATTATAATCATATATCTAGAGGTCATATAAGTTCATAATACGGACACTCTAGATATCTTAATACGGACACCCTATAACCAATCAGCACGCAGCGTATGAACTATTCTGATTTTCATTAAAATCGCGTGTGTTATAATATTAATACCACCAATAAATCTAAATCTAAAATGTTTATTATTATATAATTAAAGTGTATTATTAATTAAAAAATAATAAAAATAAATAAATTATTAACTAATTAAATTAGAATAAATTGTTTATAAAATTAATTATAAAAAATGTAATTGTAATTTTTCTGATTGATTCATAAATAATATATAGTTTATTTAGTGTATATAGGGTATCCGTATTATAATACTGGGTGTCTGTATTCGGACATGGGTACCGAATAAGGACATCCCCGTTATCTATGGAATTATAAGATTAAATAAAATTTAAAATCACAATAATATATATAATCATATAATATTAATTTTATGTAATTTTTGAATAAAAATACTGAGTCATAAAATGTTAAGACCATTTATTGTAAAGTGTACGTATTAGGTTACTTTCCCTTATAGTAGATAATTACCTAATTTTTTTTCTACTGCTTTATTTGTAATAAAACAAAATTCTACATAAATATATACAAGTATGTTATAAATTTATAATAATATATATATATATATATATATATATATATATTTCACATATACTTAAATTATTAGATATATATCTATAATATTATTCTAAATAATGTCATATATATGTTTTATTTTTATAATTAAATAAAATATTTGAATTTATTTGTAATCAATATTTAAATATATTTACATTTCAATAGGTTTTATCAAAATATATACAATAATAAAAAATATATTAATGTTTTAGTAACATTACTTATCATAACAAAGTTACTGAGTAAATTTATGTTGAAATTATCGTTTAAAGGTAAATAAAATGTATAATTATACAATAATGTAATGGCGTTAATTGTTTGTATTTGATAATAGGAAATAAACATTTGAAAGCGTCATATATATATATATATATATATATATATATATATATATATTTAATTCATAATTTAATAAAGATATTAACAAATTTTATTGAGTTTTTCAATTTTAAAAATCGATCTTATATTCATAAACTGGAATGCATTTATAATGCCTTTTATTTACACTAATTATTATTTTATTATTTTATTTAATTAGATGATGACACACTAGTAGGTATCATAAGACATCGAATTTTGATAGTTATATTAAACATTTCTTCATTATTTTTTAAAAATCGATCATATATTATATAATAAATACATTAAATAGAATGCATTAATAAGAAATATAGGTATATATAATACTATAGTATTTTACAATAATTATTATTTTATTATTTTATTTATTTACAAATTATTTAGAAGATGAAAGACTAGTATGTATCATAAAACATCGAATGTTGATAGTTATATTGCAATTTTTTTGTAAATGAAAGGTAATTATTTAATAAAATAAAAATTTAGTTATAACATTTAAAAAAAAAACAAACGTCGCTCGCCCCTTAATTATTTATCTCCTTTGTGAGATAGTCGTAAAGTATGTATGATACACCTGTAAACATAACGTATTACATTAACATTGATCTAGAACGTTGTTCAGCAATTAACCAGATAATAATCTAGACTTATCTTAAATATCATTAATTAAGTTACATCTCGGTAGAACTCACCTTTTCCTTCTACTGATAATTTAAGTAGTGCGATTGATGAGATGTATGCAAACCAAGCTTTATTATCTTTGTAGTGAATACTACATATTCTTATTTTATCGAATATAAATTCGTTTATTTTACCACGATGTATCGAATCAAATGCTTTGGAGAAGTTTACAATACTTAGTATAGCCAGTAGATTCTTTGATTTTACTCCTTCAATTATGGGTGGATTTTCAATATGTTTCCTGTAGTTGATCTATTCTGGCTGAAACCGTTCTGATTTTTCCGTAGGATAACTTCGATGTTTGGTCTTATGCGATTTAGGAGCATCACATTATAATGTATGCTGCAATGGATGTTAATGTTATTCGAATAGAGAGGATCCTCTATAATTGTTGACCTGATAAATATCTCCTTTCTTCGGGAACTGTAAAAAACATACATTTCTTGATATTAAACTCATTATGTATTGGTTGTATATCTTATAATCTTACTATGTTTATATAAAAAGTGTATAAACTCATTAAATCATTAACTATATACATATATTATTACACACAATTCCGCCAATTAGAAAAAGCTAAGACACGCCCACTAAAGATTAATGAAACTTGCGTGAATAACGAGGATTGCCTATCGTACATCAACAACTCGATGTGTTCTAGGGATCATTGCTCATGCGCATTCAACTATATCGCCATCAACCAATCACATTGTGCACCCATTATGGGTTAGTCCACCGTTTAGGATACTTTTATGTACACATCGTATACCATATATTACTTAACTATTTATATCCTTGGTGATGTAAGCGTATAGGGATTTATATATATATATATATATATATATATATATATATACTTCCTTTAATACCCATATTAAATGTTCTCTTTATCCTTAATTAATTTTCTTTTTAATTTGTCAGGCTATTCTAAATATTCATGTTATTCTACAATTCAAATTCATTATTAAATATATATTTCCTTATTTAAATAATAGAGACATATATACGTATACACATACATATATATATATATATATATATATATATATATATATATATATATATATTGTTATTGTTATTTTTTGCAGTTATATTGTATATATATATACATAACTATAGTTTAATATATATATATATATATATATATATTTACTAATATAATAAATAATATAATAATAAAATATCACCAATAGATCTTACAAAAACCGATAATACTCATCTCTTTGATATACTTCGATACGGTTAATCATTATTCATATTGTAATTAATATTCATATTTCAATAGAAAATAAGTTTATCAAATTCGTGATATTTATAAAGATAATAATATTAGTATCTGAAATATTACATTTTTATTTACAATGATGTATTATTTTCATTTAAATAACTGAGAAAAATGTCCTAAATATATATATATATAAATTGTAAATGTCATTATTTATTATTAATACTATCCGGTTTTTTAAAGCCTAATCTCTAATATATTACATATTAGTAAATGTATATATATATATATATATATATATATATAGATTATCGTATATAATTATAAGGTGGTTCATATTGACATATTTATAAACAAATCTAGTAAACTTTTATTTAACTTTATCATTTGTTTTCGTATCAGGGGAATGCGATAATATGGGTAATGCGGACATGACGGTAATACCGCCTTCATGCTATCTCATAAACTATAAGTACAATCAAAAAAGTGTATTAATGACAGGCGGTATCCCCCCACCAAACTGGTTGTATTAAATTCATTAGAAGATAATTTAACTATTATATTAATTTTAATTATATCAGCTAAATTGAAAAAAATTATTAGATATATCTAATATTTATAATATTATTTTATTGATTGACTATTTTTTAAAATTATAAAATATTATCTGAAACCACCCGTATTACCCATAATTCCTATACATATAGGCCAAGATAATATTTCATTTAATAATTAATATGTAATATACCATAATTATATATATTTTATAAATATAAATATATTTTAACAACAACTAAATATTAATCTAATACAAATAATTTATTTATACAGTTTTTGTTCTTCCAATCATAATTGCAATTGTAATATTCGTAATCTAGTTAGTTTCCTTATGTATTAACTTGATATGATTATATGTGATACTATATAAATACACAATATATGTATTCACCATTCACCAAGAATATACTAAAGAATTATATGCTAAGTTCTCAAAATAGTCAAAAGGATTTAATTTCTAAATACACCTAACCAACAATACAACATGATATAATTAATATAATACAACACATACTAAATGAAAATAGGAATATTAAATACACATCTTATTATAGATATCAATACATAGAATTAGTATGTATACAATATAATTCAACCAAAGATAAATAACATTTTCAACTGTATAAATGGTAATCATGACTTTAGATTATCACTGCTATATAAAATAAGTACTATTGGGATTATTTGAAATATCAGCGATAGATTCAGAATATATAACTATTTACTTATCATTTTCTCCATTACATTTGAATACATATCAAGGAATGAAATGGAATTAAATGCATAATTAATATTAATCTAAATCTAAAAATACACTATATGCATTGCTACAAACATTCATTTCAATTAATTGTAGTAGCTACTACAATAGGAATTTTCTATTTTTTATAATATTGTGAAAAATCTATATAAATTCAATACTTTTTTTTTAACATCTAGATGTTTGTAAAAAAAAGTAATGAATTTATATAGATTTTTTTAAAAGTAGATTTTTCACAATATTATAAAAAATAGAAAATTCCTAAAATTCCTCAAAATTATTAAACTTAGCAGAGGATGATGATTTAATAATAAATAATGTTAATCAAAATAAAGAAACAAAATAAATTCAAAATTTTAAATTAAAATAGAAAATCAATTGAATGAACCAATTATAACTGAAGATCAACCTACAAAAAGAATCATAAATAAATTAAGTTGGAAGACTTTAGTATTAATGAGATATTGATATAATGGATAATATTGAAAAGGATCAGTCCTAACATAAAGCCTTGGAGGAATATGTATAAATATATTTCAACCAGACGATACGTTTCTAAGATATGAATATAATACGTGCGTCGTACGGTCAGAAATATATGACGTAATCTATTTTATTACATTACATGTGATACCAATATTAGCCAAGCGTGCTATACATAGACTATTGTCAATAGTATCAAACGCTGCACTTAACTTAAGTGGAACAATAATTGTTCAATGTGTATTATTAAGGTTAATTAAGAGATTTGTTTTTATCTGGTTATCGCTATTTCAGTTGTTTTATATGATATTATAAGATATTTGGAAAGAACAATTTATAATATATATATATATACCCAGGAAACCAAATGTAGTTGAAAAAACTATTTTAAACTAGTTTATTATCAACGTTGAAATATATAGGTTAATGTGAGCAATTTAAACTAGGTTATATTAAACATATTTTAAACATATAATAAAACTGGATTTTTTAAATATGTTTATAAACTAAGTTAAATTAAACATAATTATAAACTAGATTTTTTAACTATATATTTAAACTAGGTCAAATTAAACATAAATATAAACTAGATTTTTTAACTATATTACTAAGTTAAATTAAACATAAATATAAAATATATAATTTATCTATATATCAAAATTAGTCTAAAGTAAATATACTTAAATTATATATATATATGTGTGTATATATATATTATAATATTCTACATATTTTGATTAAATAAGTGACATTACCATTATCCTATTAAAAGAAAAATAGTTTTTAAATATATATTTATTATTTAAGTAATAATATCATCGTCATTTTCAAAAGCTGTCACAGATTCGTTTTGTTTTCCTGCCACAGAATCATTTTATTTTTCTGCCAAACATTTAATATTATTATTATAGTAAATAATATATATATATATATATATATAAATTAGTGTTATCATTGAACACTAATATGTGCATATATGGTAACTATAGGTATTAAATATTGATTTTAATTTCAAATTCAAATTTTAAACCAATAAAAATTAAGGGTGTATTAAAATATGAGGCGCGTATTAAAATATGATTAATATTTTTATTTAACAAAAAAATTGTATTACATATTTTAATATCTTATTTATAAATTTGTAAAATTTCTGTAATTATTTGTGAGTATTTATTTTAATAAGTGATTTTATAAGCGTAATCGATATAATAATTATTTGAAATTGACAGGATTTTTGTAAATAATTGTCACATTTAATTATATATTTCGATATCGTATAAAAATATTTTACTAAAAAATTTATATTTTTACATTAAGCATAGATTATTGATAAAGTATAATTTATAAAAAAATCACATATGTATATAACAAAATATCATTGGTTGAAAAGAGAAGCTTCCAAACAGAAAATTTATAAATGTTCTTTCTATAATTAGCTGTCTACGCAAGACGTTATATTCTTGTATTAATTTTATACTATTCATTATTTATTTTGTATAATACTTTATAACTATTATTAAACTATTACTATAAAAATAAATTAATATTTTTCTATTTTATAACTTCTATACTTATATTTATTTGTATATCTCATTATAATATTTATTTAAGTACTACTCTATATTAGTACCGGAGATGGGGTCAAATATATAATTGTATTTAAATACGCTGATTTTGTATATTTATATTTGTATTTTTATTTGAATAATTAATCAGTAATGTATTTGTATTTGGTGTATTTGATCAAATACATTTTTAAATACAATTTAAACAATTACTTTATGAATTAACAAATTAACAAATTAACAATAATTTATATTAAATAATATATTTATTAAATAATATAAATTATATAATAGAACAATAATTTTCAAAGAATTTTATGAATACTATATAAATAAATTTATGAATTTATATTCTATATATAAAACGTATGTGTTAAGCTATGTTCACATGAGCAATCTATTCCAGTAATTTCGCAATAAATTCTTAGGAATTCCAGTTTAAAAATCCCCTAGCGGTATAAATGTTAGGGTACTTAAAAATACATACATTTGATGAACATATGAACTTAAGTACATTATATAATCATAAAGTGGTAATATATATATTCATAATTTAATAATTATATAAGGAATTATATATTATAATTATTAATCAATTATTATTAATTATTAATTAAACATTCGTAAACGATTAAATAACTTAAATTGAATTACGTATCTTAATCGTAAACGATTATAATTGATTAATATTAGATTGACCTATAGAAATGTAAATGTATATGCATTAATGTTAGTCAGTATACATGTACGTGCGCTTTACCAATTACCAATTACATAAATTGTCACATAAACTAGAATAAATTGGTATTAGAACATTTAGTAAAAATCGCAGAAAAACATAGACTTTTACATTTTGGGAATTAATAAGAATTCTATTGCGAAATTTCTTGAATAGATTTCTCATGTGAACAGCACTGTTATATAGTGTTTGGAAAATAAAGTATTCTAGTATGTACATACTTTTATAAATTGAAATGTATGAAATTCTAAACTGATGATTTATATAATTAATAATTTTCTTGAAATAACTTACGACTTTATTTATAGAAGAGAAAATTGATTGAATCTATTAGTATGTATAATTAGTATGTGAAAAATGATATTTGAGAAAATTGTTAAATATAAAATAATATTTTCATTTATATTTTTACTAAACATCGTAAAATAAGTTTATGTATGATATTATTATATCTATGCAAATAATATATATATATATATATATATATATATATATATAATTAAATATTTATTAACCATAGATAAAATAAATATAAAATATATAAAATAAAAAAAATTAAAATATATATATGTGTGTATATAAAGAAATTATAAATATAAAATATTGCTAAGGAGTTTCCTATGAATATGTCAGTGACATATATTACAAAATATAGTAAACATTTTCAAGCTGATTCAAAATTACACCAGTTCTTGGATATATATAAACACATTATCTGCAAGGGGCAACACTTACCTACCCTAGATCCGCATCAGAATTAGTAATTTGTTTATTACGTATGCATTATATAACCGTTATTACATAACATCTTTCTATCTCGGTAGTTTTAAGAAAGCTTCACCTAAAGAGAAAAAAGTGGAAGCTGTAAATCCTCAACGTTTAGCAAAAATCGAGAACCCCGGATCAGAGTTTATATATATATATATATATATATATATTTATATATATACACGATTTGTTAAATTATTCAGAATCTAAATGTATTTCTATTCTCAATTACACTATTATTATGGTTGAAATATAAATGTTTACGTTATATAAATATGTAAATTATTTGTTTACAGTATTATTAAATAATTTGTGTATATAATTTATACAAATTTATATATTGAATTTATATATGTAAAAAGTAATTTCTTATTATGATAAATGCCTGATTTTCTTTCAATATATAATATACATAATATATATATATTATAAATTAATTAATCCTACTATTATAGAAAAGATGTAGGAATATTTGAAGATTTCGGTGCATATATAAATAATATGATGTAGCAATATTGCAAAACCCAAATAAAGAAATTAACTACGAAATCAGCTAGGATTATTCATAATAAATAATTATCTGGTTTTTAATATTTTTGGATATTGAATATTTAATAATTATAAGTATACCATAGTTCCCAAAATAACACATTATGTGAAATACTATTGTTATAGTATATCAACTGAGTCTTAAGTTACAAGCAACCTGACAATAGTTTGTTATCAAGTATGGAGTTACCGGTGCCTTTTGTATGCATCAACGTACAGATCAATGTTAACGAATGATATTAATATAGGTATGGGTGTATTTAAATAACCATGTATATTAAGTATTAATTTATAATAATGTTTATTTTATAAATACTATAATATTATAATGATAATAATTAGTAACTGCTTATTAATATTATGCTGGGTTAGCAAATCTGGAAAATATCATAATCAAAATATAAAAATAAATAGAAAAATAGTATACATTAAGTAATTATGACACATATAGAAATTATGGGTTAGAATATTTAAAGATTGTATAAATAAGTAAGGATAATAAATATGTATTGGAGCTAATACAATGTATGGTATGGATAGTATTACAGATAACGGTCGGAATTTCTAAAATATCAAGCATTTAAGGATTTTGTCGAAGTTCTGAGAGATTAGAAGTATATTAGTTAATATTTGGAATATTTTGTAATGAATGAGATTTTATTAATATATATATATATATATATATTCTATATTATATATATGGATTCGATTTTTGTTTACATCTTCTGACGTGTTTATAATATTTTATGTAATTTTGATTATTGGCCGACTAATCGATTTCAGAGGACCTCCCTTTGAAGAGAGCTGATAGAGTAGTCGGCTGACTACTCACCACTCTTATAAGTTTAGTCTTAACTAAATAGTAATCTTATATAATTGATATTTATTAAACACTATTTTATTAAAATTATTAATTCCTTGAAAGCATTCATCTGTGACCAAATTACGACCAATCAAATTTATTTGTGTAAGTCACTGATTTGTATTCGGATATATGTATTGGAATCAATGTTTGAGACACACGCAATTTATATTACACATATTCTATAGTGTATATGTATGCATATATATTTATATACATACACGCTATTAGTCATTATAATAATTGTTAGAAAAATAATTATCAATGAAGTACTATGCTTTTGTGTTAATGCCAGATAGACTATGAACCGTGATTCCATGGTTATGGTAATCTCGGGATATTTTGAGATTTATGAGTTATCTGTTGCTAAAGAAATTCTCACTAGTGATATATGTATTACAAAAATCGTAAATGATTCTGAATGCAGATATAGCGTTAAACGTAAATCTCCTAATCTATCTGAAAAAATCTCAAAAGATATCATTGGTATCTTTGATTTAATTGATAATGTAAATTCAGAATCGATTCCCTTTTTTGTTCCATCGAATATTAGACGTATACCCCCGTATTGGAGATCAAAATACTAATATGGCAGCAATTCATTCTGCAATATACTACACTGGATGATGGGTTTACACTAATAACCTCAACCAAGAAATTGAAGAAAAGTCAAGTTAAAGAATCGCTGATTCCTAATAAAGAAACTGTGAACATACGGCGTAAAGCTATCATAATCGGAAAGAATTCTTCTGAGGCATTCGGGAAAACTCCTCCAAGACGATATCATTTATTCTTATCTAGGTTAAATAATGATATTACCGCTGACGATATTACATCGTATATATGTAAAGAATTTGATGTTACATCTAAAGAATGTTCAGTGAAGAAAATCATTACTTCTCACCACTTTGTCTCTTCATTTAAGGTAAGTCTGGTGATTAACAATGTCCAATATGTATATAACTGTGAAAGATTGCCTAGTGGTATTTTAATTAAACGTTTTTTTAATAAAGCTAATCATGACAATAATGTTAATATTAACAGTAATCTATAATAATGTATTTACATAATAAATTATTTATAATTTATTGTCCTTAAACTGCAATGGTTTCTAGAACAAGGCTAATATTATTTTAGATACTTATCCTAATATTGATTTATTTTGTTTTCAGGAACACTGGCTTTCCTCTGAGGAATGTTCTATGTTCAATACTAATAATAATAATTATAGTTGTTATGGTAATGCTTCTTTTGATAACACAAAATTGAGAACCGGAAGACATTTTGGATGTGTTGGTGTTATGTGGAAAAAGGGAATAGATAGATATATAAGTATTATGCAATCTGAATATGATTGGCTTATATGTATTAAAGTAATCGATATATACATTATTAATATATATCTACCGCATGAGAGTCCTAATAATATTAGTTTATTTGAAAGTCATCTCTAATTATTGTATAGTAGGAGATTTTAATGCTAATATTTCTAATCCTGATTCATACTTTAGTAATACTTTAATTAAATATTGTGCTGATAATAATAATATTATGTCAGATAAATCATTACTAGATTCTGATAGATATACTTGTGTTAGTTCGGCGTGGAAAACATGTTTATGGTTAGATCATTTATTATCCACTTTTGATATGCATTCATCTATTTTAGATATTAGAATTGATTACTCCTTTATATTATCAGATCATCATTCATTAGTTTTTATCATAAATCAGAATACTATTCCTAGCTCAATTATCTATAATAATAGTATTATTCATAAAAAAAATCAATGGAATAGACTTGATAAGAAACAAATTTTGAAATATAATATTGATATTAAGTTTAACTTAAAATTTACACCGAAAATTAATTAATGCTATATATCTTTTGATAGTAATATTAATTATTCGGATTACATATATAATTCTTTATTGAGTATTCTTGTATATTGTTCTAACGATATATATATATATTCAGTAGCTAATAAATGTAAATATGGAGTGGAATAATAATGTACATGAGAAACATGTTATTGCCATATCTTACTATTTAACTTAGAAATGTAATAACAAACCCTTGTCTGGAATATGCTATGATAATATGGTTAATTCGAGAAAAAATTTCAAATATGAATTACGACGTAGTAAATTGATATCTAATCAATCAGAATCTAATAAGATTACCTTAAAATTAATTAAAAATCGTAATAATTTTGGGAGGTGATTTCAAATAATCTGAAGAAAAAAAACTCTTCCCCACCAAATAATATTGAAAATGAATATGGTATAGTTAATATGACTAAATTCTGGTATAATTATTTTAATAAATTATTTAACAGTACTACTGATATACCTTATCCTTACAATACTATTAATGTTAATAACATTGAATATACTAACTATGCTGACATTTCATCTATAATTAAATAAATTAAAGGGGGTAAAGCTATAGGCCCTGATGGAATATCTATAGAACACATTTTTTACGCGAATAGTTTTGTAATTGAATTAATAATGCTACTAATTAATATTATGTTGCGGCATTCGTATTTCCCGAAGAAGCTAATATTATCTTTAACCTATAGTTAAAAATAAAAATAAAAGATCGAATCATTCCACTAATTATCGGCCTATATGTATATATATAATATTATCTGTAAGATAATTGAAAAGGTGATAAATAATAGAATATGTTCATTATTAATTGCTATGGATAATCAATTTGGCTTTTAAAAAAATCTTGGTACTGAAATGTGTGTGTTTGCCCTTAAGCAATATTTAACAGATTATAATAATAATAACACTAATATGTTCGTAGCATTTTTAGATGCTTCCTAAGCTTTTGATAAAATTAATCATAACATTTTATTTCAAAGATTAAAAGATAATAATATTCCTTTATACATAATTAATTTTTTAAATTACTGGTATAGAAACCAACGAATATATATTAAATGGTGTAATAATTCATCAGATAGCTTTCCTGATACAAGGGGTGTTCTTCAAGGTGGCATTCTCTCACCATTGTTATTTAATGTATATACTAATCCTATGATTAAGAAATTAAATGAAATATATTTAGGTTATTGCTTAAATGGAAATATCATGAATAATCTTTGTTATGTAGATGATATGGCATTATTTTCACCATCACTAAGGGGTTTGCAGTTGTTGATAATTGTTGTAAAGAGTTTGCTAACCATACCCAATAAACCAAATTTGAAAATAATTTTCAAATAATTTTCAATATTTGAAATTAAATTTCAATTATTTACGTAAATTTTTCGAAAATCATTTGCGAACTTTGAAATTAAATTTCAATTATTTACGTAAATTTTTCGAAAATCATTTGCGAACTTCGCAAATAAATTTCAATTATTTACGTACATTTTTCGAAATCATTTCCAAACTTGGTACATAATTTTCAGAATTTAATAAATATTTCAATCAATAATCAACAAATTTGTAAATCAAAAATAAATTATATGGAGAATATAATAAAAATAAAAGATATTGTTATATGAAATATATATATATATATATATATATATATATATATATATATATATATATATATATATATATATATATATATATATATATATATAACTACAATAAATATAATAATTAATAAAATAAATATTTTGTACATCATTGAATGAATCAAAAATTAGTTCAGCTGAATAAACAATGGTTTATTAATTGGTATGTGAAGACCTATCCTCCATTATTTATTAACCATTAATAATGATGTTTGTGATAAAATATGTATATCAATATAAATAAAAATTGATTTTAAAATAGAATCATTTTATCTATTTAATATTTATTTCGTTAATCATAAATAAATAATATAAAATAGATATTTTAAAAAATGTATACAATTTATCTGCAGAGAAATTTATATTTTAAAATTTAATTAAAACTATTAATAATCTTAATAATATTATATTAATTAATATATATTAATATAAAATTTGCATATATCATGTTTATTTTCAAAAAATTACAAACTTTAAGTTTTATTTGCAAATCACATTCGTATTATTTTCGTAAATTATTTTTAAATAGTTTGCAAATTTCGTGTTTTATTTTCAAAAATTTTACAAACTTTGCATTTTATTTGAAAATAATTTTCGTAAAATTTTTGAAAATCATTTTCGTATATTATTTTCCAATATTTAACAAATTTGTGTTTTATTTTGAAAAATTTTACAAACTTTGCATTTTATTTGAAAATTATTTTCAATAATTTTCAATATTCGTAAATAAATTACAAACATTTTCGAACAAATTTCAAATTTGTGTTCACTACATAACGTTTAATATTGATAAATCGGTTATTTTACCAATTTATTTTGATAAATCATATCATAATCCTGTGAAATAATATATAGATAATAAACTTCTAAAAGATGTCAAATCATATAGATATCTTGGACATTGGATTTCAGAGGATTTATCTGATGATATTGATATATATAGTAATATTAAACAGTTATATAAACAAATCTATGCAATATCATATAACTTTAATCATTGCTCTAAGGATACATACATTATTTTATTTAAAACATTTGTTTCTAATATATACCTTAGTAGCATTTGGATACCAATTGATATTTCATGGCTAAAATTAATATAGCTTATAATAATGCTTATCGTATTGTTATGAACTACAGACGTAGAAATAGTGTCTCTTTAATGTTTTTTAACGATTATGTTACTAATTTAACTGTTAAATTACGAAAGTCATATTATTCGCTATACAAACGAATACAATTATCGTGTAATTCACTAATTGTTCAATTATATGAATATAATATTGTGTTCCCATCGCCACTGTTTACCATGTGGTATAACTCATTGTTTGTATAGTATTTTAAATTTCGTTTCTTAGATTAATTTTTTTTTTTTAGTTTATTCTTTTATAATTTTCGTTTATATACTATGGACCTCTGTATTTCATGTCTGATTTAAATAAATAAATAAATAAAAATAAATAAATATATGTATATATATATGGGTAAATCATATGTGTTAAATCATCTTTTTTATGAAAATTCCCCACAAAACCATATCCGATTTTTATGAAAATTTAACGGATTTTTTAATTTATAAAAAAGTTGATATTATAAAAAGGATTGTTCACATTGATAAAAATGGGTCATTTGAAAATTAAGACAAACACAATTATTTATTTTATATTGAAATACATATTCGTAAATCATTAACCTATTTAATAATAACTTTTTTGAATATATATAGTTTGTATACATTTTTATAATATGATAAAATTGTTCTTATTCTTTAATATAGTTAACTACTTTTGATATATTTATAAAATATATACAACATTTATTGATTTAAGTTATTTGGTTTTAGATTTGTATAGTATTTCACTATTTAAATATTATATAGTAGTATTACATATTTTATATATTTAAATATAATTTTAAGATTTAATAGAATATCGTATACTTTTTAAAATAATTTATTAAATTAAAAGTTTTTAAAATATTTAACAATTAATAATGAACATATATGAACAATGCAATAATATGACATATTTGAGCTCAGTTATCAACAAAATATATCTTTTTGTGTGTGAATTTATTTCTTTAGTTAATCTTATCATATTATGTTATTGTTTCAATAACCTAATAAAATATATTTTAAAACTTAAATTAATAAATTTATTTAAACAAATATCCTATATCATTTATACTAAAAACTTACTACTACTATATAATGCTCTAATACTACCAAACTATATGTATTGTCTGATAATATGGGGATTACTTTATAAGAGTAATCTTAATAAGATATATATACAACAACAACAAATAATTAGATTAATTATTAAAATCCTTAAACATATACCCAATCTATATAAATTACATAGTACGTTAATATCACATACTTACGTAATACGTAATTACATGATATGTTATAACAAAATATAAATTTTTAATTTTAAATTTAAATAGGATATGATATATGATATATGATTCTATATATGATTTAATTAATTACGTACGTATATATTAATTTTATGCATAAAATATTTAATAAAAACTTACCAATATATACCTATACAAAATAAATTATATAAGAAATAAAGGCACTATTATAGAATACATAAAATATAAAATACATATAAAAGAAACAGTAAATTACACACAATTAACATATATGGTATTACACTTTGTAATAATTTAAATAATCACTGTAAAAATTAAATTCTTTACAACAAATTACGATTTTACTAGATTAGATCTAATCTAGTATGACAATCAGGTATACTAAAACAATATAATTTTACAATCAAGTACGACAAATCGAATAAATAATAAAAATTAAGTCACACCCATGTTAGTTAATTCAAAAATAATCATATAAACAAGTTTTACTTTACAAGTATAACAATATAATATGAAATACTATTATTATATAAATTATAAATATTATTATAATATAATTAATATAATATTTATATTATAATATGTATAATTCAGATATATATATACATTATAATTATTATTAATTTGTATTAATTAAATAATAAAGTACTACATATTACGTTGTATTATACATTAAATTAAATTATAATTTATACTTATATCTTAATATATATAACATTTATAAAACTAAATAATTTTAAATAAAACTAAGAAAACATCCCCCAAAACCTGAAACCATTTTATTCTTTGATGAATTTCATGATTTTACCAATAATCGTCCTTCATCTTCATTCTATCTATCAATAGTTCTTGGTGACTTAAACAATCACTTTAATTCTCCCATATATCCCCATGGTGACTTTAAACTCCTAACTGCGTCTCTTTCCTTGTGCCAACATATATCATTTCCTATCCATATCAGTAGTAATACACTTGATATGATATTTACTCCCCTATCCAGTCCTATTGTTAGATGTATAAACCCTAAATCCTTTCAACAAATTGAACTGCTAACAGATCATTTTATTATTGAATTCTATATAAATCTAAACTTTAAAAAGATTAAACGAAAACGTATTACATATAGAGATTTGAAGTCTATTGACCTACCAAGATTTGTCATATGGCCCTATTTTAGTTCAAATAAACCGAATATCATCATCATCATCAAAACTAATAAAATGTTTACAAATTGATTTATAGAAATAATATTTTGCTATACAATAAATGGTCTGTATCAAATATGGAATCACTTTTTTTTATTAAGATTTAAAATACTCGTTTCGGCAGGTGACATATTATTTTACATAATTAAATGATATAAATGATGAAAATGTAGTATATATTATAAATTATATATATATATAAATTAGCTATTATTATAGTTTGAAATTATATAGCAATACATGTAATATATTTAAATTTGACCTTATAAATAGTACCTTACCTTACCAGGTCTAGCTTGCTCGGCATTCATTGACACGTTTTCTCCATCCATCTCTATCGTTCATCGCGTTTAGAAGTTAGTCTAAGGTGCATTCTGTATCTTCAACTAGTTGATCAATATACGTCTTAGCTGGGCGTCCACGTGACCGTTTACCGTGTTGGGGTTGCTAGAGTAATACAGTGATTGCCAGTTCGTTATCGATTCTCTAACAATGTCCCGCGAAGCGCATACGTTGTTTTCGAATAGTTTCTGTGACCATTGGGATTCTTTTATATAATTCCTCGTTTGTTAGATGTTCTTTCCAGGATTTGTTTAGCGCAGCTCTAAGCATGCTGGTGTATGATCCATTTAGTCGGTTTTCAAGAGTCTTTATTAGTGTCCATATTGTCGCTCCATATGTTAAAACAGATTCAACGGTCGCTCGGAAGAAGTTTCTCTTGAGCCTTTCCGATAGTTTTGATTTCCATATTTTCGTCATTCTGGTTATTGCTCCGCAGGCCTTTGCGATTCTCACATCGATATCGTGCGCAGTTGATCCGATAAAGCTACCCAAGTAGTTAAAGTCTTTTACTTTTTTAATGGTTGTACCTTCACGGTTAGTTAATACGTGATCCTCTTTTTGATTAAAAGACATGTATTCTGTTTTGCCGCAATTTATTTTCAATCCTATATCTTTTGCCTTCTCTTCGATTTTATTCAAGAGCTGTTTGATATTTTCCATTGAGTCAGCTGTGATAGCAATATCATCTGCATAATCAGTATCGGTGATGTACGTTGCTGGATGTCTGCGACTTCGTCTTTTCTTAAGTGTGAAACCAACATTTGAGCTACAGTCTATAGACTGTGTCTATATATAGATGATTTTAGGACATACTCTAAACAAATTATGAACAGGAATGGTGCTATCGTATCGCCTTGTAAAACGCCTTTTGTTATCTCAAAGAATTGTGTATCGCCATCTGGAGATCGAACCTTAGAGTGAGTATTCATGTACAACATCATTATGGCGTTGACTGTTTATGCTGGTATTCCGTAGATTTTTAAGATGTGCTTCATGTTATTTCTGTCTATGGAATCGAATGCTTTTGAGAAATCGACGAATAATAGTACCGCTGGAAGATTGTGCGACTTTACTCCTTCAAGTAATCGACGTATCGTTAGATTTTGGCCGGATGTAGATCTGTTTGTTCGGAAGCCATTTTAGTTTTTCTTTAATAGTGGATCTATTTGTGGTCGTATCCTATTCAGCAGCATTACATTGTAAATTTGTGTTGCTATTGATGTCAACGTAATCCCCCTATAATTTGTTGGTGAAGCAATATCACCTTTTTTAGGGAAAGGTATCAGGCAGCCTTTTGTCCATCTTTGAATTGTTTCTTTAGAGTAAACTATATTGCAGCATTCAAGTAGCAATTCTTGCATTTCTGGTATTTTCCAGATTTCAGCTGGAATTTCGTCCAAGCCTACAGCTTTACAATTTTGTATTCTTTTGGTGGCTTTCAGTAGTTCATCTGAGGTAAAGAGTCATCTTTTAATATCTGGGTCTTGTTCATTTTCGTCTAAGTTGATATGTCTTGTGGATATTATTTTCTTGCCTAGAAGATCTTTAAAATGGTTGTGTCATAAAATTATACGTTCTTTATCATTTTAGCTTTCAGTCTTGCTCTGTTCGATTTCTTGCGTCCGCTGATTTCATTTATAGCTTTCCATACTATGGCTGATTTCTTGTTAGTGACGGTGTTTTCAATTTCATTGATTTTCAGTTGTATGTATTCATTTTGTTCTTTTTCGTATGCTTTTATAAGTGAGTTTTTTGCTTCATTGAAGTTACATATGTTTTCTTGGGTAGGCATAGTGTCTTTTTCCTTTGCTGCTAGATGTAACTTTTCACGTTTATGACATATGACTGATGTCTCCCAGGGAATATGCTTCTTTAACTTTGGTTTCAATGGAATGGCTTCGATTGCTGATTCTTTACAAGCTGTTTCGAAGTGCGTATATCGTAAAGGTGCTGTATCCTTAGTTTCCAGAGCCGCAATTTATTTCCTACTCTAGTCACAAAATCACTATGTATATATTTATCATATTATAATGCTCTCCAATCATATGGCTTAGTTTTACTGTTTTTCTTTTTGTTGGCTCTTAAGCTCAATTGTAAGTGTGCAGTAACAATACGGTGGTCAGATGCTACGTTGACAAATGTATTATAGGATCTACAATTCTGAGACCTATTTTTACACTTTCTATTGATAATAATATAGTCAATCTGTGAAGAATAATTGTTTGGCGATTTATGTGTCCATTTTTGACCTGTTATTTTTTGGAAATTCGTATTTAATCATAATAACTTATTTTCTTGTAGATAATCCTTAAGCATATTTCCGTTTCGATTTGTGCTATTATGAAATGCATATTTGAGACCGTCTTCTTGGCCGAGATGTTCGCTGAAGTCACCTCCAAACCTCCATGTTGTGTCTTCGGTATACTCCGAGTTAATGCACTGAGTTCAGTATAAAAATTTGCTGTTTCATTTTCATCGCTGAAATTAGTTGGGCTGTAGCATGATATGACAGTTGTCCTAGGGTTTCCTTGAAGAAGGTTTCCTTCGCAATCATAATTCTAGTTGATATTCTTTATACATTTTCAAGTGCATCATAGGCTAGCGGGATTAGGAGCATTTCTACTCCTCCTGTGGCGGCGTTAATATAATTATTCTAGGCTGAGTACGTCAGCAGTTAACTGCATGTTCTTTGATATGAGTGTCATCATGTATGAGTCTATGTTCTTGGATACATATTATGTCTTGCATGGTATTTTTGGCGGATGCTATCAATTCACCCATTTTCCACTCACTTCTTATTGTTTGTGTATTTAGTGAACTGATTGTGCATTTCCTGTTTGTTCTCATGATTCTTGGTAGAGATTTTTCCTCAGTAGTTGATTTATCAAGTGCAACCTGAGGTTTAGTTGGGTTGGGTTTGGGTTTGGGTTTTATCATTATCGAAAATATAAAAAATGCTTATTTAAAATTATAGTAAAAGTATTTTATACAATATAAAATAAAATCTAGCAATATAATTGGTTATCAATTAATTAGACAATACGTTTATTATCAATGAGTTAATATATAATACATAGTGTTACGGGTCAGGTACGGCAGCAATGCAGAATCATGAATAGCTATAATTAATAAAAAAATAGATAGGTAAACAATAAAAAACATAGGAAAGCCGGGATGGGTACGTCTAGCTATGCAGAATCAGCAAGGGCTATAATTAATAAAAAATAGATAGGTAAACAATAAAAACATAGGAAAGCCGGGTAGGGTACGTCTAGCTATGCAGAATCAGCAAGATCTATAATTAATAAAAAATAGATAGGTAAACAATATAAAACATAGGAAAGCCGGGATGGGTACGTCTAGCTATGCAGAATCAGCAAGAGCTATAATTAATAAAAAATAGATAGGTAAACAATAAAAACATAGGAAAGCCGGGTCGGGTACGTCTAGCTATGCAGAATCAGCAAGATCTATAATTAATAAAAAAATAGATAGGTAAACAATATAAAACATAGGAAAGCCGGGTCGGGTACGTCTAGCTATGCAGAATCAGCAAGATCTATAATTAATAAAAAATAGATAGGTAAACAATAAAAACATAGGAAAGCCGGGTCGGGTACGTCTAGCTATTCAGAATCAGCAAGATCTATAATTAATAAAAATAGATAGGTAAACAATATAAAACATAGGAAAGCCGGGTCGGGTACGTCTAGCTATGCAGAATCAGCAAGATCTATAATTAATAAAAAATAGATAGGTAAACAATATAAAACATAGCAAAGCTGGGTCGGGTACGGCAGCAATGCATGATCAGCAAGAGCTATAATTAATAAAAAATAGATAGGTAAACAATAAAAACATAGGAAAGCCGGGTCGGGTACGTCTAGCTATGCAGAATCAGCAAGATCTATAATTAATAAAAATAGATAGGTAAACAATATAAAATATAGGAAAGCCGGGTCGGGTACGTCTAGCTATGCAGAATCAGCAAGATCTATAATTAATAAAAAATAGATAGGTAAACAATATAAAACATAGCAAAGCTGGGTCGGGTACGGCAGCAATGCATAATCAGCAAGAGCTATAATTAATAAAAATATATAGGTAAACAATGAAAAACATAGCAAAGCTGGGTCGGGTACGGCAGCAATGCATAATCAGCAAGGCTATAATTAATAAAAATAGATAGGTAAACAATGAAAAACATAGAAAAGCTGGGTCGGGTATGGCAGCAATGCATAATCAGCAAGAGCTATAATTAATAAAAAATAGATAGGTAAACAATGAAAAACATAGAAAAGCTGGGTCGGGTACGGCAGCAATGCATAATCAGCAAGAACTATAATTAATAAAAAATAGATAGGTAAATAATGAAAAACATAGCAAAGTTGGGTCGGGTATGGCATCAATGCAGAATCATGAATTGCTATAATTAATATAAAATAGATAGGTTAAAAATGAAAACATAGCAAAGCCGGGTCGGGTACTGCAGAAATGCAGAATCATGAATAGCTATAATTAATAAAAAATAGATAGGTAAACAATAAAAAACATAGGAAAGCCGTGTCGGGTACGTTTAGCAATGCATAATCAGCAAGATCTATAATTAATAAAAATAGATAAGTAAACAATGAAAAACATAGCAAAGCTGGGTCGGGTATGGCAGCAATGCATAATCAGCAAGAGCTATAATTAATAAAAAATAGATAGGTCAAAAATAAAAAAACATAGCAAAGCCGGGTCGGGTACGTTTAGCAATGCATAATCAGCAAGATCTATAATTAATAAAAATAGATAAGTAAACAATGAAAAACATAGCAAAGCTGGGTCGGGTATGGCAGCAATGCATAATCAGCAAGAGCTATAATTAATAAAAAATAGATAGGTCAAAAATAAAAAAACATAGCAAAGCCGGGTCGGGTACTGCAGCAATGCAGAATCATGAATTGCTATAATTAATAAAAAATAGATAGGTAAAAAATAAAAAACATAGCAAAGCTAGCTTGGGTATGGCTATTATATCTATAAAGTCCATTGCATACCTAAACTATATGGAAATCGCTCGTATATTTATATACATTTTTACATGTATTAATTAAAATGTTAACGTTAGATTGAATTTATTAGGGAGAGTTAAAGTGAGGTATATAAATACCTATGAATATTCGCAGGCATTTTGAAAATTATTATATTTTGTATAGACACGTTGGATATTCGCAAGTGAAGTTGTTTCGTGCGTATATTTTCATGTGTGGCATCACTTTAAAATATAATTCTAGATGATTCTAATACTTGAAACTTTGGATTGAGGTATTTATATATACCAGATTAAACATTTTGTATATCTATATACATATCACATTATATTTATATTGAATTAATACTAAATAAATAGGCTTACATAATTATATAAGTGTGTATATAATAATAATATTTATTTATTGAATACAATACAAAAAGCGGATACAAATATGAATGAATAAATATACTTGTATATATATAGGATGTGGATTTGAAATTATTACATCTATACACATGCACATATATGTTAACATATTTACATAAATTAATAGAAAGCAGTAATTTATATAGGTTTGTGTATTACAGTTAATCTAAGTGTTACAAATATCGAATATATACTATTAAAACATATAAATTATTGAATGAATCATGATTGCATAAGTATTATAAATTAATTAAAACATGCATAATTCCTATCTACACCATGTATTATTTTTACAATTTTTGTGTGCATTTTAGTTCATAACTTTTTTTTAAATAAAAATAAAAAAAAACTAAAATACGACTTATATTATTGAATTTAATAATATTTCTAATGATATCAAATTTATTATAATAGCATCAATATAAAAAATCGTATTCTTATAGGTTTTATTCCTATGGTTTTATTTATATCGTACCAATACATTATAGTTAGATTATTCGTATACTATAAATGTATAGTATTTATATTTTATACTAGTTTGGTTTATAAATATTTAAAATTATAGTAATATTACTAATATTAGATATTATATAGGAAGGTTAAAATGAATTAATAATGTAATATAATGAAAAATAAATAACTTATTGAAAAACAAATATTTCGAAAATCATTTCTATAGTAACTTACTATTTCGAGTATCGTACTTACGATTCTATATTCAATAATATATAAGATACATTTATATATGTATTTACTATATATATATAGATAATTTATTAAAATATAATACATACTATATAGTATATATTTAATAATATATAAATTATTTATTATTATTCAAATTTTGAAATTAGTTAATTAATAATTAATATTTAAGTATATAAATAATACACATTTTAGAATTAGCTTTATTGGTGGTATTAATATTATAACCCACACGATTTTCATGAAAATCAGAATTGTTCATACGCTGCGCGCTGATTGGTTATAAGGTGTCCATATTAAGACATTTAGAGTGTCCGTATTAGGAACTTATATGACATCTAGATATATGCTTATAACTTAATGAATATTTGATAAAAAATATAGAAATTAAAAATACAATTTTTAGAATGCTTTATTTTTTAATAATATAGTATTAAATTTTATATAGATACATTTGTATAATCTTGAGAAAGTTTTATGTTGACATTTTTTTTCATAAATTTAAAAACGTAATAAAAAAATAAGTTTATTGGATATATTAGAAATATTTTGAATAATTCAAAAATAAAAAATACTTTTTTAGACTATTTTTATAATTATGAATATATTATTCATTAAACATTTTTTTGTACAATTTATGGTTTCTGAGATACCGATAGTGTCCGTATTCGGGCACTGCCTGTATTCGGTTACTTTCCCCAATTTACACATGTTAAACATAATTTGATACTTTGATATTATATATAATATATAGTATAATATAGTATAATATAATATTTATATGATTATTTCATAACTTTCTAAAAAAATGCCTTATATTTAAAAAATATGTTTTAAATTTATGTTTTAATATATATTTATAAATATTTTTACAAAATTGAGTAAAAATGCTTTAAAATATTATGTATGAAATATTTCGGATATTATTAATAAAGTTATAATTACTAATTATATATACGACTTGATATGCCGATTTATAATATACATGTATTACTACTGGTATATGTATATTATAACTGGATATATTACTAATTATTACATTATTACTGCAGTAAACACATTTATTTTGAATGTATTTAAATTACTACTGGTTCATGAATGCAAGGTTATGCATTGTTGTAAAATTACAACTGAGCAACAAAATTTTAATAACAAAAATATTAATAATATCTTTTTAAAACCTAAATATGTACTATAAATACATTATTATTTTGAATATTTAATATCACTTATTGATTATAATATATACATTATATAATAGTATATATTATATATATATATATATATACATATATATATATATATATATATACTTATTATAAAATTATAAAATTATAAAATTACAACTGGATTACAACCGCGTTTTAGTAGATCCCATACTATTATTATATATAATTCTGTATAAATGACATAGAGCTAGAGAGCTTTTTCTCTAGCTCTATGATAAAGGATAACACCTATCAATGATATATGTATATATGTTTATATTTAACAATAATATTATTATATTACCCAATTAAATCAATTGTAGTATACGATAAACAATCTAAATATTGATAAATTGTAAATATAGGAATATAGAATAAATAGATAGAATTATCAAACAAGGAAGTAAATATAATACCGTTTATTTCAATTTTCGCGCTAATCACAATTTCCACAATAACACACTTATCTGCGTAGTGGGTGACGCAATTGGAGTGTCGTATCGTTTAATTTCACACAGTATTCACGACATATATGATATAATACATTCATGGAATGTTATGCAAATTAATGAACTAATTAGTTCATTAGGGCATTAGTACTTTAATGTGGGATGTGAAATAAGTTACAGAATTATTAAACAAAAATAAATGTGTACATTAACAGTATTATATAGTATATATATATATATATATATATATATATATATATGTGTGTGTGTGTCTGTATGTGTGTATGTATGTGTGCGTATGTATATATTATACAATTCTATTGATAATAATTCTTATTGATAAGAGATATATTTTATAAAATATAATATTACACAATAGATATAGCTATTGTAATATCCAGTGTGTTTATTTGACCTATAAAATATACAAAATTTGAACATATATTGCATAAATAAAATAATTATATACAAAGTTTTTATTTGACCTATAATATATACAACATTGTAACATTGTTATATATTTTACGTTGACGGTTAACGTGTTTGGTTGCTTGGGATATTAACACTATATGTTAGGGATGTTTACGGGTCACAATTGTGATGTTTCGAAAGAGTTTCGAAACCAGAGCGAACTGTACCGATACAAAACATTTTTTAATTCAGAAGTTTCGAAACCAATAATGAAACTAAAATATAATAAATATATATATATACATGCCCATATACAAATAGGCCCATTTTTCATTATCTCGAGACAATAAAATCCTAAAATTCATTATCTCGTCTCTCGAGATGTTGAAAGTTTATAATAAATATTGTATTAAACCCGATTTTTTGTCATGTATAATCTTCATCGACGCTTTTTGAAATATTTTTTTTAAATTTGTTGGAAATAATTTAAAATATTTGTTATTTTTTTTGAAATATTTAAAAATGTTTTTAAATATTTGAAACATTTTTTTGAAATATTTTAAAACAATTTTTGAAATATTTTTAAACATTTAAAATAAATATTTTTTATTAGTATAATAGAACATTTTCTATAATAGACTCATATTGTAGTTTTTGTTATTTTTATTAAAACAAAAGTTATAATCAAAAATGTATATTTTTTAATATATATGAAATAATTAAATACTTATTCCCCTATTTGACAGGTACGGTGAGATATTATAATGTACATAGGACATTTTGTTAGAACCCGGAATTGGAACCCCAAATCGAGTCAGGGTTAAATCACTAATATATATAATAATATTTTACATATTTATCACATATTTTAATAGTATATGATAATTAGGCTACATATTAAATTAATTTTTATTTGAATTAAAAATAATGTTAGTTATTAATGAATGATTTACTTATTATTTACGTATTATAAACAACATACAATATAAGATGATGATATAAATTATATATTATATATGTATATAATATATATATATATATATATATATATATATATATATATATATATATTAGTATACTCTACGATATATTCTAACATTTATCAAATAAAACTGGTGTATATCGACGTATACGTTAGTTATAAACTATAGTTATACAGAATCTAATTATATAAATATAAATAAATATTCAGTAAAATAATCCAATCTGTATTTCTTTACATTATTAATGGCGAATGAGAATTTATAACGTGTTTGGATTGCGAGATACGATGTGACAGGCATTGGGATAATATTATATTAAATATAAATTATATATCATATATGATGTATATTATATAATATATATTCAAAACCCGAAACCGGTTTAAGTATATTCAATACAATTCTGAAACCGACCCGAAAAACAGATTTAAAACCCGAAACCATTATATTTTATAAAACCCGATACCGACCCGAAACCGACCCGACCGCGCACTTAATTATTAATATATTATGTAGATGTTTTATCACAAATGATTATATATACTTGTTTATAACTCCTAGTTATCCTATTATAGAATCGGGTTCATCTGTTTGGAATCCAGACAATTTCAGATGCAATTTTAACAACATAGAAAATATTCAAATCTATTTTACTAAAATACTTTTTTTTATAGATGTAACCGTAATAAAAGATCTTATGATGACAGAATTAATTTTCTCAATATTAAAACTTTATTTTATCTCAGGTTATTAGCTGATCTTATATATTAGGGACTCATCCACCATTGGGAAGTTATCCATCCTATATGGGCCTCTCCAATGCAAGATCATCGGTGTTGTTACCTTTCCTGTTTGAGAATTGGCACTATCGGATCATATATATTGTTTCAACTACTCGAATAATCAAATTTTTATTTTTATTTTACTTATCCGTTTATTTCTTGTTTTTTGTATCGTATCGTTTTATCTTACTGTTATCACATGTATATATATATATATATATATATATATATATATATATATATATATATGAACATACCAGATTTGGTTGATATTTCTTGCATAATATTAATCATTTGGTAGACATGATTATTTGGAGGACAATTTCGTGTCCACCAAATAGTTTAGGGCAATAATGTATCACTTTTGGTATAAATTTGACTTTTAATAAAATTATATAATTAATATATAGGAAATAAAGTTGTATATTATTTATTAATAATTTAAAAATCAATAGAATGGGTAAGTTTAAATAATGATTGAATTTTCACTCTATATATATTGGATCCATAAAAATAACTGTTTAGTAGACACACCATTTTCAATGAAATACGTAGTATTGTTGGATATATGTCTATAGGGAATTGATGGATTTAGACTTTATATTACATATGGATCATATATATAAAATAAAAAAATAAAATATTATATTAATAAAAAATATACATTTTAATTAATTTATTATTTATTTTTATTATATTTTGAAATAATAAATGGAATGATTCATAAATACTAAGGTAATACAAGTATTTTTATTAATTTAAAATTTAATATTTAAAATTTAATAATCTTAAAATATATATTAAGATTATTATTAAATATTTACTTAACATTTAAATAGAATAATGTTTAATTGTGTATTAAATATATAATTATATATATCCATAATCATGTGTATTAAAATATAAATATTTATAAATACTAAGGTAATACAAGTATTTTTATCAATTTAATATTTAAAATTTAATAATTTTAAAATATATATTAAGATTGTTAAATATATACTTACTATTTAAATATATAGAATAATTTGTAATTGTGAATTAAATATATAATTATATACATTCATAATGTGTATTAAATAATTTATCGTGTAAGAAAAAAAATGTAAGATTTTAAATTTTACCAGGTAAATTTTTAAATATTCTATTAATAATTAATTTAATTGAATTGGGTTTTACCAATAGTAGTTTCTAATAGTACACATACTATTAGTTGTTATTGTAAACTTTATATGGATAGTTATATTCAATATACTAATTAAATATAACATTGCATAATAGGATTATTATAATTATTATTATATTATAATGATTATAGTCAAAATATAGTTTAAAAATAATCAACACACTAAAAGCCCACATACTTCATTATACGAATTAGTAATTACATAAATATATAGTATTCATGTCATTATATAATTAATATAATATTATAAGAATACTCGTGTAATTTAAATAATTCGAATAAACATGTTACGGACATAGAATCTATCAGTGATATACTATATCAGATATAGTCTATCATATAGTCTGATACGTTAATATCAAAGAAGGCCGCCGATTAATATTATTATATTGAGTTCAATTTTTATTTTGGGGTTGTTTAATTTATTTGTTGTTTTATTTTTCTGTATTTTTTAGATGCATTATAATGAACTCTGACATTATTATAATAACAATCGGCGGCCTGCTTTAAGATAATTCTTTAATAGACTATATCATAGAGTATTAAAAAAATCACGATATTTAACCTAGTACCAGGTATATTATATAATATATATTATATTATAAATTATAATTTATAATATATAATTATTATAATATTATTATAATATTATTATAATATTATTATAATAATAACTTATTAAATAAGATATACAAAATTGTACATACTTTTTTTTAATTTTTATACAACCTTATATTTATTTACATTTTTAATATAATTACTACTATATACTTCCACTATATATATATTATATACATGGGAATACGGACGTTAGGCAAACATTAAATAACTATAAATATCAAATTTCACAAATGTGGCGCAAGGCGTATGTCGCTCTAATTCATTATATGCTCTAAGAGCGTATAATGTACCACTATAGTGCACACGAAAATAAAATCTTAATGAGAAACATGTATATATGGAATAATTCCTTTTGAAAAATATATTTATAAACCATTCGTATTAATATATATATATATATATATATATATATATATATATATATATGATATTTACACATACGAGTACCATCCTATTTGCGTATTGATATATGTGGGTTGTTTGATTTATTTTGTTTAGTTTTATTCTTCCGTTTTTTTAACAAGCACGCCTTGTGCGCCACGTAATGTTGCCATTTAATTGTTACCTACCATCCGTATCATCCTATATATATATTAACCTTTATATGTAATAACATATATATTAACAACATTTTTAGATTATTATATTATTGAATGTATTAAATATTAACAGGTAATGCCTTGTACTTATTGTAATATATTGTATTTATTTATATGCGACGATATTGTACATCTACGTGATATCAGCGAATATACGCATAGTGCCTGGTATCATAATGCACGTACATTCCTTCCATATCACATGACCCCCCCCCCCCACGCTCAGACGGCTGTGTATATATAGCGGACCGCCGCTATGTATAATCACTTGAAGAATAAGTATAACCAATAAACGTACATAAGCCTTGACGTAACATCAATAAGCGTCCAACCTCACGTCCAATGAATATCATCCTGCCACGTCAACCAGTGAGAGCACGTTAGGAAACATCTACCCCCACGCCCAACGACTATAAACAATCATGAACCCTACACCAACTCCTTCCTTCGATTAGCACAATGAAGATCGGCTAGACGAGCTGAAAATGTTGTCTAACATTTTATTTACGTCCTCGTCATTGCCCACTACATCCGGTATGATATCCTGTACACCCTCGCCGTCACTCATGACCTCCGTGACGCCCCAGCCACTACCCACGACATCCGGTACGCTTTCGCCCTTGCCCACTATATCAGGTACATATTCGGTACGCCCCCGCTGTCACCCACGACATCTGTGACGCATCCGACATCACACATAATACCCAATATGTTCTCAACATCACCCGTGACCCTCTCGATCTCACCCACAATATCCGTGACCCCCTCACCATCACCCCCACCATCCGTGATGCCATCAGCACCATACACAACGCATGTATTGCCATCCCCATGGCCACCTCCAACATGATATCCTTCTTCCATACGTGAGAAGAGGGAATGACCCCAACCCCTCTTCGATAACCAATAGGGAGAAGAGGGGATGTTATATATTTTATTTATATATATGCGTCGATATTGTACATCTACGTAATATCAGCGCATATACGCCTAGTGCCTGGTATCACGATGCATGTACAATGTACGTTTCTGCCGTCTCGCATTACCGCCCCACGCTCAGACATCTGCGGTGGTCCGCTATATATAATCTCTTGAAGGATAAGTCTAACCAATTAACGTAAATAAGCCTTGACATTTTACTCCCTATATATAAACACAACTTAACAGTGTAATATATTAGTATTACACAACTTAGACAGTGATTAATACATAACAACAATTTATATATATATATAATAATTTTATATAATATATTATATGTATACACAAATATCCATGCATATATATATATATATATGACTAATTATCTCCTCTTCAACAATGATGGCGTACATACCGACCCCAAGTGTGAGAAGTTAATTCAACAGATAACCTCACTAGATTCTCCGCAAGCCATTGATAATTATCATTATCATAATTATTACGCCATTTCTATGAATTATAATTCATAGTTATCGCGAACTACATGTGGCCCTTTAATAAAGACCTGTCACACCTTACGATACTTCTATGTTAACTTCTCAAAAAAGATGTCGAATACCTAATATAT
The DNA here is from genome assembly GCA_964019155.1 of Osedax fenrisi. Taxonomy (NCBI): domain Eukaryota; kingdom Metazoa; phylum Annelida; class Polychaeta; order Sabellida; family Siboglinidae; genus Osedax; species Osedax fenrisi. The sequence continues at coordinate 18,624,578 of OZ025246.1, forward strand.
TCAATAACATGGAAGAATAAATATACTACTCTATCATATTATGCCACAAAGAAGAAGATAACAATTCAAGTAGACGCTTCATACGATTACTTTGACGCCATCCTCCTACATCCATCCAACAAGACGAAATCCCCATCACCTTCGCATCTAAGATATTCAGCCCCGCTGAGACTCGTTATGTAAATATCGAAAAATAAATGTAAGCCGTAATATTCGGAATCGAATGGTTTCACATTATTAAGTCTGACCACAAGTGCAGATGATCACCAGTGTTGGGGTCAAATACACTTTATCAAATACAAATACAAATACAAATATTTATTACATTTTTATACAAATACATATTATCAAATACAAATACAAAATACAAATATTAACACATTAAATATTAAATCATTTGATTTAATCATATTTTAAATCATATGATTATATTTTATATAAAATAATAATCCTTATCCCTAGATTATATATATATAGACTATTGCATGGTTAGTGATTGATATGTATTGGATATATGATATTAATAGGTTAATTAAAGCAATGTAGATAGGTGGTATAATTTTTAAATATTAAGGAGAAGACGTAGAATTAGAGTAATGAATGGATAAATGATATATGAGTTCTAGAGAGAGAATCTAATATAAATATAAAATACAAATATTAACATATTAAATATTAAATCATAAAATAATAATTCCTATCTCTATACCAGATTGCATAATAATTAATTGAAATCTATTTTAATATATTTAATTCCTAAAGAAAATCAATAAAATAAAAAACTGTAAACAATAGACTGATTGATTGGGATATTATAAGTTATAATTTATAACACATACATATTCTATATAGAATATTAATTTATTTATATAGTATTCATAAAATTATTGTTCTATTATATTATTTGTATTATTTAATAAATGTATTCTTTAATATAAATGGTAAATATTTTGTTAATTTTTTTACATTCATAAAGTAATTGTTTAAATTCTACATTCTATTAAATTATTAAATTAAAATATTTTTAAAAGTGTATTTGAAACTGTATTTGATCAAATACACGAAATACGACACTCAAATACAAATACATCACTAAATAATTATTCAAATCAAAATATAAATACGTATTTGACCCCATCCCTGATGATCACCCAGAAAAATCTCTTCACAGCACCAACCCGAGTCCAAAAAATGCTACTACGAGTGCAGCAGTAAGATTTCACGCTAATATTTTTAAAGCCAGGAATAGAGCTACGGATAGATTTTCACCTACCATCAGATGCCAGTGAACACATAGACCTTGATGTCCAGATAAGCCATTGAAGTTTGGGACACAGAAGATAGAATATTTAAAATTAGAAACGGGAGACGAAATCCTCAAGCCTTAATTTCTTCTGTATAAGTAACCTCTATTGCCATATGACACACTGACGCACTCATGGCAATACCTAAGTATACATTTTGTCCACTATAACAATATCACGTACCTCATTATATTTGATTTTTATACTCAATTCCCATTCATATACACTATGCGTGTGCCCATAACCAGCGCAACCATTGTAGATCATCTAAAACATGGTATCCTAGACCGGTTACTTAGCGACAACGGAGGACTATATTCGTTACAAGCGTTCCGAATATTTGCATCCGAATGGGGATTCGACCACGTGACAAGCAGGCATACCACTTCTTAAGTAACGGCCTAGCCGAGGAACCATGCAGAGCTTGAAGATTTCTGAGAACTTCCCGATGTCGACACAAAGCCCCACCGAACTGCTCTACAGCCACAAGTTAGCAAACCCTTTACCTAGCACCTAACCCGTAGACTTGTCGAATGAGAATAAATTATCATCCAATATGTCAACGACACGATACTAGTAAAAAACAAGACTCATTGTACCTGTCCAACATAACACCCCTCACAAACATTCACTAGCGTGACCACATATCAAAGACATGGAAGCCAGCTATGAAACTTCGGAGTTACAACATCCGCAGTATGGATTGTTCTACCTTAGGAGAAATCTATGAGATATCCGCCTTACTTCCCTGTCGACGCCCTGTCAGGAGGTAGTACAAACACACCGAGATGCATCAGAGAATCACTCAAGACCTCTTGCCCTACCCTCTACTCCACCGATACTCGGTTCAGATGTAGATACTCCCCTCCGTAATGTGTCATTCTCATCCCAGGGATATCGCACTCACAACTAGTCCGTTGACACCCGGTCCGGATCTAGATAATCAAACCTCGTCAACCATAGCGCTGCGTTGATCTAACAATAATGTACGATCCCCACTTGTATTATTGACTTGTAGATATAAATGTAGATATAAATGCCAAACTTATTATTGTAGCCTATAGACTGTGACACAGTCCGATACAGAATTATCTGTACATCTTATACACATCCCTAATTATTATATATATATATATATATATATAAATAATATCACATATTACGACATGGCTATTGTTCACAATAAATCTCAGCATTATTATCCTCTCCTTCTTTCAAATATAATATTGTGTATAAACTAATGGATTTATTATACTAAAAAATCAGGAGCCGGTTACTTTGGAAATAAAATATTTCCTATCACTATCCAGAGACAATCTCTGGATAATTCTCAGTAAACGGGGTTGTTCTGGACAAAAATACATATATTACATATATATTACAGCAACAAAAAATAGCCTAGGATAGATAGAGGATGGGTTGTTCTGAGAATTGTTAGCTAATTTTATTCGCGTATGACATTCGAGTAGATCTCGAAATACATTTGTATAAAACTTGGACAATTTTATAGTACTTAGGATCACAAATAGATGTCCTTATTACATTTATAATACATAGGATAAAATATTAAAATATGAAATATAGGTCCTATATAGTCCTATAATATATATATTAGGTATGTTCACGGGTCGGTATCGGGTTTTATGAAATATAATGGTTTCGGGTTTTTAATCTGTTTTTCGGGTCGGTTTCAGAATTGTATTGAATATACTGAAACCGGTTTTGGGTTTTGAATACATCATATGATATATAATTTATATTTAATATAATATTATCCCAATCCCTGTCACATCATATCTCGCAATGCAAACATTATAAATTCACATTCGCCATTAATAACGTAAACAAATACAGATTGGATTATTTTACTGAATTTATTTATATTTATATAATTAGATTTTGTATAACTATAGTTTATACCTAACGTATACATCAATATAAACCAGTTTTATTTGATAAATTTTATATGATGAATATATTGTATAGTATATAATGGATACTATACATATATAATATATAATTTATATCATCATATTATATTGTAGGTTGTTTATAATACTTAAATAATAAGTAAATCATTCATTAATAACTAAAATTATTTTTAATTCAAATACAAATTAATTTAATATGTATTGTAATTTTTACCTATCCCATAGTATTAAGGGCGAGGTAGATTTCGTCAACATTTTTTTCCATCCCTCTCTATTTTCTTCAGCTCTCATCGCTTTATTTATATCAAGACCGGTCCATTTTACGATATTGTCTTGCCATTGCATTTTTGGCCTACCTCGTCTTCTTTTACCTTCAATAGAACCCTGAAGAATTGTTTTGGACATTGAATTTGATCTTATCACATGACCAAACCATCTCATTTTCTTCGCGATGACCATTGCTAGTAGTTCCGAATGTGACCAATTTCTTTGGTAACTCTATTGCGTACTTCAATGTTAGTAATTCTATCTCTGTATGATATGTTCAGTAATCGTCTTAAGCACCGCATTTCTAATGTTGTTATTTTTCTTTGCAGTTCCTTCGTTATTGTCCTTGTCACACGCATATAAGAATAAGAATAGTATTGTAATATGTAGCCTAATTATCATATACTATTCAAATATGTGATAAATATGTAAACTATTATTATATATTTAACCGGGACTAGGTTTGGGGTTCCGATTAATTATTTCAAATATATTAAAAAATATACATCTTTGATCATAATTTTGTTTTAATAAAAATTAACAAAAACTACAATATGATTATTATAGAAATATTATACTAATAAAAAATATTATTTTTAAAAAATATTTCAAAAAAATGTTTACAAATATTTCAAAAAAATGTTTAAAATATTTCAAATTTTTTTTTTAAATATTTCAAAAAAATTAAAAAATATTTCAAAAAAAATTAAAAATATTTTAAATTATTTCCAAAAAATGTAAAAAAAATATTTAAAAAAAGCGTCGATGAAGATTATGACAAAAAATCATTGTAATGGCAAAAAGTCAATTTTTCTGGTTTAATATATTATTTATTATAAACTTTCATTATCTTGAGAGTCGAGATAATGAATTTTAGTATTTGATTGTCTCGATATAATGAAAAATGGGCCTATATTTCAAGGTTTAGGTTTTGAAACATTGTCGCCTGGTTTCATTATTGGTTTCGAAACTTCTGAATTAAAAATTTGTTTGTATCGAAACAGTTGGCTCTGGTTTCGAAACATCACAATTGTGACCCGTTACATCCCTAATATATATATATATAATATTATAATAATGAACACACTATATAGTGCTTCGAAATAATTTCTTGTTCAACATATTTCATAATATATAATATTTTTAATAGATATGATAATAAAATATTAAATAATAATATTAATATTTAATAGAATTTATTTGTTTTGTTTTATATATGATAAGTATGCTAATTATATAATTAATATGCTTTTTCCTTGTAAAAGGCTTTACAATAATTTCTAGTAAATAGTAATATTATTATTATTATTTATATTAAAAAAAAAATATATTATAAAATAAAAAATATACCCCCTGAGGGCATCGTAACCAGACCTTCTGCGTGGCATACAACAATTGTTTAGATTAATCTAACCACTATACTACCTAACCGATTTTATTAATTATATATAATTACAAATAGTATTATTAGTTTTGATTTAATTATAAATAGAATTAGAATAGAATTATTTTTCACATAAAATGTTATGTATTATTTTGTTATCATATCATACAAATATTAATTATTATATCTAGAAACTATATAGATATCCTGTATAATTGTAATATTATAATTAATAGTATGCAACTGAATAACATAAATTGTATTAAATTAATAATTAATATTTACTTTAAGTAATACTTATTAGAATTATATAATCTATTCAACACATATTATTTCGATATTGAATTGATTATATAATTGTACTTATATTATAAACTATATGATAGTATAATTAATTAACCCAGGAAACAGTTATAGCCTCATAATAGCATATATAATAGCCTCGAATGTTTATATTGTGCTGTAAATGTATATTAAATATAATATTTATTAAATAATTTATTTAATAATATTATTATAATATTATAATAATTATATTATGCTGCTATTAATTTGTCATGCTATTATAATAATTATGGTGCTATTAAAAGTCTATTATGCAATTATTATGCTGCTATTAATTGCATAATAGACTTATAAGAGAATGACAAATTAATATAAGCATAATTATTATGATGCTATTATGATAATAGACATTTAATTATCTATTGATTATACTTGAAATTAAATGAGCTTTCCGAAACTATATAGAACTCTTATGTACATCCTTTAATAATCGAATTATAATTAAGTAATATTTAACTTAGGTACATAATTATATTTTGAATATTTTTAAACATTCAAAAATGAAATAAGGATTAGGAATATAGAAATATTACTGAGCTTGATCTCGGCTAAGATATGTTTACAAAATGATTTTGAAAATCCCAGAGTAACCCAATAATACCTATAAATAAGGTTTGTCCTTGTTGTGATTGTCTCTGGCCAATCTCAGAGCAACCAGCCCCTGGCCCAGTTAATATGTGCCAACTTTCAACATAGCTTATTTTGAAAAGCCTTTCAAAATATTTTTGTAGGGTTATTTTGAACATTTAAAAAAATTCAAATAAGTTCAAGTTAAAGTTGTTATTATTCATCATAATTTTCGATTTATATTATATAATTAATAACTATCATATTATATACTTAGTATAATACTATATATATAATAATTCTATAATTTATCAATACTTTATTAAATTTGTGAAATATAATTATATTCTAATTCTATTTATAATTAAATCAAATCTAATACTACTATTAGTAATTATATATAATTAATAAAACTGGTTTGGTAGTATAGTGGTTAGATTGTTGTATGCAACACGGAAGGTCTGGTTACGATGCCCTCAGGAGGTATAATTTTTATTATAAATAATAATAATAATTTTAATAATATTACTATTTACTAGAAATTATTGTAAAGCATTTTACAAAGAAAAATTATATTAATAGCATACATACCTATATACTTAGCATAAATATCATATATATAAAACAAATAAAATTCTATTAAATATTAATATTTGTAATTGCAGATGTACCATAATGGAAGCTATTCTATAAATTCTTTTAATTAATTATATTTCTATAAATATTCACAAGTTGTACTTATAAAGTGAATCTGATTATAATTATTTATTAATTAATTAATATTATATATATCTTGTTTCGAAAACAACTGTGTTCTTTCTTTATGTGTAATAAACTAATATAAAACCATTTTCCTTTCAGGTTAACAATGTTTTGATGATCAATTAATTATTTATTTTGTATTAAATTTTCACTAAATCTGCTTACAGATTCAATTTCTTTTTTAATATTTCGTAACACTATACAAGATCATATTTTAAATATTTGTGGAATATACTACATTTTGCTCATTCTCAACATGTATATATTTTATTTAAATTAATAAACTTATATATTTCAATAAGTAATAATATATAGAAAATGTTTATTGATATTTGTTTAAAGGTACTATTCATTAGTTACATGTAAAATAACATCTTTTCAAAATGTATCCACTTATAATATTAAAGTTTTTGTAATAATTATTTAACAATCTTATTATAAATATATTTGAATTTATTTTAAATAATGATTAACAAATAATATAAAAATGTATCACTAATTTACTACATATATATAGAATTAATAATTTATACTGTTCATTTATATATATTGTGAAATTTAAAGAAAAAATATTCAATATGTAGTTAATGAGATATACAAAATAATTATTCTGACTAAATCAAGTTTAAAGTTTTTTTTAATTTAATTCTCACACTATATATAGTTACTAATATATATATTATAGTTTAAATGATATTAAAAATATAATTATACATATACAATTTATTTTAATTATATGTTTGCACATCCTGCAGCATATGAATTGTCTTGATGTTTCATCTTCTTCTTCACCTTTGTAGCATCCAAGCATCGTAATCTGTCTTGTTGTACTGCATATTCTGCAACCGATTATAATGAATATCCTAGCAATCCATCAAATGCAGATGAATAGGCCTGCATTCCAAAGTTAAATGTTCATATTTTGCTTTCTTGTAAACACAATAATCTCCACATAATTTCAAAGTCAATAACGTAGCCGGTGTAGTCGATAACTGTAGCAAATAAATTAATTAAAATCAATTGAATTCATATAATATATTCACTAAAGAATTTGAGCAAAAGTTATTTAAAAAATAAATATAAAAAAATAATCCATTGAATATGAAATTAATTATATTTATTATAATTTACTGATATTAAAAATAAAATACATGAAATTGGATTACGTAATAGAAATTGTAGACTTTAAATAGATATATAGGGTATGTAGTAGAAATTGTAAATAAATAAAATAAAATATAGAGTATATATATAAAGATATTACATGGTTAGTGATTGATATATATTGAATATATCAGATTTATAGGTTAATTAAAGCAATGTAAATAGGTGGGTGTATACGGTAAGTGAAGATTACTTATAGAATAATTGGTATATAAAACCCTGTAGAAGCAAGATTTATCATGGATAAAATTGAAGTAGTATGATGTAGATAGCGAGGAGTGGGAAAGCCGAAGAGTGAGTTTATAAAATTAATATATTATAAACATTTTTCTTAAGAATCAAATATAAATACAAATATTAACACATTAAATATTAAATCATAAAATAATAATCCCTATCTCTATACCAGATTGCATAATTAATTGAAATCTATTTAAAATATATTTGATATCTAAAGAAAATCAATATGATAAAAAACTGTAAACAATATACTGGTTGATTGGGATATTATAAGTTATAATTTATAACACCTATACATTTTCTATATAAAATATAAATTAAATTCATATATATAGTTTTTATCAAATACGAAAATCAAATGCAAATACATCCAATTACTGGAATGTAGGCTTATATTATGAACGGAGATTAAGTGAGGTAGGTAATAGCTGGTGTAGAAACGAGATAGGATATCAACAATTAAATTTTACGTGTCACATGGAATATGTCATATGGCCATTTGAATATCATATGTATATAAATTTGAATTTTTTAATAGATATTAAATAAATTGAACAATTTTTAATCAAAGCAAAATTTTATAAATATTAATCATTAATTTGATATTTTGAAATCGATAATATATAAATGTTACTAACTTTATCATATAGTCGATTTCTAGAATAGAATCCTGACCATTACTTTTATATATCAAAATTTATTATTTGATAAATCCAGCTTTAATAATAAATTTCCTAAATCGATTCAATAAAGATTATATATTATTATAATAAAAAATAATGAATATATATTAAATAAAATTAATAAAAATAGAATAATACATTTGATTAGATATATAATTGAATATGATATTTTAATAACAAATAATGAATATACATATATTTAAAACAAATATATAAATAAACTTTTATTTTATATAAATACTAATAATGAATTACTAACATGTTTAAATAAAGGATCTTTTTTAATAATGTCTTGACCATCATGCATTTTAGTTATAATATTATTGAATTCTGGATCTTTAGTGATTTGATATTAACTGGTATAGCTTTAGAGTAATTTCTCTTTAATTTGATTATAAAAGTTCTTAAAATAAATGTACTACATTCTGTATTAATTTAATTGATTAAATAGGTAATTTATATAATTTAAAATACAAACCGTCGCATAAGTTTGCTATCCTACATGTTCAATTAGTATGCCTTGAAATTTACCGGCAGCAATCAAATTTGTATTATATTCCAACATAGCTTTTGTTTTTACTCCAAAAAAGACTTTTCTTAAATGTAATTATTCATCACCTGTAATTAATTATATATTTTTATCTTATATATTATGTTCCATATTATTATACTACTATATTTAATATTTGTATGTACATGTGTGTACATCAAAATATGTATTGGATACTACTGATTACAAAATAAATAAAGTAACATTAAATTATTGAAAATAAATTAATAAATTTATAATAATACACCAATACAAATACCATATAAATAATTATTAATTAAAATATTATTATTTTCAATTACAAAATGTTAATAAATAAATATTATTGACATGTCTAAAATATAATATAATTTAAAAGATATTAACAAAGATTTTGCGAATCAAAGATATAACACTAGCTACCTACGCAACATGATTAGTATTCATACATCCCGCTTCTAGCAGCAGTATCGAAATCGATTTAGATTTGCCGCAATTTGCATACTACAATGTTTTCATTACTCTATTAAATTACATGCAATATAAATTAGCTTTTACTTGCCACATAGATATTCATAGGATTTAAAACCAACATATCCTATTTCTATATATTAGTAATAAACACTTAATAAAATAATAATTTAAAGCATATTATTTTTCATTTTAAAAGTTTGATACAAATTTACATTATAAACACATAGTTTCAAAAAATGACCTATATAGGTGGTGCTGTTGGTTTTTGTATACAAAATTTAATTACACGATTTCTCATGAGTGTTATATCTTTCATTAGAAAAATCTTTGATATTAATATGAACAAATTTAGTATCTAAAGTTGGATATTGGATGTTAAATAATTATATACAATTATTTATTAATTATATATTATTATTTGGTATCCAGTGTTCTTGTGCGAAGTGATTTCATGGGGAATGATATTATACGGATTGGTGATTTCATGTGTAGTTTAAATTCTACTATTTATAAATAATTATTTATATATATTATCATTTCACATGAGATCATTCGCCACAAAATTACTTCACATGATATTAATGGTATTTAACTAATTATTTTTTATTATATTACACATATCATTGATTATATAATTAAATAAAAACCATTCGATAACTCCTGTTCTGTTTTGCACTTGATTCTAAAAGATTATTATCATAAAGTTAATTATATATGATATTATAGATTAAATATATATATTATATATATTACGATATCTATAAGTTTTAATGTTAGCATGATACTACTATAAACAGTGAAATTAACAGATATAATTAAGAAGAAATTTACAAATGATAAAGAATACAACCATACAAATGTAATTGTGGAATTATAAACTACTAAATACCAATACAGTATTAATATAAACTACGAGATAATAATACCTTACAAATGTAAAATAATTATACAATAGGCATTATCAGTGAATTATTATTTAAATATTACATATATATGTATTATATAATAGTGTTTAACATAATATATATTATGTAGTAATGTGAACAATTTGATTATTTAGATTAGAATATTTAAAAAGTATTCATGGCATTAAAGTAGTAGTATTAATATTTTTGTGTACGGTATTAGTATAGCAGTTATTTCATAATTGGAATTTTCTGTTTTTCTATAAGCAATAAATATTTTATATTAAGTAATCATAGTATTATTTAATACTTTAAAATATTAATAATTTATTACTATAATATTAATAAATATATGAATTATAATATCATATATATATTATATAATATACACAAGTATGTTAAAAATGGTTTTCGCCGAAGATTACAAATAAACTACCCTGTTTGGTTAGAACGGACAAACGGCAATTGTATTTAAAACTATATTTATTAAATTACTTTTATTTCTATATTAACTAATGCTGATTGTATATTTTTCATAATGTATAACTATTATATTGTTAAAAATATTTAATTTGATATGGTATTATAATAATCATATAATATATATACAGGAGAAGCAGGCCGCCGATATATTTAAGAACCACCCATCGATGTAAATATATGTTACGCTTGATTTCACACGCTAAAATATTCCATATGAGTAACATACATACGTTGTTTATGTGTATTATCATATTAACACAAATATATATTATAATTATATACATATATATTATACATGTATAATAATATTAATAGTAACTGTACGGATTATGGTCAAAATCTTCGCGATTGATGCGCGATTTGTACGCACGCCAACTTATTTAGTGATTATACAATAGCTTATGGTTGGCCATTATAATTTTCGTATGTCTATTTATAGACTATCGGCTACGCAACGGCTTATCATTAACATTTGTGTGTGTGTTTTATAGGCTCACTCGGGATGTAATGCAGCTAAAAATAACTACCAATATTAAAACTAAACCCAACAAAACCAAACCAAACAAGTGAAAATAACTAAAACTAAACATATTAATGTTTTTACAAACAATCATACGGCGTATGATTCATACGCTATTGTAAATTCACTAATTCGAATAAACAATTTTGCAGGCATTCAAATCGCGAAACTTTTGACCAGGTACCAACTGTACAATTAAATATTTGATTTTTTATTAAATTTCAATTTGTACTATTAGAAATTATAAAACTATAATGGATAACATATTGATGGATTATATTATTATATATATATAATATATTGGTTCTACTTGAAATTAAACGGACATTCTAAAACTATATCGATCTCATGTGTACGTAACATATTCGAATAAATTCTAATAGTATAAATTAAAATTTAATAAAAAATAAAATTTATTAACAAATATTTAAATTGTTACTAAAACAGAAATCGGTGGATTATATTCTTATACATATATAATATATTAGTTCTACTTGCAATTAAACGAAATTTCTAAAACTATATCGATCTCATGTGTACGTATTATATTCGAATAATAATCAAATGATTTCTAATAGTATAAATTAAAATTTAATAAAAAAATCAAATTTATTTACAAATATTGAATTGTACAATTACTATAACGGATAACTATAGATAGATATATATATATATATATATATATATATATATATATATATATATATATATATATATATATATATATATATATATATATATATGGATTATATTATTATACATATATATATAATATATATTTGTGGATTTGTTTAATATGATATAATACACAAAAGCAGTTAGTACGGATATCTATAGATAGATATATATATATATATATATGGATTATATTATTATACATATATATAATATATATTTGTGGATTTGTTTAATATGATATAATACACAAAAGCAGTTTATGTATGTTACTCGTATGGAATATTGTAGCGTGTGAAATCAAGCGTAACATATTTACTTTAGTGACATATATTTATTAATTGGGCGGCTCTTATATATTAGTAAGACCACCCAAATTGAACTCTTAAATATATCGGCGGCCTGCTTCTCCAGTCACCATATATATATATATATATAGGTTGTGGTTCATAACCGGCGCCAAAAATATATGACTAATAGTTTATTCGATATCGCAGCTCACGCTTTCGGAGTTGAAACGTATATATATTGAGAGAGATACGTACTTTATATATACACACACACACATACACACACAGTGTGACACACACACATTTATTCACGAGTTTTTTAACAAAGGAATTATGACTATAGTTATATATGGAATCATAGGTTTATAGTTTACCTTAGGCTAGATATAGCAATAACGATCTAGGTCAAATACTATCTATATATTATGACACGTCTATATCTAGAGGCGGGAGTCTCAATTGCGAAAGCGCGCGCTCCGATATTGAATAAAGTATTAATCATAGATTTTTGGCGCCGGTTATGAATGTGTTCCATATATATATATATATATTCAATGAATAATATTGATCAATAATTATACTTATTTAAATAGTTTCATTTTAATATAAAATGCATGTTAAAATGTATATTTTAATGAATAAACACAAGAATATAATAATCTATTGATAATTGATAATTAAAGTTAACTTATGCTATCATAATACCAACTATATGATACATTTTCATAATTAAAATTTCATATTTTTATTTTGAAATAAAATTTACATTAGTTCGTATAGAGCCCGTTTTTATATCTAAGTAATTTATATAATAGATATATTATAATTATGCTAACATATTATTTAATAATAATTTATTATGATATAATAATTATAATATAATTATAATTTTAATAATTTTACATGAACACATGTTGTGTTTTTTAAATTATTATCCGAAAAATTCTTATATAAACATAATATACAAATAAAATACATATTTATTTAATATAATGAAGATTTTATATGATATAAATAATATATAGTTATTTTAAAATATAACTAACCATATATGATGTGTTTAATATTGATATCAAAAGCAAAATAGTTTAAATATATAAAAATGTATGACATTTAGGAGCGCTGAAAATTAAAATTTGTCATGCGCGGTCATGCGCATTTCATTTTTATTTATCACTAATATAGAACATATATCAGAAAATAATAAAGTTGGAGCGAAATCTTTAAAATTCAGATGTCCACAAAATAATTATTTTATGCATAACTTAATATTGGCAACAAAGTAGTTAGCTTATACATAATTTTTATTTGGTAGACAATATTTTTATATATATTTTATTATTCATTACTTTGAAAAAATAATTAGATATATTCAAAGAGTATATCATAATTAACTAGTATGTACATTTTCACCTTCATGGCTATCTTATAAAAAATGGTTACCAAATGATTATATTTTGCATTGTCCACCAACTGGTTATATTACGACTATATATATATATATATATATATATATATATATATTGTTTATATATGTTAAATAAGTATATTGTATTTTTTTTTTTCATATATAACCAGTAATTCAATAAACTTTTGATCTATCTATGTTTCTAACTATATATATATATATATATATATATATATATATATATATATATATATATATGTATATAGTTATATTTGTGTATGTGTGGAGGTAACTCGAGAATCTGGGGACGTCGCAAAAATCGTTTATATCTTATCTTAATAAATGTTCTTTAAATTTCGTACCGCGTGACCGAGAAAAACCCGACAAATTTACTTTTTACCAATCCATGATTTTTGTTCATGAAAAATATGACAGCAATTTCAGAAAATATTCGCTCACAGAAACATTGATATATATACTAATAATAATAATAACATCAGAAAAGCATTGCTTGTCAAGTCTTTCACCCATTAAGATAATGAGGAGAACAATTTAAATAAATAAAAGTAATAAACAAGTGTAATAAATTATATAAAATGAAAAAAGTAAAAATCAAAAAATCAAAACCAAAATTTTTGAAATGTATTATTGAAAAGGTCGGTTACAAAATCTAAATAAATAAGTATAAAAATAACATTTATTTTTTCAAAAATTCAAATGTTGTACTTCAATACTTGACTAGGTAATTTCCAAGACTTACCTTTGAAAACATAATATTATTGTATTCTATTATATTATATTATACATAATATTATTGTGAGCATTTGATTTCCACTAAAAACTAATAATATACATATAAAAAAGTCAATATTTTATTATTAAAATATCAAAAATGTGCTAATTATTATATAAAAATATTAAATTACTAAAATAATTATATAAAAAACTCCTCAAAATCTAAATCATCATTTAATAAAATGTATATAAAAGATATCCATAACAATAAAATAGATACAATATATATATATATATATATATATATATATATATATATATATATATATATATATATATATATATATATATATATATATATATATATATATATATATATATATATACACAAGTAATAGAGTAAGATAGTCAAAGTTATATATATATATATATATATATATATATTTAAGATTGTATTTAATAATTAATATCGTTAGTTATTTATCATTAGTCATGTAAAAGATAAATAAATATATAAAGTATAAGGTATAAACAATAAATTGACACAAACAATATATATATATATATGGATTTAATAAAAAAAACATTAAAATAAAATTAAAATAAAATATAAAATAAATATAAAATTAAAATTAAATGTATATTTTTTTGAAATGTTTCGAAAATAATTTTAAATTATAAATGTTAATTAATGAACTTGGAAGATTATATCAGTACTTCACGACAATATTTGTTAAACGAAATAGGTTTCTAAAAGTTTTAGATGACTTTCTAATAAATTTATTACAATCATTTTATTTTTAAGTCTGATTTGCAAATTCATCTTTGATTTATTATAGAAAACTCTATGTATACATTTTATAGAATTAAAATTAACAATATCATCAAACTTAAAAATAAAATTTCTCTGCATGAAATCATGAATATTAATATTAATATTTAATATTATGCATTGTAATGCATTGTAATGCTCTTTCCTGTAAAATTGCGATATATGATTTATTAGTTTTAAAAGTATTACCCCCATATATGTGAACAATAGTTTAAATAAGACATGAATGATGATTTACAAATTAAAATTCTAGTATTTAAATTGAGGTTAATATTAAATGTTTGTATTATACCAATAACTCTACATAGCTTCGAAGTCACATATCCATATTGTAGTTTCCCGTCTAATTTCTCATCAATATAAACTCCTAAAAACTTATAATTTAATACATGTTTAATTTTAATTTCATATAGAAAAATTGATAATGTATTACTTGAATGAATATTCCGTACATTAAATAATATATAAATATTATGACTTCCTGTTTACATATATTTTATTATAAGACGTATATTTTTATTTCTTATAAAATCAAGTAATATCATTATTCAGATAAGTAATACATATTTATAATTCATATATTATTTAAACTTAATTTATTAACTTTACATTAATATATTTATTTTATTGATATATATTTATTTACACCTTATTTGATTGCTTTTTCTATAGTTATTAATTTTGTATTGACATTTTTCTATATAATATTTCATGCATCAGTGATTTTCTGTTTGTTTTTCTTCAATTGCTTTATACTTTTTTATGTACATTTTAGTTTTATATACATTTATTATATATCTTCTATTGAATTTAATTTCATATATATTTATTATATGTATTATAGAAATAATAAATAATTTGTAGAATTTATTTATTATAGTATTATATATAGATGCAAATAATTTAATTTAAAATAATTTTATATATCTTCTATTGAACTGAATTTTCATATATATATTTATTGTATGTAATATAGAAACAATTTAAATGATTTGTAGAATTTATTTATGTTAGTATTATATATAGATGTAAATAATTTAATTTCATATATATGTATCTATTAGGTATTATATATTAATAATAAACATTATATATAATTTATTTATTTTGGTATTACATATTGATGTATATATATACATGGTTATCATTAGTCACATACATATTCTAATTACAGTTTTTCTTGAGTTTTTTCACTATATAAATATATTTATTTATATTATATATAAATTTCATTCACTATTGATATTAAAGACTTAATTGATTTTCTGTGTATTTCATTTTACTTTGATAATGATTTAAATAAATACATTTTTTTTGTGTTCATTAAAGTTTATATTTTAAATTTGATTACATAACAATATTATTTCCAATATATGATTTTACATTCTATACAATTTTCTTGAATAGATTTATTTCTATTTTATATTTTGTACATCATACATTTCATATATGTGCCTATTTATATTATTTATTTAATTTGTTGCATATATATTTATATGTTTATATGTAGATGTAAATTTCATTATATTTCATTATCTTTTTAGGATAAGTATTGTATTGATTAATTTTATAATTATATATATTTATATATTTTCAGTGACATTATGACGCAAAAACAAGATATTAATGAATTAAAAAACTCTATTCAAGAACTGCGTACAGTTGTATCTGAATTAGTAAATAAAGTTGATGAACTAACTGCAGTTGTAAATAATAAAGATAAAACAATTATTGAGTTAGAACAAAAAATGAATAACCTTGAACAATTTTCAAAACAAAATAATATTATTATATCTGATCCTAAATTAAATTTTGATTTAACTCAACGTAATCTAGCACCATCTTTCATCACATTTGCAAAGGAAAAATTAGATATAATTATACAACCGTATGACATTGTTAAGATACATAAATTAAAAAACAACAAAAATAAACATAATAAAATGTTAGTCAAACTACACCATAACTCTACTAAATTTGAAATTATTAAAAATTCTAAAAAATTAAAAGGCACTGATACATATATAAATGAACATCTAACACAATTTAATTCTGATATTTTCTACAAAGCTCGACAACTTCGAAAAGATAAAGTGATATTACATTGTTGGACTATAAATGGAATAACTTTTATTATAAAAAACGAAGATTCGTCTCCAGTAAAAATAACAGATATAAATAAATTCTCTGATATATAAATATTTTATTTTGTATTTATTTTTCGTTGTCGTTTGTTCTAATTTCATATTACATTCTATTTTTAACATTTTATTATAATTGGTATTTACATATATTTTTTATCTATATCTTTAATCTTTTATATTATCTTATTCAATTTTAACTTTTTAATATTTGTACTATATGAACTTGAATGAAATCTATCCGCAATTTAATGTTGATCAAATTAACAATTTTAGTTCCAATAATGATAGTTTTAATAATAATAATTTCTCAAATTGTAATTTTAATTTTCTCAATGAATCCAATTATTACACCTCAAATGAATGGAAGTTGAATTCTAATAAAAATAATTTATTTAATTTTAATATTATTAACATCAATATTAGGAGTTTAAAAAAAAATTTTGATAAATTAATTATGTTTTTGAATACGTTTGATGATCATTTTGATATAGTTTCAATTACTGAAACATGGTTGAGTGATAATAATATTTTCATTTTTAATATTCCTGGTTATAACCATATATGTTCAAATCGTAAACATAAAAATGGAGGTGGTGTTTTAATCTATATACGTGAACATTATCAATTTAATATTCTATCTACCATATCAAATAACTATTATGACAACATATCAATTGAAATTATTTTTGAAAAATCAAAAAACATTATTTTCAGTACAATATATTTTCCTCCTACTTTAGAAAAAATAGCTCACTCTACATTTATTGATTTCTTGATAAATAATTTTCAGCAACATGTTAGTAATGATAAAAAATGATTATCTGTGGTGACTTTAATATTGATCTAGTGCATATAAATACAAATAAAGTGGCTAATACCTTTTTTGATACGATGATTTCACTAGGTTGTTCCCATCCAATTAATCGTCCAACTAGAATCGTCACTAAACATAATTCTTCATCTATAATTGATAATATATTTACAAATTTTAATCTTAATATGAAAAGATTTTCAGGAATAATTATTTCAGACATATCTGACCATTTTCCAATTGATTTAAATTTACAATTGTCTACCAAACCTCAAGATAAAGTCAAATCTATTAAAATCAAACAAAATCAAATTAATGATAGAACCATGTTTAATCTGTTTGAAATTTAAAAAAAAAACAAACTGGGAATTCATAAAAACTAACGATACAGAAAAATCTTGGAATTTATTCTTGGAATACTTTATCTTAAATTTTGATAGATACTGTCCAAAAATTAATAAAGCCTCCCACAAAAATAAACTCATTCCATGGAATACTCGAGATCTTAAAAAGGCTTGTAGAAAAAAACAGATATTATATAAAAAATATAAAATATCTAAATCTGAAAATGACTTATTTATTTACAAAATTTTAAAAAATAATACAACATCTTTAGTTCGAGAAGCTAAGAAAAAGTATTATTCAAATCTGTTAAAAAATTGCTCTGATACAAAAAATACATGGAATGTACTAAATAATGTACTTAATGTTAAAAAAAAATTCAAACAACTACCTGACAATTTTAATGTAAATAATGTGAATATTGTTGATTCTAAACAAATTGCTAATGAATTTAATTCTTTTTTTAGAGACATTGGTTCTAATTTAGATAATAATATAAATAATTGTAATGATGATGACTTTAAATTCTTTTTACCTGAACCTAATATACATAGTTTTTTTTTAACACCAGTAAGCTCAGATGAAATTATTAAAGTATTAAATGAATTCAAACCAAAAAAATCAAGAGATCATTATGGCATATCCATGCAGTTACTTAAATGTATTTTTCCTGTATTGGTTTATCCATTTATTTTTCTTGTAAATTTATCTTTTGAATCAGGCGTTGTACCGGATTTCTTAAAATTATCAAATATTATCCCTTTACACAAAACTGGTGATGATACATTTTTTAATAACTATCGTCCAATTTCTCTCACCTGTCAATTCGCAAAGATTTTAGAAAAAATATTTTATTCTCGCTTTTATAGTTTTTTATCATCTTTTAATATATTATCTCCTTCTCAATTTGGTTTTAGGAAAGGATACAGTACATCACATGCAATATTTAACCTCCAGTCACAAATCAGTACCTGTTTTAATAATAACAATGTTGGCGCTATAATCTTTATTGATTTAAAAAAAGCATTTGACATGTAATTTCAGATAAACTAAAAGTCATTACGGGTGTACCCCAAGGCAACATCCTAGGACCCATTTTATTTTTAATTTATATTAATGATATTACAAAATCATCTTCTTTATGTAAGTTTACCATGTTCGCAGATGATACTACTTTATATTTTGAAAATACATCAGCCGAATTACTTAATTATATTTGTCAAACTGAATTAAAAATATTAATAAATGGTTAATATATAATAAGTTATCATTAAATTTAAATAAAACTTGCTTTATGTCTATTAATTCAAGAACTATTATAAATATAAATTTAAATAACAGAAATATTGAAAGAGTTACATTTTATAAATTTGTAGGCGTAATTATAGACGATATATTAAACTGGAAACAACATATCTTGTTTTTAAAATCAAAACTAAAAAAAATCATATTGATTACCAACATTATTTCCAAATTTATAAATAAAAAAGCATTACTTCATATATATAATTCCATATTCTTGCCTCATATAAAGTATTGTAACATATTTTGGGGAAATACATATAAATCTAATGTATCATGCATATATATTCTTCAAAAGCGAATGATAATAATTATATGTAAAAAACATTTTTTACATCATACTAATGGACTATTTATTGATAATTCTTTATTAAAAATAAATGAAATTACATATATAAGTACATGTGAATTTATGTTTAAAATTTTCAATGATCTTCATCCTGTTATAACAAATGCATTTTTTTCTGTAACTTCATCATCTCACAACACTAGGAGCATAAATAATTTCTCAATTATTAATTTCAAAAAAGAACTATGCAGAAAAACATTAATATACATTGGACCAATTACCTGGAATAAATTTGATAATATTTTAAAAAATATTTCAAATTATAAATTATTCAGGAAACGTATGTATACACATTTGTTATCTTCTTACTCAGTATACTTATAATCTAAATCTCATTTTTCTAATTTTATATCTTTTATCATGTCTTTTATCTAATATTGTATTATATACTAAGATCCACATTTTATTCTTATTTTAATTTATTGACGTTTATGTAAAAATTAAAAAAAAATTAATACTTTTGAGTGTTTTACTTTACAATATTTTATTTCCCCGACATTAATAATATTATTTTACTGAATTTTTGCATTTTATATTTGAATTTACTTTCATGTTTTCTTTCTTTTTAATTGACGTTTATATAAAAATAATAAAATTAAAAAAAACTGTTAGGTATTTCTTTTTTCTTTAGTATTTTCTTTAGTATTTTTTATTTCCCTCTGACTAATAATATTATTTGACTTTATTTTTAATTACATAAACATTTTGTATTGAATCTTTTTTCTTGTATACTTGATTATACTTCTTTGTTTTATTTCTCTTTATTGACACTTATATAAAAATTAGTAATTAAACTAACATTTCAGTTTGAACAAATATTTTACATTCTTTACATTATTATAAAGTATTACAAAAAAATTCCTAAAACTTATTTACTGAAAAAAAAAAAAAAAAAAAAAAAAAATGTTACATACAGTTCTTACCATCTTTCTAGATATTCTTTTTGTTATGTTTTATTCAGTTTTATTCAGTTTTACTTCATTTTACTTCATTTTTTTCTTCTTTTATACTAATACATCTATATTTTTGTTTAGTGTATTATTTTATAGTACTTATTATTTATTTTAGTTATTTATTTATAAATAATTAAATGATGATTACATAATTTTATGGCAAGTTCAAACAATTTATATTATTTTCTATTTTATTCATTGTATTGTATCTATGTAAACAGGAAGTCATCTAATATTTTATAATATTTTATTTATTTAGTTTTTTTTTGAACTTGCTTTAAAATTAAGGGTAATTGTCTCGATAAGCTTTAGCTTCTACAAAAACCCTGGTGCAAACCTAAATCTGATAATAATAATAATAATATATTTATCAATATTCAGTGTCAACTTGTTCATCGCTAACCAATATGATAACTTTTTCAATTCACTATTCATTAATTCACATAGATCAGATATATTATCACTTGAAAAAAGTATATTTGTATCATTAGCATAACGTACTGGTTTAAATAATATCGTATTTGGTAATATTATTAATATTTGGCTAATCATTAATATATAAAATAAATAAAATTGGTCCTAAAACATAACCTTGTGGAACACCTTAATTTACTTTTTTAAATAAGATAAAACACCATCAAACTCAATACATTGATATCTATAAGATATATATGATTTAAATAAAGTAATGCCTCTAATATCATAATGATCCAATTTATTTAATAATATATTATGGTCAATGGTATCAAATACTTTTTTAAGTCAATAGACACATTTTTTCAAATTTTCAAGATTATCATTTATAGTTTTAATTACATTTGCATGGACATCACCAGTAGACATATATGTCCTGAACCCATACTGTGATTTATCAATTATTGAATATTTATTTAAAAATCAACTAAACGAAATTTAATAATTTTTTCGAAATATTTAGAAATTTGTGGCAAAATAGATATTGGACTAAAATTTAACATATCATTTTTAGAACTTGATTTGTACAAGGATTTTATTTTAGTCTTATTAAATTCATCGGGAAATAATCCTTCATTAATACATCTATTAAATAAAAGTGATAACATATGATATATATATATATATAATTCAACTGCCTGTGTAGCTCAGTGGCTAAGGTGTGAGACACACAAGTAGTAGAATACTGGTTCGAGCCTCGTTCGGACCATTAATTAATTTTATAAAATGGGTCTTAAAATATTATTTAGAAGTGATCTTATATAATTGTGTATAAATAAATGATCGGCTCACGTTAAAACCATGGATGCATTAATATGAGAACAGCTTCGAAGGGACATTAGAGCCACATATGGTCCCAAGCAACCAGAATCTAGTTGCCGCAACGTAACATTATAGGTCAAATAATATGTTCCACTAGGTGGTCGAATCATAGGTAGTTTGTGAGCTGAGAAACGGTTTCCTTTTACATACAAAAAATCAATAGTGGAACATATTATTTTACCCATAAATAAACACCTAGTGGAACGTATATTTTTACCCATAAATAACACTTAGTGGAACGTATATTTTTACCCATGATTAAACACCTAGTGGAACGTATATTTGTGCCCTTAATAAACACCTATTGGAACGTATATTTGTACCCATGATTAAACACCTAGTGGAACGTATATTTTTACCCTTAATAAACAGCTAGTGGAACGTATATTTTTACCCATAAATAAACACCTAGTGGAACGTATATTGTTACCCATACACAATAAAAAAGAAACGTAAAACAATTCATTCATTTATTACAAGGAACAATACACAAAATACGGATATGATATAACACGTGAATAATATATATAATAATAAACTGGGAATGCAAGGGTATATTTATAATGATAATAATATAAGTATGTATACATATATGATCATATATGATTATAATATACATATATAGTATATAGTATGCGAATATAGAAGTTTCTGTTCATTAAATATCACAGTGTATAATTCCAGATATATATATATATATATATATATATATATATATATATACGAAATTCACGAAGACGATACCGGATCCTAGAGATGATCTTTAACATATTCATGGAGATATTCACCATAGCCAAGCAGGAAGATCATCTTGTTTATTCTGAAATTATAAATTGTATATTAATATAAATCAATTATGATGACACAATCATATGTATATGTGTATACTGTAACTAGTTGTATATAATGAATAATAGACTAGCTGGACCATACAAGTGCAAACAGGTGCAAGGTATCGCGTGGTACATTTATCCCTTAGCCAATCAGGGAGACCTGCGTTCCCTAGGCACACACGCAGTGCGTGCGTCAACCTAATTCCTAAAGCAGTAAACATGTTACATAATGGGACGTCCGATATCTAGTTCGTTAGCATAATACGGAACGTTCCATTATGCTAAGCTGTGCAGACTGGTCCATTACGGATAGCAACATGATATATATATATATATATATATATATATATATATATATATATATATATATATATATATGTATATATGGCTATACATGACGGGCGGCATACTTTATAAATGAAAATCGTGTGTAGGAGGTAATTTACAACTGAATATAGGTGTATGTTGAACCAATGGTGGTTTTAGGTAGAGGTGTGACTATTACAGGAATCAAGGGTGAAGATGAGGGCATCATTGGTAATGGCAAGGTCGTCATTTTATACTATAATTTACATATATGCGAATTTATATACACTTAGGCATATCATTTACACCCTATTACTAAATATATATACGAATATAATTATATCAACATAACAATATTTAACATGTGTACTATATTCATAGAGCTAGAGAGAAACTTTCTCTCTAGTTCTGTGACTATATTGCATCATATTGTATATTAATCTAGGTCATCAGGGGATTAAAATTAGACAAAGGCCGGTAATAGTTTATATATAGATTTTACATAATTACACACACATACATGCACGACGTATGCATTGCACGTACTATGTATAGTTATATAAGTATATATATATATATATATATATATATATATATATATATATATATATATATGTATGGATGTATACATTAAATACTAACTTCTGTATCTTGACTATTCAATTTGTCGGACTAGAAGCTGGCAAACAAGTTTAGATACATGGCATTCACGAAGACGATACCGGAGGAGATCCCGGATTGCATACGGAGGACGTCTAGGGCGGTAACGGAGATGATCTTGAACATATTCATGAAGATATTCATCTAGCCAAGCAGGAAGAAAACTACTGATGATCTTAATTATCCTGAAATTATAAAATGTATATTAATAAATCAATTATCATGACACTATAATATTTATATGTGTATGCTAACTTCTAACTTCTGTATCTTGACTATTCAATTTGTTGGACTAGAAGCTGGCAAACAAGTTTAGATACATGGCATTCACGAAGACGATACCGGAGGAGATCTCGGATAGCATACGGAGGACGTCTAGGGCGGTAACGGAGATGATCTTGAACATATTCATGAAGATATTCATCTAGCCAAGCAGGAAGAAAACTACTGATGATCTTAATTATCCTGAAATTATAAATTGTATATTAATAAATCAATTATAATGACACTATAATATTTATATGTGTATACTAACTTCTAATTTATGCATCTTGACTATTCAATTTGTCGGACTAGAAGCTGGCCAACAAGTTTAGATACATGGCATTCACGAAGACGATACCGGAGGCGATCCCGGATAGCACACGGAGGACGTCTAGGGCGGTAACGGAGATGATCTTGAACATATTCATGAAGATATTCATCTAGCCAAGCAGGAAGAAAACTAATGATGATCTTAATTATCCTGAAATTATAAATTGTATATTAATAAATCAATTATAATGACACTATAATATTTATATGTGTATACTAACTTCTAACTTCTGCATCTTGACTATTTAATTTGTCGGACTAGAAGCTGGCCAACAAGTTTAGATACATGGCATTCACGAAGACGATACCGGAGGCGATCCCGGATAGCATACGGAGGACGTCTAGGGCGGTAACGGAGATGATCTTGAACATATTCATAAAATTAGATTTTTTATGATTTTAGTGAAAATAGCGTTTTCCTATATATTGACATGTAAATATGGGCGTTATTTTTGATGAAACTAGGATGCCCTTAAAGAATATTGTCAAACATTTTTCAAAGTTTTAACATATATTTTATTTACAATAATTAAGTGGCGGTATACTGGTATATATTGATACTTAATACATCGTATATATATATATATATATATATATATATATATATATATATATATATATATGTATATTAATGCTGTACAATTTAAAATACTATACTAATAATTATTAAGATAATATATAATTAATAATTATTGATATATAATTAAGTGTTATTAATTAATAAGAAGTATTGATAAATAATTATTAATTAGTAAATTATAATTGAATAATTATTAAAATAATATATAATTAGTAAATTATAATTGAATAATTATTAAAATAATATATAATTAATAATTAATAATATACAATTAATTAGTAATACTTAATAATAATTATTGATAAATAATTATTAATTAATAAATTAGAATTGAATAATTATTAAAATAATATATAATTAATTGTTATTAGTTAATAATAATTATTGATAAATAATTATTAATTAGTAAATTAAAATTGAATAATTATTAAAATAATATATAATTAATACTTATTAATATACAATTAATTGTTATTAATTAATAATAAGTATTGATAAAGAATTAATAATCAGTAAATAAGAATTGAATAATTATTAAAATAATATATAATTAATAATTTATAATATAAAATTAATTGGTATTAATTAATAATAAGTATTTATAAATAATTATTAATTAATAATTATTAATATATAATTTATTTTTATTAGTTAATAATAAGTATTGATAAATAATTATTAATTAGTAAATTAAAATTGAATAATTATTAAAATAATATATAATTAATAATATATAATTAATTGTTAATTAATAATAAGTATTGATATATAATTATTAAAATATTATATAAAAAATAATAAGTATTGATAAATAATTATTAATGAGTACATTATAATTGAATAATTAATAATTATTAAAATACTATGTAATTAATAATTAATAATTTTACAGCACTAATGTATATATATATATATATATAATCATATTATTAATAGTTGTATGTTATCTATAGATATTATAATTATATATGTATACATATTATAATATTTATTTGTATATAATATACTTAATTTAATATTTGTATACTATATATATATAATATATATTATATATTATAATAAATAAGTGATATTAAAATAATAATGTATTTATTGTAAAATTCTAGATTTTAAAGATTGTTATTAATTTGTATTTGCCTAGTTGTAAACCAGTTGTAATTTTATAATAATGTATAATATATATTTACACATGTTAAACATAATTTGACACTTTGATATTATATATAATATATAGTATAATATGGTATAATATAGTATAATATTAATATGATTATTTCATACATTTCTAAAAAAATGCCTTATGTTAAAATATTATTTTTAATATATTTTTGTAAATAGTTTTACAAAATTGAGTAAAAATGCCTTATATTAAAATATTAAGTTTAATTACTAATTATATATACGACTTGAATGCCGATTTATAATATACATGTAGTACTAATGGTATATGTATATTATAACAGGATATATTACTACTTATTAAATTATTACTGCAGTAAACACATTAATTTTGAATGTATTTAAATTACTACTGGTATATGTATGCAAGGTTATGCAGTGTTATACAATTACAACTGAGCAACAACATATTAATAACAATCTTTAAAACCTAAATTTGTATTATAAATACATTATTATTTTGAATATTTAATATCAATTATCGATTATATTATATAAATTATAAAATATAATATATATTATATATATATATATAGTATCAAACTATAAAATTAAGTATATTATATACAAATAAATATTATAAAATTACAACTGGATCACAACTGCGTTTTAGTACATCCCATAATATTAATATATAATTATGCATAAAGGACATAGAGCTAGAGAGCTTTTCTCTAGCTCTATGATAAAGGATAACACTTAACAATTATATAAGTATATATGTTTATATTTAACAATAAGATTATTATATTACCTTATTAAATCAACTCGTAGTATATATGATATATACTTTAAATATTTGTACGTTGTCTTTAAAGGAAGTAGTATAAAGGAAGTGTACATATAAGGAAATAAATAAACAATACCGTTAATTTCAATTTTCGCGCCATACACGATGACCTGCGCAGTAGATGATGCAATGGGTGATGCAATGGGCGACGCCCTTTGGGCGTGTCTTGTCGTAACGTTTAATTTCATACATTATCACGACATGTATGCTATGATACAATCGTGTTATTCTATGTACATCTATTTATAGATATGTGGTAGAACAACTATGTAATATCTATGTATATCTATAATATATGTGTGTGTGTTTGTGTGTGTATCTGTGCGTATGAATATACATATATATATATATATATATATATATATATATATATATATATATATATACTATACTATACTATAGTATCAAAGTATAAAATTAAGTATATTATATACAAATAAATTTTATAAAATTACAACTGGATTACAACTCCGTTTTAGTACATCCCATACTATTAATATATAATTATACATAAAGGATATAGAGCTAGAGAGTTTTTCTAGTAGTACTACTTTTCTCTAGCTCTATGATAAAGTATAACACCTATCAATTATATATGTTATATTTTTATATTTAACAATACTATTTTATATTACCTTATTAAATCAACTTGTAATAAACAATCTAAATATTGATAAATTGTCAATATAGGAAGTTTAATACATAGGAAGAATTATCAAATAATGAAGTAACTAATCAATACCGTTAATATCAATTTTCGCGCTAAACACAATTCCACAATAACACACTCATTGATATAAAGAAAGTCACTTTCTTTATATCGATGAACACACTTACATGCGTACTGGGTGTGGTGGGTGACGCAATTAGCGTGACTTTTCGTAATGCTCCATTTCATACAATATTTACGACATGTATGATATAATATATTCGTGGAATGCTATGAACCTCTATTTATAGATATGTAGTAGAAAAACTAGAAAATATCTAATATTTATTACGTATTAATTAATCATATTATTTATAGTTATTTTACCTAATTATATCTTATATACATATTCCATTATAATAATGTATATTTACAAACTAATGAACTAATTAGTTCATTAGTGCAATAGTACTTTAATGTGGGATGTGAAATAAATCACAGAAATATTAAACAGAAATAAGTGTATAAATTAACACTAATAGATGGTATATATATATATATATATATATATATATATGTTTGTGTATGTGTGTGTATGTGTGTGCGTATGTATATATTATACAATTATATTAATATATAATTATATTAATAATAATTAATATTGATAAGAGATATATTTTATAAAATATAATATTTCACTATAGATATCGCTGTTGTAATATCCAATGTATTTATTTGACTTACACAATTGTATATATTAATATACAAATTTGAATATATATTGAATACATAAATTAATGATATCCAAAGTGTTTATTTGACCTATAAAATATACAAAATTGGAACATAAATTGAATACATAATATATTCATATCCAAAGTGTTTATTTGACCTATAAAATATACAAAATTGGAACATATATTGCATAAATAAAATAATTATATCCAAAGTGTTTATTTGACCCATAATATATACACTGATGGAACGTTGTTATATATTTTACGTTGAAGCGCAACGCGTTTGGTTGCCTGGGGTTATAAGTGAAACTTCATCTAAGTTCCTGGATGGGATGAAAGGACTCCACCAAATATAAATAACAATAACAATAACAATATATATATATATATATATATATATATATATATATATATATATATATATATATATATATATATATATATATGGATAGCTTATAATACTTATTATCATATCATGATGAACAACATACGTAGAAATAGTGCATAATTAATATTTCTAAATGATTTTGTTAACAGGTTAACCATTATATTACAGAATTCATATTATATAAGGATATTTTCACAGTTGTGGTTAGGTTGGGTTAAGTTTTAATTTGTGTAGGTTTTTTTTAGCTGCATTCATTCTCGAGTGAGCCTATAAAAGTATATTTTCACTGTTATGGTTAGGTTGGGTTAAGTTTTAATTTGTGGAGGTTTTTTTTAGCTGCATTACTTCCCATGTGAGCCTATACAATTATATTTTCACTGTTGGGGTTAGGTTGGGTTAAGTTTTAATTTGTGGAGGTTTTTTTTAGCTGCATTACTTCCCATGTGAGCCTATAAAATTATATTTTCACAGTTGTGGTTAGGTTGGATTAAGTTTTAATATTGGTGGTTTTTTTTAGCTGCATTATTTCCCGAGTATGTATATACAAGTATATTTTCACGGTTGTGGTTAGGTTGGGTTAAGTTTTAATTTTGGTGGTTTTTTTTAGCTGCATTACTTCCCGAGTGAACCTATAAAAGCATATTTATTTATATTATTATTTTCACAGTTGTGGTTAGGTTGGGTTAAGTTTTAATTTTGGTAGGTTTTTTTTAGCTGCATTACATCCCGAGTGAACCTATAAAAGCATATTTATTTATATTGTTATTTTCACTATTGTTGTTAGATTGGATTAAGTTTTAATATTGGTGGTATTTTTAGCTTCATTACTTCCCGAGTTAACCTATAAAAGCATATTTATTTATATTGTTATTTTCACAGTTGTGGTTAGGTTGGGTTCAGTTTTAATATTGGTAGGTTTTTTTTAGATGCATTACTTCCCGAGTGAACCTATACAATTATGTTTTTACAGTTGTGGTTAGGTTGGGTTAAGTTTTAATTTATGGAGGTTTTTTTTAGCTACATTACTTCCCATGTGAGCCTATACAATTATATTTGCACAGTTGTGGTTAGGTTGGGTTAAGATTTAATTTGTGTAGGTTTTTTTTAGTTGCATTACTTCCCGAGTGAGCCTATAAAAGCATATTTATTTATATTGTTATTTTCACAGTTGTGGTTAGATTGGATTAAGTTTTAATATTGGTGGTTTTTTTTAGCTGCATCACTTCCCGAGTGAGCCTATACAAGTATATTATCACTATTGTGGTTAGGTTGGGTTAAGTTTTAATTTGTGTAGGTTTTTTTAACTGCATTACTTCCCGAGTGAGCCTATATAAGTATATTTTCACAGTTGTGGTTAGATTGGATTAAGTTTTAATATTGGTGTTTTTTTTTAGCTGCATCACTTCCCGAGTGAGCCTATACAAGTATATTGATATATATCTTTGTGTGGTCATTGCTTTTAGAGTATTAGTAATTTTTCACAGTTGTGGTTATGTTGGGTTAAGTTTTAATTTTTGTAGTTTTTTTTAGCAACATTACTTCCTGAGTGAGTCTATACAAGCATAGTATTTATATTGTTATTTTCACAGTTGTGGTTAGGTTGGGTTAATTTTTAATTTTGGTAGGTTTTTTTTAGCTGCATTACTTCCCGAGTGAACCTATAAAAGCATATTTATTTATATTGTTATTTTCAAAGTTGTGGTTAGGTTGGGTTAATTTTTAATTTTGGTAGTTTTTTTTTAGCTTCATTACTTCCCGAGTGAACCTATAAAAGCATATTTATTTATATTGTTATTTTCACAGTTGTGGTTAGGTTGGGTTAAGTTTTAATTTGTGTAGGTTTTTTTTAGCTGCATTACTTTCCGAGTGAACCTATAAAAGCATATTCATTTATATTGTTATTTTCACAGTTGTGGTTAGATTGGATTAAGTTTTAATATTGGTGGTTTTTTTAGCTGCATTAATTCCCGAGTGAGACTATAAAAGTATATTTTCACTATTGTGGTTAGGTTGGGTTAAGTTTTAATTTGTGTAGGTTTTTTTTAACTGCATTACTTCCCGAGTGAGCCTATATAAGTATATTTTCACAGTTGTGGTTAGATTGGATTAAGTTTTAATATTGGTGTTTTTTTTAGCTGCATCACTTCCCAAGTGAGCCTATACAAGTATATTGATATATGTCTTTGTGTGGTCATTGCTTTTAGAGTATTAGTAATTTTTCACAGTTGTGGTTAGGTTGGGTTAAGTTTTAATTTTGGTAGGTTTTTTTTAGCTGCATTACTTCCCGAGTGAACCTATAAAAGCATATTTATTTATATTGTTATTTTCAAAGTTGTGGTTAGGTTGGGTTAATTTTTAATTTTGGTAGTTTTTTTTTAGCTTCATTACTTCCCGAATGAACCTATAAAAGCATATTTATTTATATTGTTATTTTCATTTTTGTGGTTAGGTTGGGTTAAGTTTTAATTTGTGTGGGTTTTTTTAGATGCATTACTACCCGAGTGAACCTATAAAAGTATATTTATTTATATTTTTATTTTCACAGTTTTAGTTAGGTTGGGTTAAGTTTTAATTTGTGTAGGTTTTTTAGCTGCATTACTTCCCGAGTGAACCTATATATGTATATTTTAACTATTGTTGGCTTAAGTTTTAATTTACCTATATAAACATATTAATAAAAATTCCCAAGTACATTACATCATCAAGTGAACGTTACGCGCGATCACGGGCGAAGCCGGGCCCCGACCGCCTAGTCTATACTATAAGAGCGAAGTTGTCTGTGTGTGTGTCTGTGTGTGTAAGTATTAGGATCTCGCGAACGCGAGATCCGTTTTCCATAAGGAAAACGTCGGGTGATAAAGTGGGGCAGCGGGGTTTTAATAGATGATTTACTTTTTTGAATATGTATTCACGTGATACCAATAATCGTTAAATAGTGTCATTTTTTAGTCGATTTACGTAATCGAAAAATTTAAATTCGACGCAAATTTTTAATAACAAACTTTATCTAGGAGAATTTGATGGTAAATAATTTCGTAAAAATGAGTTTCTTTAATTTAGAATACATTACGTAGATTTACGAAATCGTACTTCCGGTTTGAATATCTAAATACAAATTGTTGCATCGTAATTTATTTACCCGTATTATTGAGGTGAAATTCAAGACTATGTAAAATCGAGTTAATATTAATTATTTCCTATCTACGCCATGTAAACATAAATTATTAAACATAGGTGATACGATACGTTGATGTAAAAAATTAAAATCTACAATAATTATTCGATTTCACTAATTTTAACTTTATTAAATATATAATTAAAATAGAATATAATTTTATGAATTGGGACTTCTTATGTTTAATATTCTTCGAGCTACGGCCGAAAAAGTGAAAAATACAGGATTTTAGAGTAGTCTATTTGACCGACTTCCGGTAATATTTTCGTATAAATTATGGATTCATCAGATTTGGAGTACGAAAATACATGTAATAAAATAAGAAAAATCATGAAAATATGAATAATAGGATTTCAATCTCTGTTTTAATATTTCGACAAATGTTATCATTATATGGTCAAATAAAAAAATATAGATTTATAAAAAAATATTTTTTATAAAATCTATTCTATAATTATATATGCATTACATACCGAGTGAGACTATACAAGCATATATATATATATATATATATATATATATATATATATATATATGTATGTGGTAATTGATATTTGTAGTTATAGTTATAGTTATTTTCACAGTTGTGGTTAGGTTGGGTTAAGTTTTAATTTTTGTAGGTTTTTTGTAGCCGCATTACTTCCCGAGTGAGCCTATAAAATCATATTTATTTATATTGTTATTTTCACAGTTGTGGTTAGGTTAGGTTAAGTTTAAATTTTTGGAGGTTTTTTTTAACTGCATTACTTCCCGAGTGAGCCTATAATAGTATATTTTCACTGTAGTGGTTAGGTTGGGTTAAGTTTAAATTTTTGAAGGTTTTTTTAGCTACATTACTTCCCGATAGAATCTAAGTATATTTGCACTGTTGTGGTTAGTTTAGGTTAAGTTTTAATTTGTGAGGTTTTTTTAGCTGCATTACTTCTCAAGTGAGCCTATAAAATTATATTATCACGGTTGTGGTTAGGTTGGTTTAAGTTTTAATTTTTGAAGGTTTTTTTAGCTACATTACTTCCCGATAGAATCTAAGTATATTTGCACTGTTGTGGTTAGTTTAGGTTAAGTTTTAATTTGTGAGGTTTTTTTAGCTGCATTAATTCCCGAATGAGCCTATAAAAGCATATTTATTTATATTGTTATTTTTACAGTTGTGGTTAGGTTGGGTTAAGTTTAAATTTGTGAAGGTTTTTTTTAGCTGCATTACACTCCAAATGATCCTATAAAAGTATATTGTCACGGTTGTGTTTATGTTAGTTTAAGTTTTAATTTGTGTAGGTTTTTTTTAGCTGCATTACTTCCAGAGTTTGCCTATAAAAGTAGCTTTTCACGGTTGTGGTTAGGTTGTGTTAAGTTTTTAGCTGCATTACATCCCGAGTGAACCTATAAAAGTATATTTATTTATATTGTTATTTTCTCAGTTGTGGTTAGATTGGGTTAAGTTTTCATTTGGGGAGGTTTTTTTTAGCTGCATTACTTCCCGAGTGAACCTATAAAAACATATGTATTTATATTGTTATTTTCACAGTTGTGGTTAGGTTGGGTTAAGTTTTAATTTTGGTAGGTTTTTTTTAGCTGCATCACTTCCCGAGTACATTACATCACCTCCCGAGTACATTACATCACTAAGTGAACGTTACGCGCGAACACGGGCGAAGCCGGGCCCCGACCGCCTAGTCTATACTATATTAGCGAAAATGTCTGTGTGTGTGTCTGTGTGTGTAAGTATTAGGATCTCGCGAACGCGAGATCCGTTTTCCGTAAGGAAAACCACAGGTGATAAAGTGGGGCAGCGGGGTTTTAATAGATGATTTACTTTTTTGAATATGTATTCACGTGATACCAATAATCGTTAAATAGTGTCATTTTTTAGTCGATTTACGTAATCGAAAAATTTAAATTCGACGCAAATTTTTAATAACAAACTTTATCGTAGAGAATTTTATCGTAAATAATTTCGCAAAAATGAGTTTCTTTAATTTAGAATACATTACGTAGATTTACGAAATGGTACTTCCGGTGTGAATATTTAAATAACAACTGTTGCATCGGAATTTATTTACCCGTATTATTGAGAAAAAGTTCAATAATATGTAAAATCGAGTTAATATTAATTATTTCCTATCTACGCCATGTAAAAATAAATTATTAAACATAGGTGATACGATACGTTGATGTAAAAAATCAAAATCTACAATAATTATTCGATTTCACTAATTTTAACTTTATTAAATATATAATTAAAATAGAATATAATTTTATAAATTGGGACTTATTATGTTTAATATTCTTCGAGCTACGGCTGAAATAGTGAAAAATACATGATTTGAGAGTAGTCTATTTGACCGACTTCCGGTCATATTTTCATATAAATTATGGATTCATCAGATTTGGAGTACGAAAATACATGTAATAAAATAAGAAAAATCATGAAAATATGAATAATAGGGTTTCAATCTCTGTTTTAATATTTCGACAAATGTTATCATTATATGGTCAAATTAAAAAAATATAGATTTATAAAAAAATATTTTTTATAAAATCTATTCTATAATTATATATGCATTACATACCGAGTGAGACTATACAAGTATATTGATATGTGTGTATGTGGTCATTGATATTTTTAGTTTTAGTTATTGTCACTGTTGTATGTAGGTTGGGTTCAGTTTTAATATTGGTAGATATTTTGTAGCTGCATTACTTCCCGAGTGAGCCTATACAAGGATATTTTCACAGTTGTGGTTAGGTTGGGTTAAGTTTTAATTTGTGTAGGTTTTTTTAGCTGCATTCATTCTCGAGTGAGCCTATAAAAGTATATTTTCACTGTTATGGTTAGGTTGGGTTAAGTTTTAATTTGTGGAGGTTTTTTTTAGCTGCATTACTTCCCATGTGAGCCTATACAATTATATTTTCACTGTTGGGGTTAGGTTGGGTTAAGTTTTAATTTGTGGAGGTTTTTTTTAGCTGCATTACTTCCCATGTGAGCCTATAAAATTATATTTTCACAGTTGTGGTTAGGTTGGATTAAGTTTTAATATTGGTAGGTTTTTTTTAGCTGCATTACTTCCCGAGTGAACCTATAAAAGCATATTGTCACGGTTATGGTTAGGTTGGGTTAAGTTTTAATTTTTGGAGGTTTTTTTTAGCTGTATAAACATATTAATAAAAATTCCCAAGTACATTACATCACTAAGTGAACGTTACGCGCGAACACGGGCGAAGCCGGGCCCCGACCGCCTAGTCTATACTATATTAGCGAAGTTGTCTGTGTGTGTGTCTGTGTGTGTAAGTATTAGGATCTCGCGAACGCGAGATCCGTTTTCCGTAAGGAAAACCACAGGTGATAAAGTGGGGCAGCGCGGTTTTAATAGATGATTTACTTTTTTAGATATGTATTCGCGCGATACCAATAATCGTTAAATAGTGTCATTTTTAAGCGATTTACGTAATCGAAAAATTTAAATTCGACGCAAATTTTTAATAACAAACTTTATCGTGAATAATTTGATGGTAAATAATTTCGTAAAAATGAGTTTCTTTAATTTAGAATACATTACGTAGATTTACGAAATCCTACTTCCGGTTTGTATATCGAAATAAAAACAAGTGCATCGGAATTTATTTACCCGTATTATTGAGAAAAAGTTCAAGAATATGTAAAATCGAGTTAATATACTAATACGTCATGTATTAATAGTACCTATATACGTATTTGAATAACCATATTTGTCATCTTATTAAATATAAGTGTAGCGTATATTACTGTACGTAATAAATTGCGTATGTATAAATATATATATATATATATATATATATATATATATATATACCCATATACAGTATTGTTAAATTTAATTCCCAATACATATATAATTACCAATAAATTTAATAAATACCAATATATATGTGTGTGTGCGTGTGTATATTCCACATAACTATGTATATTTTATTAACACAACCATATATAGTATCATAAATTTAATTACCGATAAATTATATATATTGTATGTATATATTCCACATAACTATGTATATTTTATTAAGACACCTATCTATAGTATCATAAATTTAATTACCAATAACTTATATATATTGTATGTATATATTCCACATAACTATGTATATTTTATTAACATACCCATAATATGTGTCATAAATTTAATTACAAATAAATTAATTAATAATGATTAAAGTTAATTAACTAATATATAGTGTAAATTTATTAGTGTAAATTAATAAATAGGAGTATATATAATATATTATATATGTGATTGTGTATATCGCGTAAATATATTAACATAGTATATTACTAATATATATATGTATATATAATTATTTTAGATATTAAATATTTACTATTTATATTTATATTTTATTAACATACCCATAATATGTATACATAATGTGTATATGATATATCATATATTTAATTACCAATAAATTAATTAATAATTATTAAAGTTAATTAACTAATATATAGTGTACATTTATCAGCGTAAATTAATAAATAGGAGTATATATATATATATATATATATATATATATATATATATATGTGTGTGTGTGTATATATGTCACTTAATTATGTATATTTTATTAACACACCCATATACAGTATCATACAATTTAATTACCAATAAATTATATATATATATATATATATATATATATATATATATATGTGTGTGTGTATATTCCACATAACTATGTATATTTTATTAACACTCCCATATATAATATCATAAATTTAATTACCAATACATTAATTAATAATGATTAAAGTTAAATAACCAATGTATAGTGTACATTTATTAGCGTAAATTAATAAATAGGAGTATATATATAATATATTGTATATGTGATTGTGTATATCGCGTAAATATATTAACAAAGTATATTACTATTATATATATATATATAATTATTTTAGATATTAAATATTTACTATTATTACCTAAATCTTAATAATTTAGATATTAAATATTTACTATTATTACCTAAATCTTAATTATTTAAATTAGGACCAATCATACAATTACACACATTTGTTATTTTACTTACGTAATATATGATTGGCCAATTCATAATGTTAATTTGTGATTGGTCAATTTTGTTATTTACTATTATTTCTGTAGCATTACATTTATTTATAGCATTAATTTATTAAAACCTATTGTGTTCACACGTACATTTTGAATAATTCTTTACATCTAATATATTAATATCTTTCGTAACAAATATATTGTTTCTTTAATATTAAACTTATATACATACATGCGTATACCATATGCCGAAAAGAAAATCTAATTTATCAAAAACAAGTAAGAAAGTAAGATTTAATAATGTGAGAATAAGTCAACAAAATATAGAAGAAACAGATGCCAGACAGCAATTAAATAGGATATGCACGGCTAATGCAAGGGAGCATGAAAATCCAGCAGATAAATATAATAGGAATGCTAATAATCGCGCATCGACATCGACTTACCGAGTAAATGAAACGACAGAACAAACAACTATAAGAAAATCCAATGACCAAGTTAGTACTCGCATGAGCAGAGCATCCGAGAGCGATAGCGAGACAGCTAATAGAAATGTAAATAATAGAGATTGTACTCGCATGAGCAGAGCATCCGAGAGTGATAGCGAGACAGCTACTAGAAATGTCAATAATAGAGATTGTACTCGAAAGAGCAGAGTATCCGAGAGTGATAGCGAAACAGCCATTCGCAGGGGAAATGATGCTACGCATAGGGCATTACTAAGATCAATAGAAACAGATGAAGATAGATCTGAACGATTAAATGCATGGCGATCGGACATAATTATATGGAGAAATGCCGCATTTAATTATGACCCGTTAGCGAAATATGCAGAGGATACGCAAATTAAAGTTGGGGATATGAATGTAATTTGCGTATATTGTAATGCAAAAAAATACAAAAATGAAGCACCGGGATTATGCTGTTCAAATGGAAAAGTTGAACTACCCCTCATAGAAGACGCGCCGGAACCATTAAAATCGTTATTATATTCTAATTCATGTCAATCTAAAATATTCTTAAATAATATTAGAAATTATAACTCTGCGTTTCAAATGACATCATTTGGAGCACATAAAATATTACCCATTCAAGGATATAATACTAACTTTAAAATACAAGGTCAAGTGTACCATCTCTTAGGTCCGTTGAATGTACAGGAAAATGAAACTCCGAAATATCTTCAAATGTATTTCATGGGAGATACAGAAGATGAAACGAAAAGAAGAATCGATCATCTATCTTCAGGAAAATTAGATACATCTATTGTATTAAATCTACAACATATGCTGCATAATCATAATAATTTAATCCAGACTTTTAAGTTTGCCCAACAACAGGTTAAAGAAAACTACAAAGTTGTTATAAATGCTGAGAAAAGACCAACCGGAGAACACGAACGAAGATTCAATGAACCGACTAATGACGACGTCGCAGTTTTAGTGGTTGGTGAACAATGTTGTAATCGTGATATTATTTTACAGCACAAAGAGGAAGGCATGCAAAGGATAAATGAATTACATAGATCATACGATGCTCTTCAATATCCATTGATTTTCTGGAAAGGACAAGACGGGTATAATATTCTACTAAAACACAGGGACAACATTACCAAGTTAACGTCTAGAGAAATGTATTGTTATTATATTATGATCAGAATTAATTCCATAAATTATATTAATCAATTTAGGGAATTACTTAATCAATTTATTGTTGATATGTACGTGAAAATTGAAACTGAAAGGTTGTTATATATAAGATTAAATCAAAGGAAGTTAAGAGTTGAAAACTACGATCATCTAAAAGACGCGATTCAAAACGACGGAAATTTGGAAGAAATGGGTAAGTTAATCATATTACCTTCATCATTTACAGGCAGTCCTCGGTATATGCAACAACGAACACAAGATGCGATGGTTTATGTACGGAAATTCGGAACTCCGGATTTATTCATCACATTTACTTGCAATCCTAAATGGATCGAAATCACGAAAGAATTGGAAAATAATCAGAAGACTACGCATAGACACGATATTATTGCAAGAATATTCCAGCAAAAGTTAGTTAAATTAATGCATTTATTTAATAAAGCGCAGGTATTTGGAGAAGTACAATGCTTTATGTACACCGTGGAATGGCAGAAAAGAGGTTTACCCCACGCACATATTTTGATATGGTTAGTGAACAAAATTCATGCTTCGAAAATTGATGAATTTATTTCTGCTGAAATTCCAAATGAATCACTGGATAAAGAATTATATGATGTAGTAACTACTCAAATGATTCATGGTCCATGCGGTATTATTAATAATAACTCACCATGTATGAAAGATAGTAGGTGTACTAAGAGATTTCCGAAAGATTTCTCAAGGTTTACTCAGGCTGGAGAGGATGGATATCCTAAATGCAGACGTCGAAGATTAGAAGATGGAGGAGAAGAATTTACTATCAAAAGAAACAACATGCAAGTTATTATTGATAATAGATGGGTTGTTCCATATTGCCCATTATTATCTAAAATATTTAAAGCTCATATTAATGTAGAATTTTGTAATTCAGTTAAAAGTATTAAATATATATGTAAATATATTAATAAGGGTTCCGACATGTCGATGGTAGCGTTAGAAGGAGAAAACGGAGGTAAAGACGAAATTTCGGATTACCAATTAGGAAGATACGTAGGATCTAACGAGGCATTTTGGAGACTAATGCAATTTCCTATACATAAAAGATTTCCTGCAATTATACATTTGGCTGTACATTTAGAAAATGGGCAAAGGGTGTATTTTAATAGTAATACTATTTTAAATAGAATTAATAATCCTAATGAAACTACTTTAACGGCATTTTTTAAATTGTGTATAGAGGACGAATTCGCGAGTACGTTATTATATGAAGAAGTAGCTTCATATTATACATGGAATTCGCATACATGGAAAAAGAGAAAGCAAGGTACAAGGGTTGATGGTTATGGTGACATCAGGAAAGGTAAAGAGTTTGGTAGAGTATATACGGTACACTTTTCTAATGCTGAATGTTTTTATATGCGGCTATTATTATTTCATATTAAAGGACCTACATCATTCGACTACTTAAGAACTGTTAACGATATAATATGCGGAACATATAGAGAAGCATGTATTATACATGGTCTCCTAGAAAATGATCACCAATGGGATAATACGATTAATGATGCTATTCTATTAAAGTCTCCAACAAAATTAAGAAATCTATTTGCTATAATGATTACTATGTGTAATGTGTCTAATCCCCTTAGGATATGGAATAAATATAAAGAAGATTTCACTGAAGATTATTTATTTAAAGCTAAACATATTAATCCCTCTGCTATTTACAGTGATACTCTATTTAATTTAGCTCTAATATATATCGAAGATAAACTACAAGAACTCGGGGGAAGACAGTTAGTACATTATGGATTACCTGCAACGATAAGAGATGATATGTCACCACTCAGTAACGATGTTATTAGAGAAACATCATATAATATGGAAGAATTAAATATGTTTATTAATGAAAATGAAAATAGATTAACTGATGAACAAAAAGAAATTTATTTATTAATATTAAAGAGTATTAATGAAAAAAAAGAAAATATATATTTTCTTAATGCAGCAGGTGGTACAGGTAAAACATATTTAATTAATTTATTATTATCAAAAGTACGCTCCATGAAGAATATTGCTATAGCAGTAGCATCTTCTGGAATTGCTTCGACTCTACTGCAATCCGGAAGAACTGTACATTCAACGTTTAAATTGCCTCTTGATTTATCTGACACAGAGAATACAACATGTAATATATCTAGGAATAGTGGTGCAGCCCATCTATTAAGAAAATGTTCATTCATAGTATGGGATGAATGCACCATGTCTCATAAAGGAGGAATTCAGGCTGTAGATAGATTACTGAAAGATATTAGAAATAATGATTTATTAATGGGAGGTATAACTGTATTATTTTCAGGGGATTTCCGTCAGATATTACCTATTATTCCTAATGGTACAAAAATAGATGAACTTAATGCCTGTTTAAAATATTCATATTTATGGAATAAAATTATTAAATTGTCGTTAACTAGAAATATGAGATTATCACTAAATGAAGATTCGGATGCTTCAGAATTTGCAAATAATTTAATCATGCTCGGAGATGGAAATATTAATGTAAATTCAATAGATAACTCAATTAAATTACCGGTTGGAAAAATGGTTAGTAATTCTATAGAATTAAAAAATAATGTTTATCCAGATTTCCAGGTAAATTATGAAAATAAAGAATGGCTCTCTGAAAGATGTATTCTGGCACCAATTAATGATGTTGTTTACAAAATTAATGAACAATTATTAAATGAAATTCCGGAGGAAATTAAAAATTATAAATCTATTGATAATTTAGCTAATCAAGAAGATAATATTAATTACTCGACGGAATTTTTAAATTCATTGCAACCTTCCGGATTTCCTCCTCACAATTTAAA
Source organism: Osedax fenrisi (assembly GCA_964019155.1). NCBI lineage: Eukaryota > Metazoa > Annelida > Polychaeta > Sabellida > Siboglinidae > Osedax > Osedax fenrisi. The sequence goes on from OZ025246.1 coordinate 18,666,707, forward strand.
ATTAAAGCGAGGTGCTTCGATTATCCTATTAAGAAATATTGAACCTCCTAGGTTATGCAATGGTACCAGGTTAGTAATAAAAAATATGTATACAAATGTGATTGAAGCTATTATTATTACCGGTACATTTAAAGGACAAGAGGTTTTCATACCTAAGATTCCAATGACGAATTCAAATTATCAATTTGAATTTAGAAGACTTCAATTTCCAGTTAGATTAAGTTTTTCGATGACCATCAACAAATCACAGGGTCAGACATTAAAAGTTGTGGGATTGGACTTATCTACTAGCTGTTTTTCGCATGGTCAATTATATGTGGGATGTTCGAGAGTAACAAATGGAGATAATCTGTATATATTATCAGAAGAAGGAAGAACACAAAATGTGGTATATAAAGAAGCTTTGCGGAAATAAGGTTAGTATGCGAACTATATAATTTAATGTATAATTAATAACTACTATTTAGCAGGTGCCCTTCATATGTACGTTGCCTTGACGTGGCATGAAGGCTTTAAACTAAATACGTACGAATTTGTTTTGAAATATTAAATAAAATCTAAGGTTTGTACATCTATATAATTCTATCATATTTATTTATATTAAAACTGTCTATTCTATCATAACATTATTATTTAATTAATATATAATTAATATTTATAACTTATTTTTCAGGGTCCTTCATATGTACGTTGCCTTGACGTGGCATGAGGGCTTTAATCTAAATACGTACGAAAAAAATAAATGTTGAAGATAGGTAATACAATTGATATGTTAAATTGTTGTGGTTAAATTGAATTAAGTTTTAATATTGGTAGTTTTTTTTAGCTGCATTACTTCCCGAGTGAGCCTATAAAAGTATATTGTCACGGTTGTGGTTAGGTTGGGTTAAGTTTTAATATTGGTGGTTTTTTTTAGCTGCATCACTTCCCGAGTGAGCATATAAAAGCATTTTTATTTATATAGTTATTTTCACAGTTGTAGTTAGATTGGATTAAGTTTTAAAATTGGTGGTTTTTTTTAGCTGAATCACTTCCCGAGTACATTACATCACCTCCCGAGTACATTACATCATCAAGTGAACGTTACGCGCGATCACGGGCGAAGCCGGGCCCCGACCGCCTAGTCTATACTATAAGAGCGAAGTTGTCTGTGTGTGTGTCTGTGTGTGTAAGTATTAGGATCTCGCGAACGCGAGATCCGTTTTCCGTAAGGAAAACGTCGGGTGATAAAGTGGGGCAGCGGGGTTTTAATAGATGATTTACTTTTTTGAATATGTATTCACGTGATACCAATAATCGTTAAATAGTGTCATTTTTTAGTCGATTTACGTAATCGAAAAATTTAAATTCGACGCAAATTTTTAATAACAAACTTTATCGTGAATAATTTGATGGTAAATAATTTCGTAAAAATGAGTTTCTTTAATTTCGAATACATTACGTAGATTTACGAAATCGTACTTCCGGTTTGAATATCTGAATACAAATTTTTAAATCGGAATTTATTTACCCGTATTATTGAGGTGAAATTTACTAATATGTAAAATCGAGTTAATATTAATTATTTCCTATCTACGCCATGTAAAAATAAATTATTAAACATAGGTGATACGATACGGTGATGTGAAAAATCAAAATCTACAATATTTATTAGATTTCAATAATTTTAACTTTATTAAATAGATAATTAAAATAGAATATAATTTTATAAATTGGGACTTCTTATGTTTAATATTCTTCGAGCTACGGCCGAAAAAGTGAAAAATACATGATTTGAGAGTAGTCTATTTGACCGACTTCCAGTCATATTTTCATATAAATTATGTATTCATCAGATTAGGAGTATGAAAATACATGTAATAAAATCAGAAAAATCATGAAAATATGAATAATAAGGTTTCCATCTCGGTTTTAATATTTCGCCAAATGTCATCATATATATGGTCAAAGAAAAAAATATAGATTTATAAAAAAATATTTTTTATAAAATCTATTCTATAATTATATATGCATTACATACCGAGTGAGACTATACAAGCATATATATATATATATATATATATATATATATATATATATATATATGTCTATGTGGTCATTGATATTTTTAGTTTTAGTTATTGTCACTGTTGTATGTAGGTTGGGTTCAGTTTTAATATTGGTAGATATTTTGTAGCTGCATTACTTCCCGAGTGAGCCTATACAAGGATATTTTCACAGTTGTGGTTAGGTTGGGTTAAGTTTTAATTTGTGTAGGTTTTTTTAGCTGCATTCATTCTCGAGTGAGCCTATAAAAGTATATTTTCACTGTTATGGTTAGGTTGGGTTAAGTTTTAATTTGTGGAGGTTTTTTTTAGCTGCATTACTTCCCATGTGAGCCTATACAATTATATTTTCACTGTTGGGGTTAGGTTGGGTTAAGTTTTAATTTGTGGAGGTTTTTTTTAGCTGCATTACTTCCCATGTGAGCCTATAAAATTATATTTTCACAGTTGTGGTTAGGTTGGATTAAGTTTTAATATTGGTGGTTTTTTTTAGCTGCATTACTTCCCGAGTATGTATATACAAGTATATTTTCACGGTTGTGGTTAGGTTGGGTTAAGTTTTAATTTTGGTGGTTTTTTTTAGCTGCATTACTTCCCGAGTGAACCTATAAAAGCATATTTATTTATATTATTATTTTCACAGTTGTGGTTAGGTTGGGTTAAGTTTTAATTTTGGTAGGTTTTTTTTAGCTGCATTACATCCCGAGTGAACCTATAAAAGCATATTTATTTATATTGTTATTTTCACTATTGTTGTTAGATTGGATTAAGTTTTAATATTGGTGGTATTTTTAGCTTCATTACTTCCCGAGTTAACCTATAAAAGCATATTTATTTATATTGTTATTTTCACAGTTGTGGTTAGGTTGGGTTCAGTTTTAATATTGGTAGGTTTTTTTTAGATGCATTACTTCCCGAGTATGTATATACAAGTATATTTTCACGGTTGTGGTTAGGTTGGGTTAAGTTTTAATTTTGGTGGTTTTTTTAGCTGCATTACTTCCCGAGTGAGCCTATAATAGCATATTAATTTATATTGTTATTTTAACAGTTGTGGTTAGGTTGGATTAGGTTTTAATTTGTGTAGGTTTTTTTAGCCGCATTACTTCCCGAGTGAGCCTATAAAAGTATATTGTCACGGTTGTGGTTAGGTTGGGTTAAGTTTTAATTTTTGAAGGTTTTTTTTAGCTGCATTACTTCCCGAGTGAGCCTATAAATTATGTATTCATCAGATTAGGAGTATGAAAATACATGTAATAAAATCAGAAAAATCATGAAAATATGAATAATAAGGTTTCCATCTCGGTTTTAATATTTCGCCAAATGTCATCATATATATGGTCAAAGAAAAAAATATAGATTTATAAAAAAATATTTTTTATAAAATCTATTCTATAATTATATATGCATTACATACCGAGTGAGACTATACAAGCATATATATATATATATATATATATATATATATATATATATATATGTCTATGTGGTCATTGATATTTTTAGTTTTAGTTATTGTCACTGTTGTATGTAGGTTGGGTTCAGTTTTAATATTGGTAGATATTTTGTAGCTGCATTACTTCCCGAGTGAGCCTATACAAGGATATTTTCACAGTTGTGGTTAGGTTGGGTTAAGTTTTAATTTGTGTAGGTTTTTTTAGCTGCATTCATTCTCGAGTGAGCCTATAAAAGTATATTTTCACTGTTATGGTTAGGTTGGGTTAAGTTTTAATTTGTGGAGGTTTTTTTTAGCTGCATTACTTCCCATGTGAGCCTATACAATTATATTTTCACTGTTGGGGTTAGGTTGGGTTAAGTTTTAATTTGTGGAGGTTTTTTTTAGCTGCATTACTTCCCATGTGAGCCTATAAAATTATATTTTCACAGTTGTGGTTAGGTTGGATTAAGTTTTAATATTGGTGGTTTTTTTTAGCTGCATTACTTCCCGAGTATGTATATACAAGTATATTTTCACGGTTGTGGTTAGGTTGGGTTAAGTTTTAATTTTGGTGGTTTTTTTTAGCTGCATTACTTCCCGAGTGAACCTATAAAAGCATATTTATTTATATTATTATTTTCACAGTTGTGGTTAGGTTGGGTTAAGTTTTAATTTTGGTAGGTTTTTTTTAGCTGCATTACATCCCGAGTGAACCTATAAAAGCATATTTATTTATATTGTTATTTTCACTATTGTTGTTAGATTGGATTAAGTTTTAATATTGGTGGTATTTTTAGCTTCATTACTTCCCGAGTTAACCTATAAAAGCATATTTATTTATATTGTTATTTTCACAGTTGTGGTTAGGTTGGGTTCAGTTTTAATATTGGTAGGTTTTTTTTAGATGCATTACTTCCCGAGTGAACCTATAAAAGCATATTTATTTATATAGTTATTTTCACAGTTGTGGTTAGGTTGGGTTAAGTTTTAATTTTGGTAGGTTTTTTTAGCTGCATTACTTCCCGAGTGAACCTATACAATTATGTTTTTACAGTTGTGGTTAGGTTGGGTTAAGTTTTAATTTATGGAGGTTTTTTTTAGCTACATTACTTCCCATGTGAGCCTATACAATTATATTTGCACAGTTGTGGTTAGGTTGGGTTAAGATTTAATTTGTGTAGGTTTTTTTTAGCTGCATTACTTCCCGAGTGAGCCTATAAAAGCATATTTATTTATATTGTTATTTTCACAGTTGTGGGTTAGGTTGGGTTAAGTTTTAATGTTGGTGTTTTTTTTTAGCTGCATTACTTCCCGAGTATGTATATACAAGTATATTTTCACGGTTGTGGTTAGGTTGGGTTAAGTTTTAATTTTGGTGGTTTTTTTAGCTGCATTACTTCCCGAGTGAGCCTATAATAGCATATTAATTTATATTGTTATTTTAACAGTTGTGGTTAGGTTGGATTAGGTTTTAATTTGTGTAGGTTTTTTTAGCCGCATTACTTCCCGAGTGAGCCTATAAAAGTATATTGTCACGGTTGTGGTTAGGTTGGGTTAAGTTTTAATTTTTGAAGGTTTTTTTTAGCTGCATTACTTCCCGAGTGAGCCTATAAATTATGTATTCATCAGATTAGGAGTATGAAAATACATGTAATAAAATCAGAAAAATCATGAAAATATGAATAATAAGGTTTCCATCTCGGTTTTAATATTTCGCCAAATGTCATCATATATATGGTCAAAGAAAAAAATATAGATTTATAAAAAAATATTTTTTATAAAATCTATTCTATAATTATATATGCATTACATACCGAGTGAGACTATACAAGCATATATATATATATATATATATATATATATATATATATATATATATATATGTCTATGTGGTCATTGATATTTTTAGTTTTAGTTATTGTCACTGTTGTATGTAGGTTGGGTTCAGTTTTAATATTGGTAGATATTTTGTAGCTGCATTACTTCCCGAGTGAGCCTATACAAGGATATTTTCACAGTTGTGGTTAGGTTGGGTTAAGTTTTAATTTGTGTAGGTTTTTTTAGCTGCATTCATTCTCGAGTGAGCCTATAAAAGTATATTTTCACTGTTATGGTTAGGTTGGGTTAAGTTTTAATTTGTGGAGGTTTTTTTTAGCTGCATTACTTCCCATGTGAGCCTATACAATTATATTTTCACTGTTGGGGTTAGGTTGGGTTAAGTTTTAATTTGTGGAGGTTTTTTTTAGCTGCATTACTTCCCATGTGAGCCTATAAAATTATATTTTCACAGTTGTGGTTAGGTTGGATTAAGTTTTAATATTGGTGGTTTTTTTTAGCTGCATTACTTCCCGAGTATGTATATACAAGTATATTTTCACGGTTGTGGTTAGGTTGGGTTAAGTTTTAATTTTGGTGGTTTTTTTTAGCTGCATTACTTCCCGAGTGAACCTATAAAAGCATATTTATTTATATTATTATTTTCACAGTTGTGGTTAGGTTGGGTTAAGTTTTAATTTTGGTAGGTTTTTTTTAGCTGCATTACATCCCGAGTGAACCTATAAAAGCATTTTTATTTATATAGTTATTTTCATAGTTGTGGTTAGATTGGATTAAGTTTTAATATTGGTGGTTTTTTTTAGCTGCATCACTTCCCGAGTGAGCATATAAAAGCATTTTTATTTATATAGTTATTTTCACAGTTGTAGTTAGATTGGATTAAGTTTTAATATTGGTGATTTTTTTAGCTGCATCACTTCCCGAGTACATTACATCACCTCCCGAGTACATTACATCAACAAGTGAACGTTACGCGCGATCACGGGCGAAGCCGGGCCCCGACCGCCTAGTCTATACTATAAGAGCGAAAATGTCTGTGTGTGTGTGTGTGTGTGTAAGTAGAAGGATTTCGCGAAAGCGAAATCCGTTTTCCGTAAGGAAAACGTCGGGTGATAAAGTGGGGCAGCGGGGTTTTAATAGATGATTTACTTTTTTGGATATGTATTCGCGCGATACCAATAATCGTTAAATAGGGTCATTTTTTAATCGATTTACGTAATCGAAAAATTTAAATTCGACGCAAATTTTTAATAACAAACTTTATCGTGAATAATTTGATGGTAAATAATTTCGTAAAAATGAGTTTCTTTAATTTAGAATACATTACGTAGATTTACGAAATGGTACTTCCGGTTTGAATATCTAAATAACAATTATTGCATCGGAATTTTTTACCCGTATTATTGAGGTGAAATTTACTAATATGTAAAATCGAGTTAATATTAATTATTTCCTATCTACGCCATGTAAAAATAAATTATAAAATATAGGTGATACGATACGTTGATGTAAAAAATCAAAATCTACAATAATTATTCGATTTCAATAATTTTAACTTTATTAAATTGATAATTAAAATAGAATATAATTTTATAAATTGGGACTTATTATGTTTAATATTCTTCGGGCTATTGCCGAAAAAGTGAAAAATACATGATTTTAGAGTAGTCTATTTGACCGACTTCCGGTAATATTTTCGTATAAATTATGGATTCATCAGATTAGGAGTACGAAAATACATATAATAAAATGAGAAAAATCATGAAAATATGAATAATAGGGTTTCCATTTCTGTTTTAATATTTCGCCAAATGTCATCATATATATGGTCAAAGAAAAAAAATATAGATTTATAAAAAAATATTTTTTCTAAAATCTATTCTATAATTATATATGCAATACATACCGAGTGAGCATATACAATCATATATATATATATATATATATATATATATATATATATATATATATATATATATATGTATGTGGTCATTGTGGTCATTGCGGTGATAAAGTGGGGCAGCGGGGTTTTAATAGATGATTTACTTTTTTGAATATGTATTCGCGCGATACCAATAATCGTTAAATAGTGTCATTTTTTAGTCGATTTACGTAATCGAAAAATTTAAATTCGACGCAAATTTTTAATAACAAACTTTATCTAGGAGAATTTGATGGTAAATAATTTCGTAAAAATGAGTTTCTTTAATTTAGAATACATTACGTAGATTTACGAAATCGTACTTCCGGTTTGAATATCTAAATACAAATTGTTGCATCGTAATTTATTTACCCGTATTATTGAGGTGAAATTCAAGACTATGTAAAATCGAGTTAATATTAATTATTTCCTATCTACGCCATGTAAACATAAATTATTAAACATAGGTGATACGATACGGTGATGTGAAAAATCAAAATCTACAATATTTATTCGATTTCAATAATTTTAACTTTATTAAATAGATAATTAAAATAGAATATAATTTTATAAATTTGGACTTCTTATGTTTAATATTCTTCGAGCTACCGCCGAAAAAGTGAAAAATACCGGATTTTAGAGTAGTCTATTTGACCGACTTCCGGTCATAATTTCATATAAATTATGGATTCATCAGATTAGGAGTACGAAAATACATGTAATAAAATCAGAAAAATCATGAAAATATGAATAATAGGGTTTCCATCTCTGTTTTATTATTTCGCCAAATGTCATCATATATATGGTCAAAGAAAAAATATAGATTTATAAAAAAATATTTTTTATAAAATCTATTATATAATTATATATGCAATACATACCGAGTGAGCATATACAATCATATATATATATATATATATATATATATATATATATATATATATATATATATATGTATGTGGTCATTGATATTTTTAGTTATAGTTATTTTCACAGTTGTGATTAGGTTGGGTTAAGTTTTAATTTGTGTAGGTTTTTTTTAGCTGCATTACTTCCCGAGTGAGCCTATAAAAGTATATTTATTTATATTGTTATTTTCACAGTTGTGGTAAGGTTGGGTTAAGTTTAAATTTTTGGAGGTTTTTTTTATCTGCATTACTTCCAGAGTTTGCCTATACAAGTAGATTTTCACGGTTGTGGTTAGGTTGGGTTAAGTTTTAATTTTGGTAGGTTTTTTTAGCTGCATTACTTCCCGAGTGAGCCTATAAAAGTATATTTTCAATGTTGTGGTTAGGTTGGGTTAAGTTTTAATTTTGGAGGTTTTTTTTAGCTGCATTACTTCTCAAGTGAGCCTATAAAGCATATTTATTTATATTGTTATTTTTACAGTTGTGGTTAGGTTGGGTTGATTTTAAATTGTTGGAGGTTTTTTTTAGCTGCATTACTTCTCGAGTGAGCCTATAAAAGTATATTGTCACGGTTGTTGTTAGGTTGGGTTAAGTTTTAATTTGTGTAGGTTTTTTTTAGCTTCATTACTTCCCGAGTGAACCTATTAAAGCATATTTATTTATATTGTTATTTTCACAGTTGTGGTTAGGTTGGGTTAAGTTTTAATTTTTGGATGTTTTTTTAGCTGCATTACTTCCCGAATGAGCTTATAAAAGTATATTTTCACTGTTGTGGTTATGTTGGGCTAAGTTTTAATTTGTGGAGGTTTTTTTAGCTGCATTACTTCCCGAGTGAGCATATAAAAGTATATTTTCACTGTTGTGGTTAGGTTGGGTTAAGTTTTAATTTTTGGAGGTTTTTTTAGCTGCATTACTTCCCGAGTGAGCTTATAAAAGTATATTTTCACTGTTGTGGTTAGGTTGGGTTAAGTTTAAATTTGTGGAAGTTTTTTTAGCTGCATTACTTCCCGAATGAGCTTATAAAAGTATATTTTCACTTTTGTGGTTATGTTGGGCTAAGTTTTATATAAATTATGGATTCATCAGATTAGGAGTACGAAAATACATGTAATAACATGAGAAAAATCATGAAAATATGAATAATAGGGTTAAATCTCTGATTTAATATTTCATATAAATGTCATCATATATGGTCAAAGAAAAAAATATAGATTTATATAAAAATATTTTTTCTAAAATCTATTCTATAATTATATATGCATTACATACCGAGTGAGCCTATACAAGCATATATATATATATATATATATGTGTATGTAGTCAAGTATATATATATATATATGTGTGTGTATGTGGTCATTGATATTTTTAGTTATAGTTATTGTCACTGTTGTGTTTAGGTTGGGTTAAGTTTTAATATTGGTAGATATTTTGTAGCTGCATTACTTCCCGAGTGAGCCTATAACAGCATATTTGCACGGTTGTGGTTAGGGTGGGTTAAGTTTTAATTTGTGTAGGTTTTTTTTAGCTACATTACTTCTCGAGTGAGCCTATAAAAGTATATTTATTTATATTGTTATTTTCACAGTTGTGGTTAGGTTGGGTTAAGTTTAAATTTTTGGTGGTTTTTTAAGCTGCATTACTTCCCGAGTGAGCCTATACAAGTAGCTTTTCACGGTTGTGGTTAGGTTGGGTTAAGTTTTAATTTTGGTAGGTTTTTTAGCTGCATTACTTCCCGAGTGAGCCTATAAAAGTATATTTTCAATGTTGTGGTTAGGTTAGGTTAAGTTTTAATTTATGGAGGTTTTTTTTAGCTGCATTACTTCCCATGTGAGCCTATACAATTATATTTTCACTGTTGGGGTTAGGTTGGGTTAAGTTTTAATTTGTGGAGGTTTTTTTTAGCTGCATTACTTCCCATGTGAGCCTATACAATTATATTTTCACTGTTGGGGTTAGGATGGGTTAAGTTTTAATTTTTGTAGTTTTTTTTTAGATGCATTACTGTCCGATTGAAACTATATAAACATATTAATAAAAATTCCCAAGTACATTACATCACTAAGTGAACGTTACGCGCGATCACGGGCGAAGCCGGGCCCCGACCGCCTAGTCTATACTATAAGAGCGAAGTTGTCTGTGTGTGTGTCTGTGTGTGTAAGTATTAGGATCTCGCGAACGCGAGATCCGTTTTCCGTAAGGAAAACCACAGGCGATAAAGTGGGGCAGCGGGGTTTTAATAGATGATTTACTTTTTTGAATATGTATTCACGTGATACCAATAATCGTTAAATAGTGTCATTTTTTAGTCGATTTACGTAATCGAAAAATTTAAATTCGACGCAAATTTTTAATAACAAACTTTATCGTGGAGAATTTGATGGTAAATAATTTCGTAAAAATGAGTTTCTTTAATTTAGAATACATTACGTAGATTTACGAAATCGTACTTCCGGTTTGAATATCTAAATACAAATTGTTGCATCGTAATTTATTTACCCGTATTATTGAGGTGAAATTCAAGACTATGTAAAATCGAGTTAATATTAATTATTTCCTATCTACGCCATGTAAACATAAATTATTAAACATAGGTGATACGATACGGTGATGTGAAAAATCAAAATCTACAATATTTATTCGATTTCAATAATTTTAACTTTATTAAATAGATAATTAAAATAGAATATAATTTTATGAATTGGGACTTCTTATGTTTAATATTCTTCGAGCTACGGCCGAAAAAGTGAAAAATACAGGATTTTAGAGTAGTCTATTTGACCGACTTCCGGTAATATGTTCGTATAAATTATGGATTCTTCAGATTAGGAGTACGAAAATACATGTAATAAAATGAGAAAAATCATGAAAATATGAATAATATGGTTTCCATCTCGGTTTTAATATTTCGCCAAATGTCATCATATATGGTCAAAGAAAAAAATATAGATTTATAAAAAAATATTTTTTCTAAAATCTATTCTATAATTATATATGTATTACATACCGATTGAACCTTTAAAAGTATAGTGATATGTGTGTGTTTATGTTCATTGATATTGTGAGTGTTAGTTATTTTCAATGTTGTGATTAGTTGGGTTAATTTTAATATTGGTAAGTTTTTTTTAGCTACATTACTTCCCGAGTGAGACTATAAAAGTATTATTATATTTGTGTGTGATATTTTGAGTATTAGTTATTTTCACAGTTTTGGTTAGGTTAAGTTAAGTTTTAATTTGGATAGGTTTTTTTAGCAACATTACTTACTGAGTGAGTCTATACAAGCATATGTATTTATATTGTTATTTTCACAGTTGTGGTTAGGTTGGGTTAATTTTTAATTTTGGTAGGTTTTTTTTAGCTGCATTACTTCCCGAGTGAACCTATAAAAGCATATTTATTTATATTGTTATTTTCACAGTTGTGGTTAGATTGGATTAAGTTTTAATATTGGTGGTTTTTTTAGCTGCATTAATTCCCGAGTGAACCTATAAAAGCAAAGTTATTTATATTGTTATTTTCACAGTTGTGGTTAGGTTGGGTTAAGTTTTAATTTGTGTAGGTTTTTTTAGCTGCATTACTTCCCGAGTGAACCTATAAAAGCATATTTATTTATATTGTTATTTTCACAGTTGTGGTTAGGTTGGGTTAAGTTTTAATTTGTGTAGGTTTTTTTTAGCTGCATTACTTCCCGAGTGAACCTATAAAAGCATATTTATTTATATTGTTATTTTCACAGTTGTGGTTAGGGTGGGTTAAGTTTTAATTTGTGTAGGTTTTTTTTAGCTACATTACTTCTCGATTGAGCCTATAAAAGTATATTTATTTATATTGTTATTTTCACAGTTGTGGTAAGGTTGGGTTAAGTTTTAATTTTGGTAGGTTTTTTTTAGCTACATTACTTCCAGAGTGAGCCTATACAAGTATATTATCACTATTGTGGTTAGGTTGGGTTAAGTTTTAATTTGTGTAGGTTTTTTTAACTGCATTACTTCCCGAGTGAGCCTATATAAGTATATTTTCACAGTTGTGGTTAGATTGGATTAAGTTTTAATATTGGTGTTTTTTTTTAGCTGCATCACTTCCCGAGTGAGCCTATACAAGTATATTGATATATGTCTTTGTGTGGTCATTGCTTTTAGAGTATTAGTAATTTTTCACAGTTGTGGTTATGTTGGGTTAAGTTTTAATTTTTGTAGTTTTTTTTAGCAACATTACTTCCTGAGTGAGTCTATACAAGCATAGTATTTATATTGTTATTTTCACAGTTGTGGTTAGGTTGGGTTAATTTTTAATTTTGGTAGTTTTTTTTTAGCTTCATTACTTCCCGAATGAACCTATAAAAGCATATTTATTTATATTGTTATTTTCACAGTTGTGGTTAGGTTGGGTTAAGTTTTAATTTTGGTAGGTTTTTTTTAGCTGCATTACTTCCCGAGTGAACCTATAAAAGCATATTTATTTATATTGTTATTTTCACAGTTGTGGTTAGGTTGGGTTAATTTTTAATTTTGGTAGGTTTTTTTTAGCTGCATTACTTCCCGAGTGAACCTATAAAAGCATATTTATTTATATTGTTATTTTCACAGTTGTGGTTAGGTTGGGTTAAGTTTTAATTTTGGTAGGTTTTTTTTAGCTGCATTACTTCCCGAGTGAACCTATAAAAACATATTTATTTATATTGTTATTTTCACAGTTGTGGTTAGGTTGGGTTAATTTTTAATTTTGGTAGTTTTTTTTTAGCTTCATTACTTCCCGAATGAACCTATAAAAGCATATTTATTTATATTGTTATTTTCACAGTTGTGGTTAGGTTGGGTTAAGTTTTAATTTTGGTAGGTTTTTTTTAGCTGCATTACTTCCCGAGTGAACCTATAAAAGCATATTTATTTATATTGTTATTTTCACAGTTGTGGTTAGGTTGGGTTAATTTTTAATTTTGGTAGGTTTTTTTTAGCTGCATTACTTCCCGAGTGAACCTATAAAAGCATATTTATTTATATTGTTATTTTCACAGTTGTGGTTAGGTTGGGTTAAGTTTTAATTTTGGTAGGTTTTTTTTAGCTGCATTACTTCCCGAGTGAACCTATAAAAACATATTTATTTATATTGTTATTTTCACAGTTGTGGTTAGGTTGGGTTAAGTTTTAATTTGTGTAGGTTTTTTTTAGCTGCATTACTTCCCGAGTGAACCTATAAAAGCATATTCATTTATATTGTTATTTTCACAGTTGTGGTTAGATTGTATTAAGTTTTAATATTGGTGGTTTTTTTTAGCTGCATTACTTCCCGAGTGAACCAATATAAGCATAATGATATATGTATGTATATGTATGTATGTTAAATTATATTTTGAGTATTATTTTAACAGTTTAGTTCAGGTTGGGTTAAGTTTTAATTTGTGTAGGTTTTTTTTAGCTGCATTACTTCCCGAGTGAGCCTATACAAGGATATTTTCACAGTTGTGATTAGGTTGGGTTAAGTTTTAATTTGTGTAGGTTTTTTTTAGCTGCATTACTTCCCGAGTTAGCTAATAAAAGTATATTTTTACTGTTTATTGTCACGGTTGTGGTTAGGTTGGGTTAAGTTTTAATTTGTGTATGTTTTTTTTAGATGCATTACTTCCCGAGTGACCCTAGGATATGTACACAGTTGTGGTTAGATTGGATTACGTTTTAATATTGGTGGTTTTTTTTAGCTGCATTACTTCCCGAGTGAGCCTATAAAAGCATTTTTATTTATATAGTTATTTTCATAGTTGTGGTTAGATTGGATTAAGTTTTAATTTGTGGAGTTTTTTTTAGCTGAATTACTTCTCGAGTGAGCCTATAAAAGTATATTGTCACGGTTGTGGTTAGGTTGGGTTAAGTTTTAATTTGTGGAGGATTTTTTTAGCTGCATTACTTCCCGAGTTAGCTAATAAAAGTATATTTTTACTGTTGTGGTTAGGTTGGGTTAAGTTTTAATTTTCGTAGGTTTTTTTTAGATGCATTACTTCCCGAGTGAGCCTAGGATATTTACACAGTTGTGGTTAGATTGGATTACGTTTTAATATTGGTGGTTTTTTTTAGCTGCATTACTTCCCGAGTGAGCCTATAAAAGCATTTTTATTTATATAGTTATTTTCATAGTTGTGGTTAGATTGGATTAAGTTTTAATTTGTGGAGTTTTTTTTTAGCTGCATTACTTCTCGAGTGAGCCTATAAAAGTATATTGTCACGGTTGTGGTTAGGTTGGGTTAAGTTTTAATTTGTGGAGGATTTTTTTAGCTGCATTACTTCCCGAGTTAGCTAATAAAAGTATATTTTTACTGTTGTGGCTAGGTTGGGTTAAGTTTTAATTTTCGTAGGTTTTTTTTAGATGCATTACTTCCCGAGTGAGCCTAGGATATTTACACAGTTGTGGTTAGATTGGATTACGTTTTAATATTGGTGGTTTTTTTTAGCTGCATTACTTCCCGAGTGAGCCTATAAAAGCATTTTTATTTATATAGTTATTTTCATAGTTGTGGTTAGATTGGATTAAGTTTTAATTTGTGGAGTTTTTTTTTAGCTGCATTACTTCTCGAGTGAGCCTATAAAAGTATATTGTCACGGTTGTGGTTAGGTTTGGTTACGTTTTAATTTTTGGAGATTTTTTTAGCTGCATTACTTCCAGAGTGAGACTATAAAAGTATATTTTCACTGTTATGGTTAGGTTGGGTTAAGTTTTAATGTTTGGAGGTTTTTTTGTAGCTGCATTACTTCCCGAGTGAGACTATAACTTCATATTTATTTATATTGTTATTTTTACAGTTATGGATAGGTTGGGTTAAGTTTAAATTTGTGGAGGTTTTTTTTAGCTGAATTACTTCTCGAGTGAGCCTATAAAAGTATATTGTAACGGTTTTGGTTAGGTTGGGTTAAGTTTTAATTTGTGGAGGATTTTTTTAGCTGCATTACTTCCCGAGTGAGCTTATACAAGTATATTTTCACTGTAGTGGTTAGGTTGTGTTAAGTTTTAATTTGTGTAGGTTTTTTTTAGCTACATTACTACCCAATTGAACCTATATAAACATATTTATTTATATAGTTATATTCACAGTTGTGGTTAGATTGGATTAAGTTTTAATATTGGTGATTTTTTTAGCTAATTTTTTTAATTTGTGGAGGTTTTTTTAGCTGCATTACTTCCCGAGTGAGCATATAAAAGTATATTTTCACTGTTGTGGTTAGGTTGGATTAAGTTTTAATATTTGTGGTTTTTTTTAGTTGCATTACTTCCCGAGTGAGCCTATAAAAGTATATTTTTACTGTTGAAGTTAGGTTGGTTTAAGTTTTAATTTGTGGAGGTTTTTTTTAGATGCATTACTTCTCATGTGAGCCTATACAAGTATATTTTCACTGTTGGGGATAGGTTGGGTTAAGTTTTAATTTTTGTAGGTTTTTTTAAATGCATTTCTTCCCGAGTGAGCCTATACAATTATATTTTCACAGTTGTGGTTAGGTTGGGTTAAGTTTTAATTTGGGTAGGTTTTTTTTAGCTACATTACTTCCCGAGTGAGCCTATACAAGGATATTTACACAGTTGTGGTTAGATTGGATTAAGTTTTAATATTGGTGGTTTTTTTTAGCTGCATTACTTCCCGAGTGAGCCTATACAAGGATATTTTCACAGTTGTGGTTAGGTTTGTTTAAGTTTTAATTTGTGTAGTTTTTTTTTAGCTGCATTACTTCCCGAGTTAGCTAATAAAAGTATATTTTTACTGTTGTGGTTAGGTTGGGTTAAGTTTTAATTTGTGTAGGTTTTTTTTATATGCATTACTTCCCGAGTGAGCCTATGATATTTACACAGTTGTGGTTAGATTGGATTACGTTTTAATATTGGTGGTTTTTTTTAGCTGCATTACTTCCCGAGTGAGTCTATAAAAGCATTTTTATTTATATAGTTATTTTCATAGTTGTGGTTAGATTGGATTAAGTTTTAATTTTGGTAGGTTTTTTTAGCTACATTACTTCCCGAGTGAATCTATTAAAGTATATTTTCACGGTTGTGGTTAGGTTGGGTTAAGTTTTAATTTTGGTAGATTTTTTTAGCTGCATTACTTCCCGAGTGAACCTATTAAAGTATATTTTCACGGTTGTGGTTAAGGTGGGTTAAGTTTTAATATTGGTCGATTTTTTTAGCTGCATAACTTCCCGAGTGAGCCTATAAAAGTAGCTTTTCATGGTTGTGGTTAGGTTAGGTTAGGTTGGATTAAGTTTTAATTTTGGTAGTTTTTTTTAGCTGCATTACTTCCCAATTGAGTCTATAAAATATTTTTTCTAAAATATATTCTATAATTATATATGAATTACTTCCAGAGTGAGCCTACAAGTATATTTTCACTGTTGTGGTTAGGTTGGGTTAAGTTTTAATTTGTGGAGGTTTTTTTTAGCTGCATTACATCCCGAATGAACCTATAAAAGCATATTGATAAATGTGTGTATGTGTCATTGATATTTTAAGTTATAGTACCTATATAAACATATTAATAAAAATTCCCAAGTACATTACATCACTAAGTGAACGTTACGCGCGATCACGGGCGAAGCCGGGCCCCGACCGCCTAGTCTATACTATAAGAGCGAAGTTGTCTGTGTGTGTGTCTGTGTGTGTAAGTATTAGGATCTCGCGAACGCGAGATCCGTTTTCCGTAAGGAAAACCTCAGGTGATAAAGTGGGGCAGCGGGGTTTTAATAGATGATTTACTTTTTTGAATATGTATTCGCGCGATACCAAATATCGTTAAATAGTGTCATTTTTTAGTCGATTTACGTAATCGAAAAATTTAAATTCGACGCAAATATTTAATAACAAACTTTATCGTGAATAATTTGATGGTAAATAATTTCGTAAAAATGAATTTCTTTAATTTAGAATACATTACGTAGATTTACGAAATCGTACTTCCGGTGTGAATATTTAAATAACAATTGTTGCATCGGAATTAATTTACCCGTATTATTGAGGTGAAATTTACTAATATGTAAAATCGAATTAATATTAATTATTTTCTATCTACGCCATGTAAAAATAAATTATTAAACATAGGTGATACAATCGTAATATATAATTAGGTGAGTTAAAAAATCAAAATCTACAATAATTATTCGATTTCAATAATTTTAACTTTATTAAATAGATAATTAAAATAGAATATAATTTTATATATTGGGACTTCTTATGTTTAATATTCTTCGAGCTACGGCAGAAATAGTGAAAAATACATGATTTTAGAGTAGTCTATTTGACCGACTTCCGGTAATATTTTCGTATAAAATATGGATTCATCAGATTACGAGTACGAAAATACATGTAATGAAATCAGAAAAATCATGAAAATATGAATAATAGGGTTTCCATCTCTGTTTTATTATTTCGCCAAATGTCATCATATATATGGTCAAAGAAAAAATATAGATTTATAAAATTTGTTTTTTTCTAAAATCTATTCTATAATTATATATGAATTACATACCGAGTGAAGCTTTAAAAGTATAGTGATATGTGTGTGTTTGTGGTCATTTATATTATGAGTGTTAGTTATTTTCATTGGTGTTGTTAGATTTGATTAAGTTTTAATATTGGTGTTTTTTTTAGCTGCATCACTTCCCGAGTGAGCCTATAAAAGTATTATTATATTTGTGTGTGATATTTTGAGTATTAGTTATTTTCACAGTTTTGGTTAGGTTAAGTTAAGTTTTAATTTGGATAGGTTTTTTTAGCAACATTACTTACTGAGTGAGTCTATACAAGCATATGTATTTATATTGTTATTTTCACAGTTGTGGTTAGGTTGGGTTAAGTTTTAATTTGTGTAGGTTTTTTTAGCTGCATTACTTCCCGAGTGAGCCTATATAATTATATTTGCACAGTTGTGGTTAGGTTGGGTTAAGTTTTAATTTGTGTAGGTTTTTTTTAGCTGCATTACTTCCCGAGTGAACCTATAAAAGCATATTCATTTATATTGTTATTTTCACAGTTGTGGTTAGATTGGATTAAGTTTTAATATTGGTGGTTTTTTTTAGCTGCATCACTTCCCGAGTGAGCCTATACAAGTATATTATCACTATTGTGGTTAGGTTGGGTTAAGTTTTAATTTGTGTAGGTTTTTTTAACTGCATTACTTCCCGAGTGAGCCTATATAAGTATATTTTCACAGTTGTGGTTATGTTGGGTTAAGTTTTAATTTTTGTAGTTTTTTTTAGCTGCATCACTTCCCGAGTGAGTCTATACAAGCATAGTATTTATATTGTTATTTTCACAGTTGTGGTTAGGTTGGGTTAATTTTTAATTTTGGTAGGTTTTTTTTAGCTGCATTACTTCCCGAGTGAACCCATAAAGCATATTTATTTATATTGTTATTTTCACAGTTGTGGTTAGGTTGGGTTAAGTTTTAATTTTGGTAGGTTTTTTTTAGCTGCATTACTTCCCGAGTGAACCTATAAAAGCATATTTATTTATATTGTTATTTTCACAGTTGTGGTTAGGTTGGGTTAAGTTTTAATATTGGTGTTTTTTTTTAGCTGCATCACTTCCCAAGTGAACCTATAAAAGCATATTTATTTATATTTTTATTTTCATTTTTGTGGTTAGGTTGGGTTAAGTTTTAATTTTCTTAGGTTTTTTTTAGCTCCATTACTTCCCGAGTGAGACTATACAAGTATATTTTCACTATTGTGGTTAGGTTGGGTTAAGGTTTAATTTGTGTAGGTTTTTTTTAACTGCATTACTTCCCGAGTGAGCCTATATAAGTATATTTTCACAGTTGTGGTTAGATTGGATTAAGTTTTAATATTGGTGTTTTTTTTTAGCTGCATCACTTCCCAAGTGAGCCTATACAAGTATATTGATATATGTCTTTGTGTGGTCATTGCTTTTAGAGTATTAGTAATTTTTCACAGTTGTGGTTAGGTTGGGTTAAGTTTTAATTTTGGTAGTTTTTTTTAGCTGCATTACTTCCCGAGTGAACCTATAAAAGCATATTTATTTATATTGTTATTTTCACAGTTGTGGTTAGGTTGGGTTAAGTTTTAATTTTGGTAGTTTTTTTTTAGCTTCATTACTTCCCGAATGAACCTATAAAAGCATATTTATTTATATTGTTATTTTCACAGTTGTGGTTAGGTTGGGTTAAGTTTTAATTTGTGTAGGTTTTTTTAGCTGCATTTCTTCCCGAGTGAACCTATAAAAGCATATTTATTTATATTTTTATTTTCATTTTTGTGGTTAGGTTGGGTTAAGTTTTAATTTGTGTAGGTTTTTTTAGATGCATTACTTCCCGAGTGAACCTATAAAAGTATATTTATTTATATTTTTATTTTCACAGTTTTAGTTAGGTTGGGTTAAGTTTTAATTTGTGTAGGTTTTTTAGCTGCATTACTTCCCGAGTGAACCTATAAAAGCATATTTATTTATATTATTATTTTCACAGTTTTAGTTAGGTTGGGTTAAGATTTAATTTGTGTAGGTTTTTTAGCTGCATTACTTCCCGAGTGAACCTATATATGTATATTTTAACTATTGTTGGCTTAAGTTTTAATTTACCTATATAAACATATTAATAAAAATTCCCAAGTACATTACATCATCAAGTGAACGTTACGCGCGATCACGGGCGAAGCCGGGCCCCGACCGCCTAGTCTATACTATATTAGCGAAGTTGTCTGTGTGTGTGTCTGTGTGTGTAAGTATTAGGATCTCGCGAACGCGAGATCCGTTTTCCGTAAGGAAAACCACAGGTGATAAAGTGGGGCAGCGGGGTTTTAATAGATGATTTACTTTTTTGAATATGTATTCACGTGATACCAATAATCGTTAAATAGTGTCATTTTTTAGTCGATTTACGTAATCGAAAAATTTAAATTCGACGCAAATTTTTAATAACAAACTTTATCTAGGAGAATTTCATGGTAAATAATTTCGTAAAAATGAGTTTCTTTAATTTAGAATACATTACGTAGATTTACGAAATCGTACTTCCGGTTTGAATATCTAAATACAAATTGTTGCATCGTAATTTATTTACCCGTATTATTGAGGTGAAATTCAAGACTATGTAAAATCGAGTTAATATTAATTATTTCCTATCTACGCCATGTAAACATAAATTATTAAACATAGGTGATACGATACGTTGGTTTTTTTTATCTGAATTACTTCCCGAGTAAGACTATACAAGGATATTTGCACAGTTGTGGTTAGATTGTATTAAGTTTTAATATTGGTGGTTTTTTTTAGCTGCATTACTTCCCGAGTGAGCTTATACAATGATATTTTCACAGTTGTGGTTAGGTTGGGTTAAGTTTTAATTTGTGTAGGTTTTTTTTAGCTGCATTACTTCCCGAGTGAGCCTATACAAGGATATTTTCACAGTTTTGGTTAGGTTGGGTTAAGTTTTAATGTGTGTAGGTTTTTTTTAGCTGCATTATTTCCCGAGTGAGCCTATACAAGGATATTTTCACAGTTGTGGTTTGGTTGAGTTAAGTATTACTTTTTGTAGGTTTTTTAATCTGCATTACTTCCCGAGTGAGACTATAACTTCATATTTATTTATATTGTTATTTTCACAGTTGTGGATAGGTTGGGTTAAGTTTAAATTTTTTTTTGGAGGTTTTTTTTAGCTGCATTACTTCTTAAGTGAGCCTATAAAAGTATATTGCCACGGTTGTGGTTAGGTTGGGTTAATTTTTAATTTTTGGAGGTTTTTTTTAGCTGCATTACTTCCCGAGTGAGACTATAAAAGTATATGTTCACGGTTGTGGTTAGGTTGGGTTAAGTTTTAATATTGGTAGTTTTTTTTTAGCTGCATTACTTCCCGAGTGAGCCTATAAAAGCATATTTATTTATATTGTTATTTTCACTGTTGTGGTTAGGTTGTGTTAAGTTTTAATTTGTGTAGGTTTTTTTAGCAACATTACTACCCAATTGAACCTATATAAACATATTTATTTATATAGTTATATTCACAGTTGTGGTTAGATTGGATTAAGTTTTAATATTGGTGATTTTTTTAGCTGCATCACTTCCCGGTTCAACCTATAAAAGCATATTGATAAATGTGTGTTCAAAAAAAGTTCAATAATATGTAAAATCGAGTTAATATTACTTATTTCTTATCTACGACATGTAAACATAAATTATTAAACATAGGTGATACGATACGGTAATGTAAAAAATCAAAATCTAAAATATTTATTCGATTTCAATAATTTTAACTTTATTAAATTGATAATTAAAATAGAATATAATTTTATAAATTGGGACTTATTATGTTTAATATTCTTCGAGCTATGGCTGAAATAGTGAAAATACATGATTTGAGAGTAGTCTATTTGACCGACTTCCGGTCATATTTTCATATAAATTATGTATTCATCAGATTAGGAGTACGAAAATACATGTAATAAAATCAGAAAAATCATGAAAATATGAATAATAGGGTTTCAATCTCTGTTTTAATATTTCGCCAAATGTCATCATATATATCAAAGAAAAAAATATAGTTTTATAAGCTGCATTACTTCCCGAGTTTGCCTATAAAAGTAGATTTTCACGGTTGTGGATAGTTTGGGTTAAGTTTTAATTTTGGTAGGTTTTTTTTAGCTGCATTACTTCCCGAATGAACCCATAAAAGTATATTTCCACGGTTGTGGTTAGGTTGGGTTAAGTTTTATTTGTATAGGTTTTTTTAGCTGCATTACTTCCCGAGTGAGACTATAAAAGTATATGTTCACGGTTGTGGTTAGGTTGGGTTAAGTTTTAATTTGTGTAGTTTTTTTTTAGCTGCATTACTTCCCGAGTAAGCCTATACAAGTATATTCATTTATATTGTTATTTTCACAGTTGTGGTTAGATTGGATTATGTTTTAATTTGTGTAGGTTTTTTTAGCTGCATTACTTCCCGAGTGAGCCTATACAAGGATATTTTCACAGTTGTGGTTAGGTTTGGTTAAGTTTTAATTTGTGGAGGTTTTTTTTAGATGCATTACTTCTCATGTGAGCATATACAAGTATATTTTCACTGTTGGGGATAGGTTGGGTTAAGTTTTAATTTTTGTAGGTTTTTTTAAATGCATTACTTCCCGAGTGAGCCTATACAATTATATTTTCACAGTTATGGTTAGGTTGGGTTAAGTTTTAATTTGTGGAGGTTTTTTTTAGCTGCATTACTTCCAGAGTGAGCTTATAAAAGTATATTAATTTATATTGTTATTTTCACAGTTGTGGTTAGGTTGGGTTAAGTTTTAATTTGTGTAGTTTTTTTTAGCTGCATTACTTCCCGAGTGAGCATATACAAGCATATTTTCTAAGTTGTAGTTAGGTTGGGTTAAGTTTTAATTTGGGTAGGTTTTTTTTAGCTACATTACTTCCCGAGTGATCCTATACAAGGATATTAACACAGTTGTGGTTAGATTGGATTAAGTTTTAATATTGGTGGTTTTTTTTAGCTGCATTACTTCCCGAGTGAACCAATATAAGCATAATGATATATGTATGTATATGTATGTATGTTAAATTATATTTTGAGTATTATTTTAACAGTTTAGTTCAGGTTGGGTTAAATTTTAATTTGTGTATGTTTTTTTTAGCTGCATTACTTCCCGAGTAAGCCTATACAAGTATATTCATTTATATTGTTATTTTCACAGTTGTGGTTAGATTGGATTATGTTTTAATTTGTGTAGGTTTTTTTAGCTGCATTACTTCCCGAGTGAGCCTATACAAGGATATTTTCACAGTTGTGGTTAGGTTTGGTTAAGTTTTAATTTGTGTAGGTTTTTTTTAGCTGAATTACTTCCCGAGTGAGACTATACAAGGATATTTGCACAGTTGTGGTTAGATTGGATTAAGTTTTAATATTGGTGGTTTTTTTTAGCTGCATCACTTCCCGAGTACATTACATCCTCTCCCGAGTACATTACATCAACAAGTGAACGTTACGCGCGATCACGGGCGAAGCCGGGCCCCGACCGCCTATCTATACTATATTAGCGAAAATGTCTGTCTGTGTGTCTGTGTGTGTGTGTGTGTAAGTATTAGGATCTCGCGAACGCGAGATCCGTTTTCCGTAAGGAAAACCTCAGGTGATAAAGTGGGGCAGCGGGGTTTTAATAGATGATTTACTTTTTTGAATATGTATTCGCGCGATACCAAATATCGTTAAATAGTGTCATTTTTTAGTCGATTTACGTAATCGAAAAATTTAAATTCGAAGCAAATTTTTAATAACAAACTTTATCGTGAATAATTTGATGGTAAATAATTTCGTAAAAATGAGTTTCTTTAATTTCGAATACATTACGTAGATTTACGAAATGGTACTTCCGGTGTGAATATTTAAATAACAACTGTTGCATCGGAATTTTTTACCCGTATTATTTAGAAAAAGTTCATGAATTAGTAAAATCGCGTTAATATTAATTATTTTCTATCTACGCAATGTACAAATAAATTATTAAACATAGGTGATACGATACGGTTATGTAAAAAATCAAAATCTACAATAATTATTTGATTTCAATAATTTTAACTTTATTAAATATATAATTAAAATAGAATATACTTTGATAAATTGGGACTTCTTATATTTAATATTCTTAGAGCTACGGCCGAAAAAGTGAAAAATACAGGATTTTAGAGTAGTCTATTTGACCGACTTCCGGTCATATTTTCATATAAATTATGGATTCATCAGATTAGGAGTACGAAAATACATGTAATAAAATCAGAAAAATCATGAAAATATGAATAATAGGGTTTCCATCTCTGTTTTATTATTTCGCCAAATGTCATCATATATATGGTCAAAGAAAAAATATAGATTTATAAAAAAATATTTTTTATAAAATCTATTATATAATTATATATGCAATACATACCGAGTGAGACTATACAAGTATATTGATATGTGTGTATGTGGTCATTGACATTTTTAGTTATAGTTATTGTCACTGTTGTGTTTAGGTTGGGTTAAGTTTTAATTTGTGTAGGTTTTTTTTAGCTGCATTACTTCTCGAGTGAGCCTATACAAGTATATTGTCACGGTTGTAGTTAGGTTGGGTTGAGTTTTAATTTGTGTAGGTTTTTTTTAGCTGCATTACTTCCCGAGTTAGCTTATACATGCATATTTATTTATATTGTTATTTTCACAGTTTTGGTTAGGTTGGGTTAAGTTTTAATATTGGTATTTTTTTTAGCTGCATTACTTCCCGAGTGATCCTATAAAAGCATTTTTATTTATATAGTTATTTTAATAGTTGTGGTTAGATTGGATTAAGTTTTAATTTTGGTAGGTTTTTTTTAGCTACATTACTTCCCGAGTGAATCTATTAAAGTATATTTTCACGGTTGTGGTTAGGTTGGGTTAAGTTTTAATTTTGGTAGATTTTTTTAGCTGCATTATTTCCCGAGTGAACCTATTAAAGTATATTTTCACGGTTGTGGTTAATGTGGGTTAAGTTTTAATATTGGTCGATTTTTTTAGCTGCATAACTTCCCGAGTGAGCCTATAAAAGTAGCTTTTCATGGTTGTGGTTAGGTTGGATTAAGTTTTAATTTTGTAGTTTTTTTTAGCTGCATTACTTCCCAATTGAGTCTATAAAATATTTTTTCTAAAATATATTCTATAATTATATATGAATTACTTCCAGAGTGAGCCTACAAGTATATTTTCACTGTTGTGGTTAGGTTGGGTTAAGTTTTAATTTGTGGAGGTTTTTTTTAGCTGTATTACTTCCAGAGTTTGACTATACAAGTAGCTTTTCACGGTTGTGGTTAGGTTGGGTTAAGTTTTAATTGTGGTAGGTTTTTTTAGCTGCATTACTTCCCGTGTGAGCCTATACAAGTATATTTTCAATGTTGTGGTTAGGATGGGTTAAGTTTTAATTTTCGTAGATTTTTTTTAGCTGCATTACTTCCTGAGTGAACCTATAAAAGCATATTTATTTATATTGTTATTTTCACAGTTGTGGTTAGGTTGGATTAAGTTTTAATATTTGTGGTTTTTTTTAGTTGCATTACTTCCCGAGTGAGCCTATAAAAGTATATTTTTACTGTTGAGGTTAGGTTGGGTTAAGTTTTAATTTGTGGAGGTTTTTTTTAGATGCATTACTTCTCATGTGAGCCTATACAAGTATATTTTCACTGTTGGGGATAGGTTGGGTTAAGTTTTAATTTTTTTAGGTTTTTTTAAATGCATTACTTCCCGAGTGAGCCTATACAATTATATTTTCACAGTTGTGGTTAGGTTGGGTTAAGTTTTAATTTGTGGAGGTTTTTTTTAGCTGCATTACTTCCAGAGTGAGCTTATAAAAGTATATTAATTTATATTGTTATTTTCACAGTTGTGGTTAGGTTGGGTTAAGTTTTAATTTGTGTAGTTTTTTTTTAGCTGCATTACTTCCCGAGTGAGCATATACAAGCATATTTTCTAAGTTGTAGTTAGGTTGGGTTAAGTTTTAATTTGGGTAGGTTTTTTTTAGCTACATTACTTCCCGAGTGAGCCTATACAAGGATATTTACACAGTTGTGGTTAGATTGGATTAAGTTTTAATATTGGTGGTTTTTTTTAGATGCATTACTTCCCGAGTGAACCAATATAAGCATAATGATATATGTATGTATATGTATGTATGTTAAATTATATTTTGAGTATTATTTTAACAGTTTAGTTCAGGTTGGGTTAAGTTTTAATTTATGTAGGTTTTTTTTAGCTGCATTACTTCCCGAGTAGGCCTATACAAGTATATTCATTTATATTGTTATTTTCACAGTTGTGGTTAGATTGGATTAAGTTTTAATTTGTGTAGGTTTTTTTAGCTGCATTACTTCCCGAGTGAGCCTATACAAGGATATTTTCACAGTTGTGGTTAGGTTTGGTTAAGTTTTAATTTGTGTAGGTTTTTTTTATCTGCATTACTTCCCGAGTTAGCTAATAAAAGTATATTTTTACTGTTGTGGTTAGGTTGGGTTAAGTTTTAATTTGTGTAGGTTTTTTTTAGCTGAATTACTTCCCGAGTGAGACTATACAAGGATATTTGCACAGTTGTGGTTAGATTGGATTAAGTTTTAATATTGGTGATTTTTTTAGCTGCATCACTTCCCAAGTACATTACATCACCTCCCAAGTACATTACATCACTAAGTGAACGTTACGCGCGAACACGGGCGAAGCCGGGCTCCGACCGCCTAGTCTATACTATAAGAGCGAAGTTGTCTGTGTGTGTGTCTGTGTGTGTAAGTATTAGGATCTCGCGAACGCGAGATCCGTTTTCCGTAAGGAAAACCACAGGTGATAAAGTGGGGCAGCGGGGTTTTAATAGATGATTTACTTTTTTGAATATGTATTCACGTGATACCAATAATCGTTAAATAGTGTACTTTTTTAGTCGATTTACGTAATCGAAAAATTTAAATTCGACGCAAATTTTTAATAACAAACTTTATCGTGGAGAATTTGATGGTAAATAATTTCGTAAAAATGAGTTTATTTAATTTAGAATACATTACGTAGATTTACGAAATCGTACTTCCGGTTTGAATATCTGAATACAAATTTTTACATCGGAATTAATTTACATGTATTATTGAGGTGAAATTTACTAATATGTAAAATCGAGTTAATATTAATTATTTCCTATCTACGCCATGTAAAAATAAATTATTAAACATAGGTGATACGATACGGTGATGTGAAAAATCAAAATCTACAATATTTATTCGATTTCAATAATTTTAACTTTATTAAATAGATAATTAAAATAGAATATAATTTTATAAATTGTGACTTATTATGTTTAAAATTATTCGAGCTACGGCCGAAAAAGTGAAAAATACATGATTTGAGAGTAGTCTATTTGACCGACTTCCAGTCATATTTTCATATAAATTATGTATTCATCAGATTAGGAGTATGAAAATACATGTAATAAAATCAGAAAAATCATGAAAATATGAATAATAAGGTTTCCATCTCGGTTTTAATATTTCGCCAAATGTCATCATATATATGTCAAAGAAAAAAATATAGATTTATAAACAAATATTTTTTCTAAAATCTATTCTATAATTATATATGAATTACATACCGAGTGAGCCTAAACAAGCATATATATATATATATATATGTGTGTATGTGGTCATTCAATCATATATATATGTATGTGGTCATTGATATTTTTAGTTATAGTTATTTTCACAGGTTTTTTTTAGCTACATTACTTCCCGAGTGAGCCAATAACAGCATATTTGCACAGTTGTGGTTAGGTTGGATTAAGTATTAATTTGTGTAGGTTTTTTTAGCTGTATTACTTCCCGAGTGAGCCTATGAAAGCATATTTATTTATATTGTTATTTTCACAGTTGTGGTAAGGTTGGGTTAAGTTTAAATTTTTGGAGGTTTTTTTTAGCTGCATTACTTCCCGAGTGAGCCTATAAAAGTATATTTATTTATATTGTTATTTTCACAGTTGTGGTTAGGTTGGGTTAAGTTTAAATTTTTGGTGGTTTTTTAAGCTGCATTACTTCTCGAATGAGCCTATAAAAGTATATTGTCACGATTGTGGTTAGGTTGGGTTAAGTTTTAATTTGTGGAGGATTTTTTTAGCTGCATTACTTCCCGAGTGAGCTTATAAAAGTATATTTTCACTGTTGTGGTTAGGTTGGGTTAAGTTTTAAGTTGTGTAGGTTTTTTTAGCTGCATTACTTCCCGAATGAGCCTATAAGAGCATATTTATTAATATTATTTATTTTCACAGTTGTGGTTAGGTTGGGTTAAGTTTTAATTTGTGTAGGTTTTTTTTAGCTACATTACTACCCGATTGAACCTATATAAACATATTTATTTATATAGTTATATTCACAGTTGTGGTTATATTGGATTAAGTTTTAATATTGGTGGTTTTTTTTAGCTGCATCACTTCCCGAGTGAACCTATATATGTATATTTTAACTATTGTGGTTATGTTGGCTTAAGTTTTAATTTACCTTTAATTTTCACAGTTGTGGTTAGGTTGGGTTACGTTTTAATTTGTGGAGGTTTTTTTTAGCTGCATTACTTCCAGAGTTTGCCTATAAAAGTAGCTTTATTTATATAGTTATATTCACAGTTGTGGTTAGATTGGATTAAGTTTTAATATTGGTGGTTTTTTTTAGCTGCATCACTTCCCGAGTACATTACATCACCTCCCGAGTACATTACATCATCAAGTGAACGTTACGCGCGAACACGGGCGAAGCCGGGCCCCGACCGCCTAGTCTATACTATAAGAGCGAAGTTGTCTGTGTGTGTGTCTGTGTGTGTAAGTATTAGGATCTCGCGAACGCGAGATCCGTTTTCCGTAAGGAAAACCACAGGTGATAAAGTGGGGCAGCGGGGTTTTAATAGATGATTTACTTTTTTGAATATGTATTCACGCGATACCAATAATCGTTAAATAGTGTCATTTTTTAGTCGATTTACGTAATCGAAAAATTTAAATTCGACGCAAATTTTTAATAACAAACTTTATCGTGGAGAATTTGATGGTAAATAATTTCGTAAAAATGAGTTTCTTTAATTTCGAATACATTACGTAGATTTACGAAATGGTACTTCCGGTTTGAATATCTAAATACAAATTGGTACATCGGAATTTATTTACCCGTATTATTGAGTTGAAATTCAAGAATATGTAAAATCGAGTTAATATTAATTATTTCCTATCTACGCCATGTAAACATACAGTATTAAACATTGGGACTTATTATGTTTAATATTCTTCGAGCTACGGCTGAAATAGTGAAAAATACATGATTTGAGAGTAGTCTATTTGACCGACTTCCGGTCATATTTTCATATAAATTATTGTTTCAACAGATTAGAAGTACGAAAATACTTGTAATAAAATGGGAAAAATCATGAAATTATGAATAATAGGGTTTCAATCTCTGTTTTATTATTTCGTCAAATGTCATCATATATGGTCAAAGAAAAAAATATAGATTTATAAAAAAATATTTTTTCTAAAATCTATTATATAATTATATATTCAATACATATCGAGTGAGCATATACAATCATATATATATGTATGTGGTCATTGATATTTTTAGTTATAGTTATTTTCACAGTTGTGATTAGGTTGGGTTAAGTTTTAATTTTGGTAGGTTTTTTTTATCTTCATTACTTCCCGAGTGAACCTATAAAAGTATATTTATTTATATTGTTATTTTCACAGTTGTGGTTAGATTGGGTTAAGTTTTTATTTGGGGAAGTTTTTTTTAGCTGCATTACTTCCCGAGTGAACCTATAAAAGTATATTTATTTATATTGTTATTTTCTCAGTTGTGGTTAGGTTGGGTTAAGTTTTTATTTGGGGAGGTTTTTTTTAGCTGCATTACTTCCCGAGTGAGCCTATACAAGTAGCTTTTCACGGTTGTGGTTAGGTTGTGTTAAGTGTTTAGCTGCATTACATCCCGAGTGAACCTATAAAAGTATCTTTTCACTGTTGTAGTTAGGTTGGGTTACGTTTTAATTTGTGGAGGTTTTTTTTAGCTGCATTACTTCCCGAGTGAACCTATAAAAGTATATTTATTTATATTGTTATTTTCTCAGTTGTGGTTAGATTGGGTTAAGTTTTTATTTGGGGAGGTTTTTTTTAGCTGCATTACTTCCCGAGTGAACCTATAAAAGTATATT
The DNA here is from genome assembly GCA_964019155.1 of Osedax fenrisi. Taxonomy (NCBI): domain Eukaryota; kingdom Metazoa; phylum Annelida; class Polychaeta; order Sabellida; family Siboglinidae; genus Osedax; species Osedax fenrisi. Next base: position 18,696,555 of record OZ025246.1, read on the forward strand.
TATTTATATTGTTATTTTCTCAGTTGTGGTTAGGTCGGGTTAAGTTTTAATTGGGGAGGTTTTTTTTAGCTGCATTACTTCCCGAGTGAGCCTATACAAGTATATTTTCACTGTTGTGGTTAGGTTGGGTTAAGTTTAAATTTGTGGAGTTTTTTTTTAGCTGCATTACTTCTCGAGTGAGCCTATAAAAGTATATTGTCACGGTTGTGGTTAGGTTTGGTTAAGTTTTAATTTTTGGAGATTTTTTTAGATGCATTTCTTCCCGAGTGAGACTATAAAAGTATATTTTCACTGTTATGGTTAGGTTGGGTTAAGTTTTAATTTTTGGAGGTTTTTTTGTAGCTGCATTACTTCCCGAGTGAGCCTATACAAGTATATTTTCACTGTTGTGGTTATGTTGGGTTAAGTTTTAATTTGTGGAGGTTTTTTTTAGCTGCATTACTTCCCGAGAGAGCCTATAAAAGTAAATTTTCACTGTTGTGGTTAGGTTGGGTTAAGTTTTAATTTGTGGAGGTTTTTTTTAGATGCATTACTTCCAGAGTGAGCCTATAAAAGTATATTGTCACATTTGTGGTTAGGTTAGGTTACGTTTTAATTTTGGTAGGTTTTTTTTAGCTGAATTACTTCCCGAGTGAACCTATAAAAGCATATTTATTTATATTGTTATTTTCACAGTTGTGGTTAGGTTGGGTTAAGTTTTAATTTTTGTAGGTTTTTTTTAGCTGCATTACTTCCCGAGTGAGCCTATAAAAGTATATTGATATATGTCTTTGTGTGGTCATTGATTTTAGAGTATTAGTAATTTTTCATAATTGTGGTTAGGTTGGGTTAAGTTTTAATATTGGTAGTTTTTTTTAGCTGCATTACTTCCCGAGTTTAGCCTATAAAAGTATATTGATATATGTCTGTGTGTGGTCATTGAATTTAGATTATTAGTAATTGTTCACAGTTGTGGTTAGGTTGGGTTAAGTTTTAATATTGTTAGTTTTTTTTAGCTGAATTACTTCCCGAGTGATCCCTATAAAGTCATATTTATTTATATTGTTATTTTCACATTTTTGTTTAGGTTGGGTTAAGTTTTACTTCGTGTAGGTCTTTTTTAGATGCATTACTTCCCGAGTGATCCCTATAAAGGCATATTTATTTATATTGTTATTTTCACATTTTTGTTTAGGTTGGGTTAAGTTTTAATTTGTGTAGGTTTTTTTTAGCTGCATTACTTCCCGAGTGAGCCTTTAAAAGCATATTTATTTATATTGTTATTTTCACAGTTGTGGTTAGGTTGGGTTAAATTTAAATTTTTGGAGGTTTTTTTTAACTGCATTACTTCTCGAGTGAGCCTATAAAAGTATATTGTCACGGTTGTGGTTATGTTGGGTTACGTTTTAATTTTTGGAGGTTTTTTTTAGCTGCATTACTTCCCGAGTGAGCCTATAAAAGCATATTTATTTATATTGTTATTTTTACAGTTGTAGTTAGGTTGGGTATATAAGTTTATTATAAAAGTATTATGATATTTGTGTATGTGTTCAGTGATATTTTGAGTATTTGTTATTTTCACAGTTTTAGTTAGGTTGGGTTAAATTTAATTTGTGTAGTTTTTTTTAGCTACATTACTTCCCGAGTTAGCCTATACAATCATATTCATTTATATTCTTATTTTCACAGTTGTGGTTAGATTGGATTAATTTTAATATTGTTGGTTTTTTTAGCTGAATTACTTCCCGAGTGAGCCTATACAAAGATATTGATATATTTATGTTGTGTGGTCATTGATATTGTGAGTGTTAGTTATTTTCACAGTTGTGGTTAGGTTGGGTTAAGTTTTAATATTGGTGGTTTTTTTTAGCTCCATTACTTCCCGAGTGAACCTATAAAAGTGTATTTTCACGGTTGTGGTTAGGGTGGGTTAAGTTTTAATTTTGGTAGGTTTTTTTTAGCTGAATTACTTCCCGAGTGAACCTATAAAAGCATATTTATTTATATTGTTATTTTCACAGTTGTGGTTAGGTTGGGTTAAGTTTTAATTTGTGTAGGTTTTTTTTAGCTGCATACCTCCCGAGTGAACCTATAAAAGCATATTTATTTATATTGTTATTTTCACAGTTGTGGTTAGGTTGGGTTAAGTTTTAATTTGTGTAGGTTTTTTTAGTTGAATTACTTCCCGAGTAAACCTATAAAATCATATTTATTTATATTGTTATTTTCACAGTTGTGGTTAGGTTGGGTTAAGTTTTAATTTGTGTAGGTTTTTTTTAGCTGCATTACTTCCCGAGTGAGCCTATAAAAGCATATTTATTTATATTGTTATTTTCACAGTTGTGGTTAGGTTGGGTTAAGTTTTAATTTGTGTAGGTTTTTTTTAGTTGAATTACTTCCCGAGTGAACCTATAAAATCATATTTATTTATATTGTTATTTTCACAGTTGTGGTTAGGTTGGGTTAAGTTTTAATTTGTGTAGGTTTTTTGTAGCTGCATTACTTCCCGAGTGAGCCTATACAAGTATATTTTTACTGTTGTGGTTAGGTTGGGTTAAGTTTTAATTTGTGTAGGTTTTTTTTAACTGCATTACTTCCCGAGTGAGCCTATATAAGTATATTTTCACAGTTGTGGTTAGATTGGATTAAGTTTTAATATTGGTGTTTTTTTTTAGCTGCATCACTTCCCAAGTGAGCCTATACAAGTATATTGATATATGTCTTTGTGTGGTCATTGCTTTTAGAGTATTAGTAATTTTTCACAGTTGTGGTTAGGTTGGGTTAAGTTTTAATTTTGGTAGGTTTTTTTTAGCTGCATTACTTCCCGAGTGAACCTATAAAAGCATATTTATTTATATTGTTATTTTCAAAGTTGTGGTTAGGTTGGGTTAATTTTTAATTTTGGTAGTTTTTTTTTAGCTTCATTACTTCCCGAATGAACCTATAAAAGCATATTTATTTATATTGTTATTTTCACAGTTGTGGTTAGGTTGGGTTAAGTTTTAATTTTGGTAGGTTTTTTTTAGCTGCATTACTTCCCGAGTGAACCTATAAAAGCATATTTATTTATATTGTTATTTTCACAGTTGTGGGTAGGTTGGGTTAAGTTTTAATTTGTGTAGGTTTTTTTTAGTTGAATTACTTCCCGAGTAAACATATAAAATCATATTTATTTATATTGTTATTTTCACAGTTGTGGTTAGGTTGGGTTAAGTTTTAATTTGTGTAGGTTTTTTTAGCTGCATTTCTTCCCGAGTGAACCTATAAAAGCATATTTATTTATATTTTTATTTTCATTTTTGTGGTTAGGTTGGGTTAAGTTTTAATTTGTGTAGGTTTTTTTAGATGCATTACTTCCCGAGTGAACCTATAAAAGTATATTTATTTATATTTTTATTTTCACAGTTTTAGTTAGGTTGGGTTAAGTTTTAATTTGTGTAGGTTTTTTAGCTGCATTACTTCCCGAGTGAACCTATATATGTATATTTTAACTATTGTTGGCTTAAGTTTTAATTTACCTATATAAACATATTAATAAAAATTCCCAAGTACATTACATCACTAAGTGAACGTTACGCGCGAACACGGGCGAAGCCGGGCCCCGACCGCCTAGTCTATACTATAAGAGCGAAGTTGTCTGTGTGTGTGTCTGTGTGTGTAAGTATTAGGATCTCGCGAACGCGAGATCCGTTTTCCGTAAGGAAAACGTCGGGTGATAAAGTGGGGCAGCGGGGTTTTAATAGATGATTTACTTTTTTGAATATGTATTCATGTGATACCAATAATCGTTAAATAGTGTCATTTTTTAGTCGATTTACGTAATCGAAAAATTTAAATTCGACGCAAATTTTTAATAACAAACTTTATCTAGGAGAATTTGATGGTAAATAATTTCGTAAAAATGAGTTTCTTTAATTTAGAATACATTACGTAGATTTACGAAATCGTACTTCCGGTTTGAATATCTAAATACAAATTGTTGCATCGTAATTTATTTACCCGTATTATTGAGGTGAAATTCAAGACTATGTAAAATCGAGTTAATATTAATTATTTCCTATCTACGCCATGTAAACATAAATTATTAAACATAGGTGATACGATACGGTGATGTGAAAAATCAAAATCTACAATATTTATTCGATTTCAATAATTTTAACTTTATTAAATTGATAATTAAAATAGAATATAATTTTATAAATTGGGACTTATTATGTTTAATATTCTTCGAGCTACGGCTGAAATAGTGAAAATACATGATTTGAGAGTAGTCTATTTGACCGACTTCAGGTCATATTTTCATATAAATTATGTATTCATCAGATTAGGAGTACGAAAATACATGTAATAAAATCAGAAATATCATGAAAATATGAATAATAGGGTTTCGATATCTGTTTTAATATTTCGCCAAATGTCATCATATATATCAAAGAAAAAAATATAGATTTATAAACAAATATTTTTTCTAAAATCTATTCTATAATTATATATGAATTACATACCGAGTGAGCCTAAACAAGGATATTTTCACAGTTGTGGTTAGGTTGGGTTAAGTTTTAATTTGTGTAGGTTTTTTTTAGCTGCATTCATTCTCGAGTGAGCCTATAAAAGTATATTTTCACAGTTGTGGTTAGGTTGGGTTAAGTTTTAATTTGTGTAGGTTTTTTTTAGCTGCATTCATTCTCGAGTGAGCCTATAAAAGTATATTTTCACAGTTGTGGTTAGGTTGGGTTAAGTTTTAATTTGTGTAGGTTTTTTTTAGCTGCATTCATTCTCGAGTGAGCCTATAAAAGTATATTTTCACTGTTATGGTTAGGTTGGGTTAAGTTTTAATTTGTGGAGGTTTTTTTTAGCTGCATTACTTCCCATGTGAGCCTATACAATTATATTTTCACTGTTGGGGTTAGGTTGGGTTAAGTTTTAATTTGTGGAGGTTTTTTTTAGCTGCATTACTTCCCATGTGAGCCTATAAAATTATATTTCACAGTTGTGGTTAGGTTGGATTAAGTTTTAATATTGGTGGTTTTTTTTAGCTGCATTACTTCCCGAGTGAACCTATAAAAGCATATTTATTTATATTGTTATTTTCACAGTTGTGGTTAGGTTGGGTTAAGTTTTAATTTTGTGTAGGTTTTTTTTAGTTGAATTACTTCCCGAATGAACATATAAAAGCATATTTATTTATATTGTTATTTTCACAGTTGTGGTTAGGTTGGGTTAAGTTTTAATTTGTGTAGGTTTTTTTAGCTGCATTTCTTCCCGAGTGAGCCTATAAAAGTATATTGTCAGTTTTGTGGTTAGGTTTGATTAAGTTTTAATTTTTGTAGGTTTTTTTTATCTACATTACTTCCCGAGTGAGCCTATACAATTATATTTTCACAGTTGTGGTTAGGTTGGGTTAAGTTTTAATTTGTGGAGGTTTTTTTTCGCTGCATTACATCCCGAGTGAACCTATAAAAGCATATTGATAAATGTGTGTATGTGTCATTGATATTTTAAGTTATAGTACCTATATAAACATATTAATAAACATTCCCAAGTACATTACATCATCAAGTGAACGTTACGCGCGATCACGGGCGAAGCCGGGCCCCGACCGCCTATCTATACTATAAGAGCGAAAATGTCTGTCTGTGTGTCTGTGTGTGTGTGTGTGTAAGTATTAGGATCTCGCGAACGCGAGATCCGTTTTCCGTAAGGAAAACCTCAGGTGATAAAGTGGGGCAGCGGGGTTTTAATAGATGATTTACTTTTTTGAATATGTATTCGCGCGATACCAAATATCGTTAAATAGTGTCATTTTTTAGTCGATTTACGTAATCGAAAAATTTAAATTCGAAGCAAATTTTTAATAACAAACTTTATCGTGAATAATTTGATGGTAAATAATTTCGTAAAAATGAGTTTCTTTAATTTAGAATACATTACGTAGATTTACGAAATCGTACTTCCGGTGTGAATATTTAAATAACAACTGTTGCATCGGAATTTTTTACCCGTATTATTGAGGTGAAATTTACTAATATGTAAAATCGAGTTAATATTAATTATTTCCTATCTACGCCATGTAAAAATAAATTATTAAACATATGTGATACGATACGGTGATGTGAAAAATCAAAATCTACAATATTTATTCGATTTCAATAATGTTAACTTTATTAAATAGATAATTAAAATAGAATATAATTTTATAAATTTGGACTTCTTATGTTTAATATTCTTCGAGCTACCGCCGAAAAAGTGAAAAATACATGATTTGAGAGTAGTCTATTTGACCGACTTCCAGTCATATTTTCATATAAATTATGTATTCATCAGATTAGGAGTATGAAAATACATGTAATAAAATCAGAAAAATCATGAAAATATGAATAATAAGGTTTCCATCTCGGTTTTAATATTTCGCCAAATGTCATCATATATATGGTCAAAGAAAAAAATATAGATTTATAAAAAAATATTTTTTCTAAAATCTATTCTATAATTATATATGCATTACATACCGAGTGAGACTATACAAGCATATATATATATATATATATATATATATATATATATATATATATATATATATATATATGTTTATGTGGTCATTGATATTTTTAGTTTTAGTTATTGTCACTGTTGTATGTAGGTTGGGTTCAGTTTTAATATTGGTAGATATTTTGTAGCTGCATTACTTCCCGAGTGAGCCTATACAAGGATATTTTCACAGTTGTGGTTAGGTTGGGTTAAGTTTTAATTTGTGTAGGTTTTTTTTAGCTGCATTCATTCTCGAGTGAGCCTATAAAAGTATATTTTCACTGTTATGGTTAGGTTGGGTTAAGTTTTAATTTGTGGAGGTTTTTTTTAGCTGCATTACTTCCCATGTGAGCCTATACAATTATATTTTCACTGTTGGGGTTAGGTTGGGTTAAGTTTTAATTTGTGGAGGTTTTTTTTAGCTGCATTACTTCCCATGTGAGCCTATAAAATTATATTTTCACAGTTGTGGTTAGGTTGGGTTAATTTTTAATTTTGGTAGGTTTTTTTTAGCTGCATTACTTCCCGAGTGAACCTATAAAAGCATATTTATTTATATTGTTATTTTCACAGTTGTGGTTAGGTTGGGTTAAGTTTTAATTTTGGTAGGTTTTTTTTAGCTGCATTACTTCCCGAGTGAACCTATAAAAACATATTTATTTATATTGTTATTTTCACAGTTGTGGTTAGGTTGGGTTAAGTTTTAATTTGTGTAGGTTTTTTTTAGCTGCATTACTTCCCGAGTGAACCTATAAAAGCATATTCATTTATATTGTTATTTTCACAGTTGTGGTTAGATTGTATTAAGTTTTAATATTGGTGGTTTTTTTTAGCTGCATTACTTCCCGAGTGAACCAATATAAGCATAATGATATATGTATGTATATGTATGTATGTTAAATTATATTTTGAGTATTATTTTAACAGTTTAGTTCAGGTTGGGTTAAGTTTTAATTTGTGTAGGTTTTTTTTAGCTGCATTACTTCCCGAGTGAGCCTATACAAGGATATTTTCACAGTTGTGATTAGGTTGGGTTAAGTTTTAATTTGTGTAGGTTTTTTTTAGCTGCATTACTTCCCGAGTTAGCTAATAAAAGTATATTTTTACTGTTTATTGTCACGGTTGTGGTTAGGTTGGGTTAAGTTTTAATTTGTGTATGTTTTTTTTAGATGCATTACTTCCCGAGTGACCCTAGGATATGTACACAGTTGTGGTTAGATTGGATTACGTTTTAATATTGGTGGTTTTTTTTAGCTGCATTACTTCCCGAGTGAGCCTATAAAAGCATTTTTATTTATATAGTTATTTTCATAGTTGTGGTTAGATTGGATTAAGTTTTAATTTGTGGAGTTTTTTTTAGCTGAATTACTTCTCGAGTGAGCCTATAAAAGTATATTGTCACGGTTGTGGTTAGGTTGGGTTAAGTTTTAATTTGTGGAGGATTTTTTTAGCTGCATTACTTCCCGAGTTAGCTAATAAAAGTATATTTTTACTGTTGTGGTTAGGTTGGGTTAAGTTTTAATTTTCGTAGGTTTTTTTTAGATGCATTACTTCCCGAGTGAGCCTAGGATATTTACACAGTTGTGGTTAGATTGGATTACGTTTTAATATTGGTGGTTTTTTTTAGCTGCATTACTTCCCGAGTGAGCCTATAAAAGCATTTTTATTTATATAGTTATTTTCATAGTTGTGGTTAGATTGGATTAAGTTTTAATTTGTGGAGTTTTTTTTTAGCTGCATTACTTCTCGAGTGAGCCTATAAAAGTATATTGTCACGGTTGTGGTTAGGTTGGGTTAAGTTTTAATTTGTGGAGGATTTTTTTAGCTGCATTACTTCCCGAGTTAGCTAATAAAAGTATATTTTTACTGTTGTGGCTAGGTTGGGTTAAGTTTTAATTTTCGTAGGTTTTTTTTAGATGCATTACTTCCCGAGTGAGCCTAGGATATTTACACAGTTGTGGTTAGATTGGATTACGTTTTAATATTGGTGGTTTTTTTTAGCTGCATTACTTCCCGAGTGAGCCTATAAAAGCATTTTTATTTATATAGTTATTTTCATAGTTGTGGTTAGATTGGATTAAGTTTTAATTTGTGGAGTTTTTTTTTAGCTGCATTACTTCTCGAGTGAGCCTATAAAAGTATATTGTCACGGTTGTGGTTAGGTTTGGTTACGTTTTAATTTTTGGAGATTTTTTTAGCTGCATTACTTCCAGAGTGAGACTATAAAAGTATATTTTCACTGTTATGGTTAGGTTGGGTTAAGTTTTAATGTTTGGAGGTTTTTTTGTAGCTGCATTACTTCCCGAGTGAGACTATAACTTCATATTTATTTATATTGTTATTTTTACAGTTATGGATAGGTTGGGTTAAGTTTAAATTTGTGGAGGTTTTTTTTAGCTGAATTACTTCTCGAGTGAGCCTATAAAAGTATATTGTAACGGTTTTGGTTAGGTTGGGTTAAGTTTTAATTTGTGGAGGATTTTTTTAGCTGCATTACTTCCCGAGTGAGCTTATACAAGTATATTTTCACTGTAGTGGTTAGGTTGTGTTAAGTTTTAATTTGTGTAGGTTTTTTTTAGCTACATTACTACCCAATTGAACCTATATAAACATATTTATTTATATAGTTATATTCACAGTTGTGGTTAGATTGGATTAAGTTTTAATATTGGTGATTTTTTTAGCTAATTTTTTTAATTTGTGGAGGTTTTTTTAGCTGCATTACTTCCCGAGTGAGCATATAAAAGTATATTTTCACTGTTGTGGTTAGGTTGGATTAAGTTTTAATATTTGTGGTTTTTTTTAGTTGCATTACTTCCCGAGTGAGCCTATAAAAGTATATTTTTACTGTTGAAGTTAGGTTGGTTTAAGTTTTAATTTGTGGAGGTTTTTTTTAGATGCATTACTTCTCATGTGAGCCTATACAAGTATATTTTCACTGTTGGGGATAGGTTGGGTTAAGTTTTAATTTTTGTAGGTTTTTTTAAATGCATTTCTTCCCGAGTGAGCCTATACAATTATATTTTCACAGTTGTGGTTAGGTTGGGTTAAGTTTTAATTTGGGTAGGTTTTTTTTAGCTACATTACTTCCCGAGTGAGCCTATACAAGGATATTTACACAGTTGTGGTTAGATTGGATTAAGTTTTAATATTGGTGGTTTTTTTTAGCTGCATTACTTCCCGAGTGAGCCTATACAAGGATATTTTCACAGTTGTGGTTAGGTTTGTTTAAGTTTTAATTTGTGTAGTTTTTTTTTAGCTGCATTACTTCCCGAGTTAGCTAATAAAAGTATATTTTTACTGTTGTGGTTAGGTTGGGTTAAGTTTTAATTTGTGTAGGTTTTTTTTATATGCATTACTTCCCGAGTGAGCCTATGATATTTACACAGTTGTGGTTAGATTGGATTACGTTTTAATATTGGTGGTTTTTTTTAGCTGCATTACTTCCCGAGTGAGTCTATAAAAGCATTTTTATTTATATAGTTATTTTCATAGTTGTGGTTAGATTGGATTAAGTTTTAATTTTGGTAGGTTTTTTTAGCTACATTACTTCCCGAGTGAATCTATTAAAGTATATTTTCACGGTTGTGGTTAGGTTGGGTTAAGTTTTAATTTTGGTAGATTTTTTTAGCTGCATTACTTCCCGAGTGAACCTATTAAAGTATATTTTCACGGTTGTGGTTAAGGTGGGTTAAGTTTTAATATTGGTCGATTTTTTTAGCTGCATAACTTCCCGAGTGAGCCTATAAAAGTAGCTTTTCATGGTTGTGGTTAGGTTAGGTTAGGTTGGATTAAGTTTTAATTTTGGTAGTTTTTTTTAGCTGCATTACTTCCCAATTGAGTCTATAAAATATTTTTTCTAAAATATATTCTATAATTATATATGAATTACTTCCAGAGTGAGCCTACAAGTATATTTTCACTGTTGTGGTTAGGTTGGGTTAAGTTTTAATTTGTGGAGGTTTTTTTTAGCTGCATTACATCCCGAATGAACCTATAAAAGCATATTGATAAATGTGTGTATGTGTCATTGATATTTTAAGTTATAGTACCTATATAAACATATTAATAAAAATTCCCAAGTACATTACATCACTAAGTGAACGTTACGCGCGATCACGGGCGAAGCCGGGCCCCGACCGCCTAGTCTATACTATAAGAGCGAAGTTGTCTGTGTGTGTGTCTGTGTGTGTAAGTATTAGGATCTCGCGAACGCGAGATCCGTTTTCCGTAAGGAAAACGTCGGGTGATAAAGTGGGGCAGCGGGGTTTTAATAGATGATTTACTTTTTTGAATATGTATTCACGTGATACCAATAATCGTTAAATAGTGTCATTTTTTAGTCGATTTACGTAATCGAAAAATTTAAATTCGAAGCAAATTTTTAATAACAAACTTTATCTAGGAGAATTTGATGGTAAATAATTTCGTAAAAATGAGTTTCTTTAATTTCGAATACATTACGTAGATTTACGAAATGGTACTTCCGGTGTGAATATTTAAATAACAACTGTTGCATCGGAATTTTTTACCCGTATTATTGAGGTGAAATTTACTAATATGTAATATCGAGTTAATATTAATTATTTCCTATCTACGCCATGTAAACATAAATTATTAAACATAGGTGATACGATACGGTTATGTGAAAAATCAAAATCTACAATATTTATTCGATTTCAATAATTTTAACTTTATTAAATAGATAATTAAAATAGAATATAATTTTATAAATTGGGACTTCTTATGTTTAATATTCTTCGAGCTACGGCCGAAAAAGTGAAAAATACATGATTTGAGAGTAGTCTATTTGACCGACTTCCGGTAATATTTTCATATAAATTATGGATTCATCAGATTAGGAGTACGAAAATACATGTAATAACATGAGAAAAATCATGAAAATATGAATAATAGGGTTAAATCTCTGATTTAATATTTCATATAAATGTCATCATATATATGGTCAAAGAAAATAATATAGATTTATAAAAAAATATTTTTTCTAAAATCTATTCTATAATTATATATGAATTACATACCGAGTGAGCCTAAACAAGCATATATATATATGTGTGTATGTGGTCATTCAATCATATATATATGTATGTGGTCATTGATATTTTTAGTTATAGTTATTTTCACAGTTGTGATTAGGTTGGGTTAAGTTTTAATTTGTGTAGGTTTTTTTAGCTACATTACTTCCCGAGTGAGCCTATAACAGCATATTTGCACAGTTGTGGTTAGGTTGGATTAAGTTTTAATTTGTGTAGGTTTGTTTAGCTGTATTACTTCCCGAGTGAGCCTATGAAAGCATATTTAGTTATATTGTTATTTTCACAGTTGTGGTTAGGTTGGGTTAAGTTTAAATTTTTGGTGGTTTTTTAAGCTGCATTACTTCCCGAGTGAGCCTATAACAGCATATTTATATACTTTTATATTCATCTATACTATATTAGCGAAAATGTCTGTCTGTGTGTGTGTCTGTGTGTGTGTGTGTGTAAGTATTAGGATCTCGCGAACGCGAGATCCGTTTTCCGTAAGGAAAATCACAGGTGATAAAGTGGGGCAGCGGGGTTTTAATAGATGATTTACTTTTTTCAATATGTATTCACGTGATACCAATAATCGTTAAATAGTGTCATTTTTTAGTCGATTTACGTAATCGAAAAATTTAAATTCGACGCAAATTTTTAATAACAAACTTTATCGTGAATAATTTGATGGTAAATAATTTCGTAAAAATGAGTTTCTTTAATTTCGAATACATTACGTAGATTTACGAAATCGTACTTCCGGTTTGAATTTATGAATACAAATTTTTAAATCGGAATTAATGTATCCGTATTATTGAGAAAAAGTTCATGAATTAGTAAAATCGAGTTAATATTAATTATTTCCTATCTACGCCATGTAAAAATAAATTATTAAACATAGGTGATGTAAAAAATCAAAATCTATAATAATTATTCGATTTCAATAATTTTAACTTTATTAAAATAGATAATTAAAATAGAATATAATTTTATAAATTGGGACTTATTATGTTTAATATTCTTCGAGCTACGGCTGAAATAGTGAAAAATACAGGATTTTAGAATAGTCTATTTGACCTACTTCCGGTAATATTTTCGTATAAATTATGGATTCATCAGATTTGGAGTACGAAAATACATGTAATAAAATAAGAAAAATCATGAAAATATGAATAATAGGGTTTCCATCTCTATTTTAATATTTCGACAAATGTCATCATATATTTGGTCAATAAAAAAATATAGATTTATAAAAAAATATTTTTTCTAAAATCTATTCTATAATTATATATGTATTACATACCGATTGAACCTTTAAAAGTATAGTGATATGTGTGTGTTTGTGTTCATTGATATTGTGAGTGTTAGTTATTTTCAATGTTGTGATTAGGTTAGGTTAATTTTAATATTGGTAATTTTTTTTTAGCTACATTACTTCCCGAGTGAGACTATAACTGCATATTTATTTATATTGTTATTTTCACAGTTGTGGTTAGGATGGGTTAAGTTTTAATTTGTGTAGTTTTTTTTAGCTGCATTACTTCCCGAGTGAACCTATAAAATGATATTTTCACAGTTGTGGTTAGATTGGATTAAGTTTTAATATTGGTGATTTTTTTTAGCTGCATTACTTCCCATGTGAGCCTATACAATTATATTTTCACAGTTGTGGTTAGGTTGGGTTGAGTTTTAATTTGTGGAGGTTTTTTTTAGCTGCATTACTTCCCGAGTGAGCCTATAAAAGTATATTTTCACTGTTGTGTTTAGGTTGGGTTAAGTTTTAATTTGTGGATGTTTTTTTTGCTGCATTACTTCCCGAGTGAGCCTATAAAAGTATATTTTCACTGTTGTGGTTAGGTTGGGTTAAGTTTTAATTTGTGGAGGTTTTTTTTAGCTGCATTACTTCCCATGTGAGCCTATACAAGCATGTTTATTTATATTGTTATTTTCACAGTTGTGGTTAGATTGGATTAAGTTTTAATATTGGTGATTTTTTTTAGCTGCATCACTTCCCGAGTGAGCCTATACAAGTATATTTTCACTATTGTGGTTAGGTTGGGTTAATTTTTAATTTGTGTAGGTTTTTTTAGCTTCATTACTTCCCGAGTGATCCTATAAAAGTATATTGATATATTTCTTTAGGTGGTCATTGATTTTAGAGTATTAGTAATTGTTCACAGTTGTGGTTAGGTTGGGTTAAGTTTTAATTTGTGTAGGTTTGTTTAGCTACATTACTTCCCGAGTTAGCCTAAACAAGTATGTTTATTTAAATTGTTATTTTCATAGTTGTGGTTAGGTTAGGTTAAGTTTTAATTTGTGTAGGTTTTTTTAGCTACATTACTTCCCGATTTAGCCTATACAAGTATATCTATTTAAATTGTTATTTTCATAGTTGTGGTTAGGTTGGGTTCAGTTTTAATTTGTGTAGGTTTTTTTAGCTGCATTACTTCCCGAGTGAGCCTATACAAGTATATTGTCACAGTTGTGGTTAGGTTGGGTTAAGTTTTAATTTGTGTAGGTTTTTTTAGTTGAATTACTTCCCGAGTGAACCTATAAAAGCATATTTATTTATATTGTTATTTTCACAGTTGTGGTTAGGTTGGGTTAAGTTTTAATTTTGGTAGGTTTTTTTTAGCTGCATTACTTCCCGAGTGAACCTATAAAAGCATATTTATTTATATTGTTATTTTCACAGTTGTGGTTAGGTTGGGTTAAGTTTTAATTTGTGTAGGTTTTTTTTAGTTGAATTACTTCCCGAGTAAACCTATAAAATCATATTTATTTATATTGTTATTTTCACAGTTGTGGTTAGGTTGGGTTAAGTTTTAATTTGTGTAGGTTTTTTTTAGCTGCATTACTTCCCGAGTGAGCCTATAAAAGCATATTTATTTATATTGTTATTTTCACAGTTGTGGTTAGGTTGGGTTAAGTTTTAATTTGTGTAGGTTTTTTTTAGCTGCATTACTTCCCGAGTGAGCCTATACAAGTATATTTTTACTGTTGTGGTTAGGTTGGGTTAAGTTTTAATTTTTGGTGGTTTTTTTTAGATGCATTACTGTCCGATTGAAACTATATAAACATATTAATAAACATTCCCAAGTGCATTACATCAACAAGTGAACGTTACGCGCGATCACGGGCGAAGCCGGGCCCCGACCGCCTAGTCTATACTATATTAGCGAAGTTGTCTGTGTGTGTGTGTGTGTGTGTAAGTAGAAGGATTTCGCGAAAGCGAAATCCGTTTTCCGTAAGGAAAACCACAGGTGATAAAGTGGGGCAGCGGGCTTGAAATAGATGATTTACTTTTTTGGATATGTATTCGCGCGATACCAATAATCGTTAAATAGGGTCATTTTTTAATCGATTTACGTAATCGAAAAATTTAAATTCGACGCAAATTTTTAATAACAAACTTTATCGTGAATAATTTGATGGTAAATAATTTCGTAAAAATGAGTTTCTTTAATTTAGAATACATTACGTAGATTTACGAAATGGTACTTCCGGTTTGTATATCGAAATAACAATTGTTGCATCGACATTTTTTACCCGTATTATTGAGAAAAGTTCACGAACGGGTAAAATCGAGTTAATATTTTTTACGTTACGAGTTTATATTAATTATTTCCTATCTACGCCATGTACAAATAAATTATTAAACATAGGTGATACAATACGGTGATGTAAAAAATCAAAATCTACAATAATTATTCGATTTCAATAATTTTAACTTTATTAAATATATAATTAAAATAGAATATAATTTTATAAATTTGGACTTATTATGTTTAATATTCTTCGAGCTACGGCCGAAATAGTGAAAAATACATGATTTTAGAGTAGTCTATAGACCAACTTCCGGTCATATTTTCATATAAATTATGGATTCATCAGATTAGGAGTACGAAAATACATACAATAAAATGAGAAAAATCATGAAAATATGAATAATAGGGTTTCCATCTCTGTTTTAATATTTCGACAAATGTCATCATATATTTGGTCAATAAAAAAATATAGATTTATAAAAAAATATTTTTTCTAAAATCTATTCTATAATTATATATGTATTACATACCGATTGAACCTTTAAAAGTATAGTGATATGTGTGTGTTTGTGTTCATTGATATTGTGAGTGTTAGTTATTTTCACAGTTGTGGTTAGGTTGGGTTAAGTTTTAATTTTGGTAGGTTTTTTTTAGATGCATTACTTCCCGAGTAAACCTATAAAAGTATATTTATTTATATAGTTATTTTCACAGTTGTGGTTAGGTTGGGTTAAGTTTTAATTTGTGTAGGTTTGTTTAGCTACATTACTTCCCGAGTGAACCTATGAAAGCATATTTATTTATATTGATATTTTCACAGTTGTGATTAGGTTGGATTAAGTTTTAATATTGGTGGTTTTTTTAGCTGCATTACTTCCCGAGTGAGCCTATAAAAGTATATTTTTAATGTTGTGGTTAGGTTGGGTTAAGTTTTAATTTTGGTAGATTTTTTTTAGCTGCATTACTTCCTGAGTGAACCTATAAAAGCATATTTATGTATATTGTTATTTTCACAGTTGTGGTTAAGTTGGGTTAAGTTTACATTTTTGGAGGTTTTTTTTAGCTGCATTACTTCCCGAGTGAGCTTATAAAAGTATATGGCACGGTTGTGGTTAGGTTGTGTTAAGTTTTAATTTGTGTAGGTTTTTTAGATGCATTACTTCCCGAGTGAACCTATAAAAGTATATTTATTTATATTTTTATTTTCACAGTTTTGGTTACGTTGGGTTAAGTTTAAATTTTTGTAGGTATTTTTTAGCTGCATTAATACCTGAGTTTGACTATAAAAGTATACTTTCACTGTTGTGGTTAGATTGGATTAAGTTTAATATTGGTGGTTTTTTTAGCTGCATTACTTCCCGAGTGATCCCTATAAAATCATAATTATTTATATTGTTATTTTCACAGTTATGGTTAGGTTGGGTTAAGTTTTAATTTTGGTAGGTTTTTTTAGCTGCATTACTTCCCGAGTGAGCCTATAAAAGTATATTTTCAATGTTGTGGTTAGGTTGGGTTAAGTTTTAATTTTGGTAGATTTTTTTTAGCTGCATTACTTCCTGAGTGAATCTATAAAAGCATATTTATTTATATTGTTATTTTCACAGTTGTGGTTAGGTTGGGTTAAGTTTAAATTGTTGGAGGTTTTTTTTAGCTGCATTACTTCCCGAGTGAACCTATAAAAGCATATTTATTTATATTGTTATTTTCACTGTGTTGGTTAGGTTGGATTAAGTTTTAATTTTTGGAGGTTTTTTTTAGCTGCATTACTTCCCGAGTGAGCCTATAAAAGTATATTGTCACGGTTGTGGTTAGGTTGGGTTAAGTTTTAATTTTTGGAGGTTTTTTTTATCTGCATTACTTCCCATGTGAGCCTATAAAAGTATATTTTCACAGTTGTGGTTAGGTTGGGTTAAGTTTTAATTTTTTAGGTTTTTTGTAGCAGCATTATTCCCGTGTGAACCTATAAAAGCATATTTATTTATATTGTTATTTTCACAGTCATGATTAGGTTGGATTACATTTTAATTTTGGTAGGTTTTTTTTAGCTGCATTACTTCCCGATTGAACCTATAAAAGCATATTTATTTATATTGTTATTTTCACAGTTGTGGTTAGGTTGGGTTAAGTTTTAATTTTGGTAGGTTTTTTTTAGCTACATTACTTCCCGAGTGAACCTATAAAAGCCTATTTATTTATATTGTTATTTTCACAGTTGTGTTTAGGTTTGGTTAAGTTTTAATTTTGGTAGGTTTTTTTTAGCTACATTACTTCCAGAGTTAGTCTATAAAAGTATATTTTAACTGTTGTGGTTAGATTGGATTAAGTTTTAATATTGGTCGTTTTTTTTAGCTGCATCACTTCACGAGTACATTACATCACCTCCCGAGTACATTACATCAACAAGTGAACGTTACGCGCGAACACGGGCGAAGCCGGGCCCCGACCGCCTAGTCTATACTATAAGAGCGAAGTTGTCTGTGTGTGTGTCTGTGTGTGTAAGTATTAGGATCTCGCGAACGCGAGATCCGTTTTCCGTAAGGAAAACGTCGGGTGATAAAGTGGGGCAGCGGGGTTTTAATAGATGATTTACTTTTTTGAATATGTATTCATGTGATACCAATAATCGTTAAATAGTGTCATTTTTTAGTCGATTTACGTAATCGAAAAATTTAAATTCGACGCAAATTTTTAATAACAAACTTTATCTAGGAGAATTTGATGGTAAATAATTTCGTAAAAATGAGTTTCTTTAATTTAGAATACATTACGTAGATTTACGAAATCGTACTTCCGGTTTGAATATCTAAATACAAATTGTTGCATCGTAATTTATTTACCCGTATTATTGAGGTGAAATTCAAGACTATGTAAAATCGAGTTAATATTAATTATTTCCTATCTACGCCATGTAAACATAAATTATTAAACATAGGTGATACGATACGGTGATGTGAAAAATCAAAATCTACAATATTTATTCGATTTCAATAATTTTAACTTTATTAAATTGATAATTAAAATAGAATATAATTTTATAAATTGGGACTTATTATGTTTAATATTCTTCGAGCTACGGCTGAAATAGTGAAAATACATGATTTGAGAGTAGTCTATTTGACCGACTTCAGGTCATATTTTCATATAAATTATGTATTCATCAGATTAGGAGTACGAAAATACATGTAATAAAATCAGAAATATCATGAAAATATGAATAATAGGGTTTCGATATCTGTTTTAATATTTCGCCAAATGTCATCATATATATCAAAGAAAAAAATATAGATTTATAAACAAATATTTTTTCTAAAATCTATTCTATAATTATATATGAATTACATACCGAGTGAGCCTAAACAAGGATATTTTCACAGTTGTGGTTAGGTTGGGTTAAGTTTTAATTTGTGTAGGTTTTTTTTAGCTGCATTCATTCTCGAGTGAGCCTATAAAAGTATATTTTCACAGTTGTGGTTAGGTTGGGTTAAGTTTTAATTTGTGTAGGTTTTTTTTAGCTGCATTCATTCTCGAGTGAGCCTATAAAAGTATATTTTCACAGTTGTGGTTAGGTTGGGTTAAGTTTTAATTTGTGTAGGTTTTTTTTAGCTGCATTCATTCTCGAGTGAGCCTATAAAAGTATATTTTCACTGTTATGGTTAGGTTGGGTTAAGTTTTAATTTGTGGAGGTTTTTTTTAGCTGCATTACTTCCCATGTGAGCCTATACAATTATATTTTCACTGTTGGGGTTAGGTTGGGTTAAGTTTTAATTTGTGGAGGTTTTTTTTAGCTGCATTACTTCCCATGTGAGCCTATAAAATTATATTTCACAGTTGTGGTTAGGTTGGATTAAGTTTTAATATTGGTGGTTTTTTTTAGCTGCATTACTTCCCGAGTGAACCTATAAAAGCATATTTATTTATATTGTTATTTTCACAGTTGTGGTTAGGTTGGGTTAAGTTTTAATTTTGTGTAGGTTTTTTTTAGTTGAATTACTTCCCGAATGAACATATAAAAGCATATTTATTTATATTGTTATTTTCACAGTTGTGGTTAGGTTGGGTTAAGTTTTAATTTGTGTAGGTTTTTTTAGCTGCATTTCTTCCCGAGTGAGCCTATAAAAGTATATTGTCAGTTTTGTGGTTAGGTTTGATTAAGTTTTAATTTTTGTAGGTTTTTTTTATCTACATTACTTCCCGAGTGAGCCTATACAATTATATTTTCACAGTTGTGGTTAGGTTGGGTTAAGTTTTAATTTGTGGAGGTTTTTTTTCGCTGCATTACATCCCGAGTGAACCTATAAAAGCATATTGATAAATGTGTGTATGTGTCATTGATATTTTAAGTTATAGTACCTATATAAACATATTAATAAACATTCCCAAGTACATTACATCATCAAGTGAACGTTACGCGCGATCACGGGCGAAGCCGGGCCCCGACCGCCTATCTATACTATAAGAGCGAAAATGTCTGTCTGTGTGTCTGTGTGTGTGTGTGTGTAAGTATTAGGATCTCGCGAACGCGAGATCCGTTTTCCGTAAGGAAAACCTCAGGTGATAAAGTGGGGCAGCGGGGTTTTAATAGATGATTTACTTTTTTGAATATGTATTCGCGCGATACCAAATATCGTTAAATAGTGTCATTTTTTAGTCGATTTACGTAATCGAAAAATTTAAATTCGAAGCAAATTTTTAATAACAAACTTTATCGTGAATAATTTGATGGTAAATAATTTCGTAAAAATGAGTTTCTTTAATTTAGAATACATTACGTAGATTTACGAAATCGTACTTCCGGTGTGAATATTTAAATAACAACTGTTGCATCGGAATTTTTTACCCGTATTATTGAGGTGAAATTTACTAATATGTAAAATCGAGTTAATATTAATTATTTCCTATCTACGCCATGTAAAAATAAATTATTAAACATATGTGATACGATACGGTGATGTGAAAAATCAAAATCTACAATATTTATTCGATTTCAATAATGTTAACTTTATTAAATAGATAATTAAAATAGAATATAATTTTATAAATTTGGACTTCTTATGTTTAATATTCTTCGAGCTACCGCCGAAAAAGTGAAAAATACATGATTTGAGAGTAGTCTATTTGACCGACTTCCAGTCATATTTTCATATAAATTATGTATTCATCAGATTAGGAGTATGAAAATACATGTAATAAAATCAGAAAAATCATGAAAATATGAATAATAAGGTTTCCATCTCGGTTTTAATATTTCGCCAAATGTCATCATATATATGGTCAAAGAAAAAAATATAGATTTATAAAAAAATATTTTTTCTAAAATCTATTCTATAATTATATATGCATTACATACCGAGTGAGACTATACAAGCATATATATATATATATATATATATATATATATATATATATATATATATATATATATATGTTTATGTGGTCATTGATATTTTTAGTTTTAGTTATTGTCACTGTTGTATGTAGGTTGGGTTCAGTTTTAATATTGGTAGATATTTTGTAGCTGCATTACTTCCCGAGTGAGCCTATACAAGGATATTTTCACAGTTGTGGTTAGGTTGGGTTAAGTTTTAATTTGTGTAGGTTTTTTTTAGCTGCATTCATTCTCGAGTGAGCCTATAAAAGTATATTTTCACTGTTATGGTTAGGTTGGGTTAAGTTTTAATTTGTGGAGGTTTTTTTTAGCTGCATTACTTCCCATGTGAGCCTATACAATTATATTTTCACTGTTGGGGTTAGGTTGGGTTAAGTTTTAATTTGTGGAGGTTTTTTTTAGCTGCATTACTTCCCATGTGAGCCTATAAAATTA
Organism: Osedax fenrisi; assembly: GCA_964019155.1. Lineage (NCBI taxonomy): Eukaryota > Metazoa > Annelida > Polychaeta > Sabellida > Siboglinidae > Osedax > Osedax fenrisi. The sequence continues at coordinate 18,717,467 of OZ025246.1, forward strand.
TATTTTCACAGTTGTGGTTAGGTTGGATTAAGTTTTAATATTGGTGGTTTTTTTTAGCTGCATTACTTCCCGAGTGAACCTATAAAAGCATATTTATTTATATTATTATTTTCACAGTTGTGGTTAGGTTGGGTTAAGTTTTAATTTTGGTAGGTTTTTTTTAGCTGCATTACACCCGAGTGAACCTATAAAAGCATATTTATTTATATTGTTATTTTCACTATTGTTGTTAGATTGGATTAAGTTTTAATATTGGTGGTATTTTTAGCTTCATTACTTCCCGAGTTAACCTATAAAAGCATATTTATTTATATTGTTATTTTCACAGTTGTGGTTAGGTTGGGTTCAGTTTTAATAGTGGGGAGGTTTTTTTTAGCTGCATTACTTCCCGAGTGAGCCTATAAAAGCATATTTATTTATATTGTTATTTTCACTGTTGTGGTTAGGTTGTGTTAAGTTTTAATTTGTGGAGGTTTTTTTTAGCTGCATTACTTCCCGAGTGAACCTATACAATTATGTTTTTACAGTTGTGGTTAGGTTGGGTTAAGTTTTAATTTATGGAGGTTTTTTTTAGCTATATTACTTCCCATGTGAGCCTATACAATTATATTTGCACAGTTGTGGTTAGGTTGGGTTAAGATTTAATTTGTGTAGGTTTTTTTTAGCCGCATTACTTCCCGAGTGAGCCTATAAAAGTATATTTTCAATGTTGTGGTTAGGTTGGGTTAAGTTTTAATTTGTGGAGGTTTTTTTTAGTTGCATTACTTCCCGAGTGAGCCTATACAAGGATATTTTCACAGTTGTGGTTAGGTTTGGTTAAGTTTTAATTTGTGTAGGTTTTTTTTATCTGCATTACTTCCCGAGTTAGCTAATAAAAGTATATTTTTACTGTTGTGGTTAGGTTGGGTTAAGTTTTAATTTGTGTAGGTTTTTTTTAGCTGAATTACTTCCCGAGTGAGACTATACAAGGATATTTGCACAGTTGTGGTTAGATTGGATTAAGTTTTAATATTGGTGATTTTTTTAGCTGCATCACTTCCCAAGTACATTACATCACCTCCCAAGTACATTACATCACTAAGTGAACGTTACGCGCGAACACGGGCGAAGCCGGGCTCCGACCGCCTAGTCTATACTATATTAGCGAAAATGTCTGTGTGTGTGTCTGTGTGTGTAAGTATTAGGATCTCGCGAACGCGAGATCCGTTTTCCGTAAGGAAAACCACAGGTGATAAAGTGGGGCAGCGGGGTTTTAATAGATGATTTACTTTTTTGAATATGTATTCACGTGATACCAATAATCGTTAAATAGTGTCATTTTTTAGTCGATTTACGTAATCGAAAAATTTAAATTCGACGCAAATTTTTAATAACAAACTTTATCGTAGAGAATTTTATCGTAAATAATTTCGCAAAAATGAGTTTCTTTAATTTAGAATACATTACGTAGATTTACGAAATGGTACTTCCGGTGTGAATATTTAAATAACAACTGTTGCATCGGAATTTATTTACCCGTATTATTGAGAAAAAGTTCAATAATATGTAAAATCGAGTTAATATTAATTATTTCCTATCTACGCCATGTAAAAATAAATTATTAAACATAGGTGATACGATACGTTGATGTAAAAAATCAAAATCTACAATAATTATTCGATTTCACTAATTTTAACTTTATTAAATATATAATTAAAATAGAATATAATTTTATAAATTGGGACTTATTATGTTTAATATTCTTCGAGCTACGGCTGAAATAGTGAAAAATACATGATTTGAGAGTAGTCTATTTGACCGACTTCCGGTCATATTTTCATATAAATTATGGATTCATCAGATTTGGAGTACGAAAATACATGTAATAAAATAAGAAAAATCATGAAAATATGAATAATAGGGTTTCAATCTCTGTTTTAATATTTCGACAAATGTTATCATTATATGGTCAAATTAAAAAAATATAGATTTATAAAAAAATATTTTTTATAAAATCTATTCTATAATTATATATGCATTACATACCGAGTGAGACTATACAAGTATATTGATATGTGTGTATGTGGTCATTGATATTTTTAGTTTTAGTTATTGTCACTGTTGTATGTAGGTTGGGTTCAGTTTTAATATTGGTAGATATTTTGTAGCTGCATTACTTCCCGAGTGAGCCTATACAAGGATATTTTCACAGTTGTGGTTAGGTTGGGTTAAGTTTTAATTTGTGTAGGTTTTTTTAGCTGCATTCATTCTCGAGTGAGCCTATAAAAGTATATTTTCACTGTTATGGTTAGGTTGGGTTAAGTTTTAATTTGTGGAGGTTTTTTTTAGCTGCATTACTTCCCATGTGAGCCTATACAATTATATTTTCACTGTTGGGGTTAGGTTGGGTTAAGTTTTAATTTGTGGAGGTTTTTTTTAGCTGCATTACTTCCCATGTGAGCCTATAAAATTATATTTTCACAGTTGTGGTTAGGTTGGATTAAGTTTTAATATTGGTAGGTTTTTTTTAGCTGCATTACTTCCCGAGTGAACCTATAAAAGCATATTGTCACGGTTATGGTTAGGTTGGGTTAAGTTTTAATTTTTGGAGGTTTTTTTTAGCTGTATAAACATATTAATAAAAATTCCCAAGTACATTACATCACTAAGTGAACGTTACGCGCGAACACGGGCGAAGCCGGGCCCCGACCGCCTAGTCTATACTATAAGAGCGAAGTTGTCTGTGTGTGTGTCTGTGTGTGTAAGTATTAGGATCTCGCGAACGCGAGATCCGTTTTCCGTAAGGAAAACCTCAGGTGATAAAGTGGGGCAGCGGGGTTTTAATAGATGATTTACTTTTTTGAATATGTATTCGCGCGATACCAAATATCGTTAAATAGTGTCATTTTTTAGTCGATTTACGTAATCGAAAAATTTAAATTCGACGCAAATATTTAATAACAAACTTTATCGTGAATAATGTGATGGTAAATAATTTCGTAAAAATGAATTTCTTTAATTTAGAATACATTACGTAGATTTACGAAATCGTACTTCCGGTGTGAATATTTAAATAACAATTGTTGCATCGGAATTAATTTACCCGTATTATTGAGGTGAAATTTACTAATATGTAAAATCGAATTAATATTAATTATTTTCTATCTACGCCATGTAAAAATAAATTATTAAACATAGGTGATACAATCGTAATATATAATTAGGTGAGTTAAAAAATCAAAATCTACAATAATTATTCGATTTCAATAATTTTAACTTTATTAAATAGATAATTAAAATAGAATATAATTTTATATATTGGGACTTCTTATGTTTAATATTCTTCGAGCTACGGCAGAAATAGTGAAAAATACATGATTTTAGAGTAGTCTATTTGACCGACTTCCGGTAATATTTTCGTATAAAATATGGATTCATCAGATTACGAGTACGAAAATACATGTAATGAAATCAGAAAAATCATGAAAATATGAATAATAGGGTTTCCATCTCTGTTTTATTATTTCGCCAAATGTCATCATATATATGGTCAAAGAAAAAATATAGATTTATAAAATTTGTTTTTTTCTAAAATCTATTCTATAATTATATATGAATTACATACCGAGTGAAGCTTTAAAAGTATAGTGATATGTGTGTGTTTGTGGTCATTTATATTATGAGTGTTAGTTATTTTCATTGGTGTTGTTAGATTTGATTAAGTTTTAATATTGGTGTTTTTTTTAGCTGCATCACTTCCCGAGTGAGCCTATAAAAGTATTATTATATTTGTGTGTGATATTTTGAGTATTAGTTATTTTCACAGTTTTGGTTAGGTTAAGTTAAGTTTTAATTTGGATAGGTTTTTTTAGCAACATTACTTACTGAGTGAGTCTATACAAGCATATGTATTTATATTGTTATTTTCACAGTTGTGGTTAGGTTGGGTTAAGTTTTAATTTGTGTAGGTTTTTTTAGCTGCATTACTTCCCGAGTGAGCCTATATAATTATATTTGCACAGTTGTGGTTAGGTTGGGTTAAGTTTTAATTTGTGTAGGTTTTTTTTAGCTGCATTACTTCCCGAGTGAACCTATAAAAGCATATTCATTTATATTGTTATTTTCACAGTTGTGGTTAGATTGGATTAAGTTTTAATATTGGTGGTTTTTTTTAGCTGCATCACTTCCCGAGTGAGCCTATACAAGTATATTATCACTATTGTGGTTAGGTTGGGTTAAGTTTTAATTTGTGTAGGTTTTTTTAACTGCATTACTTCCCGAGTGAGCCTATATAAGTATATTTTCACAGTTGTGGTTATGTTGGGTTAAGTTTTAATTTTTGTAGTTTTTTTTAGCTGCATCACTTCCCGAGTGAGTCTATACAAGCATAGTATTTATATTGTTATTTTCACAGTTGTGGTTAGGTTGGGTTAATTTTTAATTTTGGTAGGTTTTTTTTAGCTGCATTACTTCCCGAGTGAACCCATAAAGCATATTTATTTATATTGTTATTTTCACAGTTGTGGTTAGGTTGGGTTAAGTTTTAATTTTGGTAGGTTTTTTTTAGCTGCATTACTTCCCGAGTGAACCTATAAAAGCATATTTATTTATATTGTTATTTTCACAGTTGTGGTTAGGTTGGGTTAAGTTTTAATATTGGTGTTTTTTTTTAGCTGCATCACTTCCCAAGTGAACCTATAAAAGCATATTTATTTATATTTTTATTTTCATTTTTGTGGTTAGGTTGGGTTAAGTTTTAATTTTCTTAGGTTTTTTTTAGCTCCATTACTTCCCGAGTGAGACTATACAAGTATATTTTCACTATTGTGGTTAGGTTGGGTTAAGGTTTAATTTGTGTAGGTTTTTTTTAACTGCATTACTTCCCGAGTGAGCCTATATAAGTATATTTTCACAGTTGTGGTTAGATTGGATTAAGTTTTAATATTGGTGTTTTTTTTTAGCTGCATCACTTCCCAAGTGAGCCTATACAAGTATATTGATATATGTCTTTGTGTGGTCATTGCTTTTAGAGTATTAGTAATTTTTCACAGTTGTGGTTAGGTTGGGTTAAGTTTTAATTTTGGTAGGTTTTTTTTAGCTGCATTACTTCCCGAGTGAACCTATAAAAGCATATTTATTTATATTGTTATTTTCACAGTTGTGGTTAGGTTGGGTTAAGTTTTAATTTTGGTAGTTTTTTTTTAGCTTCATTACTTCCCGAATGAACCTATAAAAGCATATTTATTTATATTGTTATTTTCACAGTTGTGGTTAGGTTGGGTTAAGTTTTAATTTGTGTAGGTTTTTTTAGCTGCATTTCTTCCCGAGTGAACCTATAAAAGCATATTTATTTATATTTTTATTTTCATTTTTGTGGTTAGGTTGGGTTAAGTTTTAATTTGTGTAGGTTTTTTTAGATGCATTACTTCCCGAGTGAACCTATAAAAGTATATTTATTTATATTTTTATTTTCACAGTTTTAGTTAGGTTGGGTTAAGTTTTAATTTGTGTAGGTTTTTTAGCTGCATTACTTCCCGAGTGAACCTATATATGTATATTTTAACTATTGTTGTCTTAAGTTTTAATTTACCTATATAAACATATTAATAAAAATTCCCAAGTACATTACATCATCAAGTGAACGTTACGCGCGATCACGGGCGAAGCCGGGCCCCGACCGCCTAGTCTATACTATATTAGCGAAAATGTCTGTCTGTGTGTCTGTGTGTGTGTGTGTGTAAGTATTAGGATCTCGCGAACGCGAGATCCGTTTTCCGTAAGGAAAACCTCAGGTGATAAAGTGGGGCAGCGGGGTTTTAATAGATGATTTACTTTTTTGATTATGTATTCGCGCGATACCAATAATCGTTAAATAGTGTCATTTTTAAGCGATTTACGTAATCGAAAAATTTAAATTCGACGCAAATTTTTAATAACAAACATTATCGTGAATAATTTGATGGTAAATAATTTCGTAAAAATGAGTTTCTTTAATTTCGAATACATTACGTAGATTTTCGAAATCGTACTTCCGGTTTGAATATCTGAATACAAATTGTTGCATCGCAATTTATTTACCCGTATTATTGAGGTGAAATTTACTAATATGTAATATCGAGTTAATATTAATTATTTCCTATCTACGCCATGTAAACATAAATTATTAAACATAGGTGATACGATACGGTGATGTGAAAAATCAAAATCTACAATATTTATTCGATTTCAATAATTTTAACTTTATTAAATAGATAATTAAAATAGAATATAATTTTATGAATTGGGACTTCTTATGTTTAATATTCTTCGAGCTACGGCCGAAAAAGTGAAAAATACAGGATTTTAGAGTAGTCTATTTGACCGACTTCCGGTAATATGTTCGTATAAATTATGGATTCTTCAGATTAGGAGTACGAAAATACATGTAATAAAATGAGAAAAATCATGAAAATATGAATAATATGGTTTCCATCTCGGTTTTAATATTTCGCCAAATGTCATCATATATGGTCAAAGAAAAAAATATAGATTTATAAAAAAATATTTTTTCTAAAATCTATTCTATAATTATATATGCAATACATACCGAGTTAGCATATACAAGTATATATATATATATATATGTGTGTGTATGTGGTCATTGATATTTTTAGTTATAGTTATTGTCACTGTTGTGTTTAGGTTGGGTTAAGTTTTAATTTGTGTAGGTTTTTTTTAGCTGCATTACTTCTCGAGTGAGCCTATACAAGTATATTGTCACGGTTGTGGTTAGGGTGGGTTAAGTTTTAATATTGGTGGTTTTTTTTAGCTGCATTACTTCCCGAGTGAACCAATATAAGCATAATGATATATGTATGTATATGTATGTATGTTAAATTATATTTTGAGTATTATTTTAACAGTTTAGTTCAGGTTGGGTTCAGTTTTAATATTGGTAGATATTTTGTTTGTGTGTGTAAGTATTAGGATCTCGCGAACGCGAGATCCGTTTTCCGTAAGGAAAACGTCGGGTGATAAAGTGGGGCAGCGGGGTTTTAATAGATGATTTACTTTTTTGAATATGTATTCACGTGATACCAATAATCGTTAAATAGTGTCATTTTTTAGTCGATTTACGTAATCGAAAAATTTAAATTCGACGCAAATTTTTAATAACAAACTTTATCTAGGAGAATTTGATGGTAAATAATTTCGTAAAAATGAGTTTCTTTAATTTAGAATACATTACGTAGATTTACGAAATCGTACTTCCGGTTTGAATATCTAAATACAAATTGTTGCATCGTAATTTATTTACCCGTATTATTGAGGTGAAATTCAAGACTATGTAAAATCGAGTTAATATTAATTATTTCCTATCTACGCCATGTAAACATAAATTATTAAACATAGGTGATACGATACGTTGGTTTTTTTTATCTGAATTACTTCCCGAGTAAGACTATACAAGGATATTTGCACAGTTGTGGTTAGATTGTATTAAGTTTTAATATTGGTGGTTTTTTTTAGCTGCATTACTTCCCGAGTGATCCCTATAAAAGCATATTTATTTATATTGTTATTTTCACAGTTATGGTTAGGTTATAACCAATATAAGCATAATGATATATGTATGTATATGTATGTATGTTAAATTATATTTTGAGTATTATTTTAACAGTTTAGTTCAGGTTGGGTTCAGTTTTAATATTGGTAGATATTTTGTAGCTGCATTACTTCCCGAGTGAGCCTATACAAGGATATTTTCACAGTTGTGGTTAGGTTGGGTTAAGTTTTAATTTGTGTAGGTTTTTTTTAGCTGCATTCATTCTCGAGTGAGCCTATAAAAGTATATTTTCACTGTTATGGTTAGGTTGGGTTAAGTTTTAATTTGTGGAGGTTTTTTTTAGCTGCATTACTTCCCATGTGAGCCTATACAATTATATTTTCACTGTTGGGGTTAGGTTGGGTTAAGTTTTAATTTGTGGAGGTTTTTTTTAGCTGCATTACTTCCCATGTGAGCCTATAAAATTATATTTTCACAGTTGTGGTTAGGTTGGATTAAGTTTTAATATTGGTGGTTTTTTTTAGCTGCATTACTTCCCGAGTGAACCTATAAAAGCATATTTATTTATATTATTATTTTCACAGTTGTGGTTAGGTTGGGTTAAGTTTTAATTTTGGTAGGTTTTTTTTAGCTGCATTACTTCCCGAGTGAACCTATAAAAGCATATTTATTTATATTGTTATTTTCACTATTGTTGTTAGATTGGATTAAGTTTAAATTTTTGGAGGTTTTTTTAGCTGCATTACTTCCCGAGTGATCCCTATAAAATCATAATTATTTATATTGTTATTTTCACAGTTATGGTTAGGTTGGGTTAAGTTTTAATTTTGGTAGGTTTTTTTAGCTGCATTACTTCCCGAGTGAGCCTATAAAAGTATATTTTCAATGTTGTGGTTAGGTTGGGTTAAGTTTTAATTTTGGTAGATTTTTTTTAGTTGCATTACTTCCTGAGTGAACCTATAAAAGCATATTTATTTATATTGTTATTTTCACAGTTTTGGTTAGGTTGGATTAGGTTTTAATTTGTGTAGGTTTTTTTAGCCGCATTACTTCCCGAGTGAGCCTATAAAAGTATATTTTCACTGTTGTGGTTAGGTTGGGTTAAGTTTTAATTTGTGGAGGTTTTTTTTAGTTGATTTACATCCCATGTGAGCCTATAAAAGTATATTGTCACTGTTGTGGTTAGGTTGGGTTAAGTTTTAATATTGGTAGGTTTTTTTTAGCTGCATTACTTCCCGAGTGATCCTATAAAAGTATATTGTCACGGTTATGGTTAGGTTGGGTTAAGTTTTAATTTGTGTAGGTTTTTTTTAGCTTCATTACTTCTCAAGTGAGCCTATAAAGCATATTTATTTATATTGTTATTTTTACAGTTGTGGTTAGGTTGGGTTGATTTTAAATTGTTGGAGGTTTTTTTTAGCTGCATTACTTCTCGAGTGAGCCTATAAAAGTATATTGTCACGGTTGTTGTTAGGTTGGGTTAAGTTTTAATTTGTGTAGGTTTTTTTTAGCTTCATTACTTCCCGAGTGAACCTATTAAAGCATATTTATTTATATTGTTATTTTCACAGTTGTGGTTAGGTTGGGTTAAGTTTTAATTTTTGGATGTTTTTTTAGCTGCATTACTTCCCGAATGAGCTTATAAAAGTATATTTTCACTGTTGTGGTTATATTGGGCTAAGTTTTAATTTGTGGAGGTTTTTTTAGCTGCATTACTTCCCGAGTGAGCATATAAAAGTATATTTTCACTGTTGTGGTTAGGTTGGGTTAAGTTTTAATTTTTGGAGGTTTTTTTAGCTGCATTACTTCCCGAGTGAGCTTATAAAAGTATATTTTCACTGTTGTGGTTAGGTTGGGTTAAGTTTAAATTTGTGGAAGTTTTTTTAACTGCATTACTTCCCGAATGAGCTTATAAAAGTATATTTTCACTGTTGGGGTTAGGTTGGGTTAAGTTTTAATTTGTGGAGGTTTTTTTAGCTGCATTACTTCCCGAGTGAGCATATAAAAGTATATTTTCACTGTTGTGGTTAGGTTGGGTTAAGTTTTAATTGTGTGAGGTTTTTTTTTAGCTGCATTACTTCCCATGTGAGCCTATACAATTATATTTTCACTGTTGGGGTTAGGTTGGGTTAAGTTTTAATTTGTGGAGGTTTTTTTTAGCTGCATTACTTCTCGAGTGAACCTATACAAGTATATTGTCACGGTTGTGGTTAGGTTGGGTTAAGTTTTAATTTGTGGAGGTTTTTTTAGCTGCATTACTTCCCGAGTGAGCTTATAAAAGTATATTTTCACTGTTGTGGTTATGTTGGGCTAAGTTTTAATTTGTGGAGGTTTTTTTAGCTGCATTGCTTCCCGAGTGAGCATATAAAAGTATATTTTCACTGTTGTGGTTAGGTTGGGTTAAGTTTTAATTTTTGGTGGTTTTTTTTAGATGCATTACTGTCCGATTGAAACTATATAAACATATTAATACAAATTCCCAAGTACATTACATCAACAAGTTAACGTTACGCGCGATCACGGGCGAAGCCGGGCCCCGACCGCCTAGTTCGTTATACAAACGAATATAATAATCGTGTAATTCGCTAATTTGTCATGCTAATATGAATATAATATTATATTCTTATAGCCACTGTTTAAGATTTATTTTAACTCATTATTTATATAGTATTTTTAATTTCGTTTCTTAGATACATTTTTTTTATAATTTTCATATATAATCTATGTACCTCTGTATTTCATGTCTCATTTAAATAAATAAATAAATATATATATGTTTATATTTCAAGGTATAATATGAAGTGAGTTTAACAGTGAATATACTAGAATTAATATAAATACGTATACTAATACAGAAAACATTAATACTATATAATTAATGATTATAGATTTAACTAGTTTAATTATCGTTAAATTATAAAATAATTACAACTGCTATTACATAATGTTGATCTAATAAATAAACTAAAATATAATTTTGATTTATATAACATAATTCATATAGTATATAAATATTTTCGTATTTATTATCTCATATAAATAAATATATTATTTGTTATCCTTCACAATGCGCTTTCTTAAGGATCACTCGACATTTCTCTCTTCAATATTTATGATACTATATTTCCAACTTAAATATACAATACTTGTCAGAAAATTCTTCTATGAATCTCAATACTGGCTTCTCTGTAATAAATGTTTGCTTAATTACTCAAACTATCCTAAATAAATATTATTTCCAAATGTTACTATAAACAACATGATTATACCTCCATCTCATTCATCCAAAAACCAAAATGTTATCTTTGATGATAAATTATCTTATTAGATTACATCTCATTCATTACAAAATATTCCAAATATTGACTAAAATACTTCTAACCTCCCAGAACTTCGAAAAAATATCTTTAAATGCTTAAAATTTGATCTTTTAGAAATTCCGGTCGTTATCTGTAATACTAACCCTACCATACGTTGTATTAGCTCCAATTCATATTTATCATAAATACATACTGAAGAAGAAGAAGAAATTTTATTTAGACATCGTTTAAACAATTAAGTTAACAATAATGTATAATGAAATAATAAGAAAGTTATAGTGTAAATAAATATGTTTTTAAATTCTTTTTGAACTTTTCTGAGTTTCTTTCAGCACGGAGTGTTGCAGGTAGTGAGTTCCAGGCTATCGGTTCTATCACATACTATAATCTTATTATTACCTCCAAATGTTCTTCACCATTAGAACCATTACCCCTACAAACTCTGAAAAAGCTTGCCTCGACCATAGCACCAATATATAAATGTGTCATTGATGAATTCCTTATAACTTGTACCATCCCTTCAGACCTAACAACTCCATTATCAGCCCTTTAATATAAAAAACCCAATCTCGACTGCAATACACTCTATAACTACAGACCCATATCTCAACTTAATACTTTAACTAAATACTTGAGAAGGTAATATACAAACAATTAATCATCTACCTCACTGCCAACAATATACTTGATCATCAACAAATCGCATTCAGAAAACTACACAGTACCGAAACGACTATACTCTCAATACTCGACGACCTACTAAAATCCCTTGACAATTAGTTTCCAACACAACTACTTCTTTTAGACCTATCTTCGGCATTCGACACCATTAACTTAGACTTACTCATATACAGACTAAAACTAATTGGACTTGAATATACTGTACTACTATGGTTTTATAATTACATCACTAACAGAACATACAGTACTAAAATCAACAAATCAATATCACCCAAACACAAAGTCATCTTTGGAGTACCTCAAGGATCGTCCCTCTCCCCTATACTCTACTGTATTTACCTACTTCCCCTTAGTAAACTTATTAAATCGTTTCCTAATGTTAAATACAATATTTATGCAGACGACATTGAAATTCACGCTGATTGTCACCAATAATCCAATATTCACCTTCAAGCATGTTTCACTGCTATCAATAATTGGTTCACCAAAAACTATTTACTACTTAGCCCCAATAAGACCGTACTTTTGAATTGTCCCTTCCCACTACAATATTCTCACTTATGTGCATAGGTCATATCCTAATCCCTCCTTCTACTACATCAAATATATTGGTATCCATATCAATAACAAATTAACTTTTGATAAACACATATCAACATTAAAATCTTCCACATTTCACCATTTATTCAATATAAACAAAATACGTCCTTACATTATATAAGTTACATAACAATATTCACGCACTAACTATTACCCAGACTTTAATTCTATCTCGACTACACTACTGCATACCTATACTACTATATTCTCACAATACATATTTTAAAACCATCGACCGCTTAACTAACAGATCACTGAGACTAATCTACCGACTAAAAAAACTGACTACACTACAAATATAACTGACCTACTAACATATGTTATATAACTTAACTGGTCATACGCAAAAAAATAACTCAATTTAAATTAATATCCATTCTATATTCCTGCCTACTGACTAAACAACCTGATTACCTTTATCGACTAATTTCTCTCCATACTGCACCACGACACCTATAATTCTCTAACTATACGGTTCTGACTGAACCATCCTATCGCCGGAAAAATTTTGGGAAGCGTCGCTACTCTATTTGCGCCAGCCACCTTTGGAATCAACTTCTTCAATCCCTCAAAGCCATAAATACCTCAACAGTAACATTCAAATATAAACTAAAGAAGTACCTCCTTGACCTTGATATTTGAACTTGAAATATATTCGATTTCGACATGTTGTACACTCATCTGTACTTATTATTACATTTATTTATTGTTTTTTATATATTATTATCACACTATAAGAATTTTATAATTGAATTAGTATTTAAATAAATCATCATCATCATCATCCTTACTTATTAACACAATCTTTAAATATTCGAACCCATTATTTATATATTTGTCATTTTATCTTATTTTTCCTTTGATGTATTATATAGTAAGTAACTTTTTCTTATACATTATTTACGTGTAATAATTTTCTATATATTTTTATATTTTTATAATGATTTTTTCTCGATTCGCTAACCCGGCATAATATTAATAAGCAGTTACTCATTATTACCATTATAATATTATAATATTTATAAAATAAACATTATTACAAATGAATAATAAATATACATAGGTTATTTAAATACACCATACATATGTTAATATCATTCGTTAACATTTATTAATACATTGATGCATACAAAAAGCACCGGTAACTCCATACTTGATCACAAAATCTTGACAGATTGCTTGAAACTTAAGACTCAGTTGATATACTATAACAATAGTATTTCACATAATGTGTTATTTTGGGAACTATGTTATACTTATAATTATAATAAATTCAATATTTAAAAAAATATTAAAAACCAGGTAATTATTTATTATGAATAATCGTAGCTGGTTTCGTAGTTAATTTCTTTATTTGGGTTATGTAATATTGCTATAGCATATTATTTATATATGCACCGAAATCTTCAAATATTCCTACATCTTTTCTATAATAGTAGTATTAATTAATTTATAATATATATATATATTGAAAGGAAATCCGGCATTTAATATAATACAAATGAATTTTTAACATACATTAATTCAATATATATATTTGTATACATTATATACACAAATTATTTAATAATACTGTAAATAGATAATTTACATATTTATATAACGTAAACATTTATATTTCGATCATAATTATGTGTGATTAAGAAAAGAAATAGATTTAGATTGTGGATAATTTAACAAATCGTGTATATATATATATATATATATGTTTGTATAATAAACTCTGATAAGGGGTTCTCGATATTTGCCAAATTTTGAGGATTTGCAGATTCCACTTTTTTCTCTTTAGGTGAAGCTTTCTTAAAACTACCGAGATAGAAAGATGTTATGTAATAACGGTCACATAATGCATTCATAATAAACAAATTACTAATTCTGATGCGGATCTAGGGTAGGCAAGTGTTGCCCCTTACAGATAATGTGTTTATATATATCCAAGAACTGATGTAATTTTAAATATTATTGAAAATGTTTACTATATTTTGTAATATATGCTACTGAAATATTCATAGGAAACTCCTTAGCAATATTATATATTTATAATTTCTTTATATACACACACATATATATATATATATTTTTAATTTTTTTTATTTTATATATTTTATATTTATTTTATCTATGGTTAATACATATTTTATTATAAATTTATTATTTGAATAGCTATAATAATATCATATTATTTTACGATGTTTAGTAAAAATATAAAAGAAAATATTATTATATATTTAAAATTTTTCTCAAATTTCATTTTTCACATACTAATGATTCAATCAATTTTCTCTTATATAAATCAAATAGTAAGTTATTTCAAGAAAGTTATTAATTATGTAAATCATCAGTTTAGAATTTCATAAATTTAAATTTATAAAAGTATGTACATACTAGAATACTTTATTTTCCAAACACACAAGTATAAATAATAACATATAAATTAAATAAAAAATTATCATAAAAAAAATAGTAATAAAAAAGCGAACTAAAGCGAAATCGTATAGATATAAGCACTTTATAATACAATAACATTCATACAACTTTAATAGATACATCTGTGAAACATTTGAAAACCCCGTCCGATTTCTACATATCCTACAAGTATACATCTATCTTAATAGAACATTAGTATTCGACAGTTTCGTTATTATCATACGCTATGTCTGGGGTCGATGGCTCAGTTGGACAATCAAAAGCTAGTAAGCCAGAGGTCCCGGGTACGACTCCAGATAGTTCTTGTTTTTCTCTTGTTTTTATAAAGAATTTAATAAACGATAAATCAAAACACAAGAAAAAAAATGTTACTATTTGTTTTGTATTGTCCGGGCTCCTCACAGTTATTTATAACATGTACAAGTCTATGACTTCTTGAGGGGTCCATTTGTATCCGCTATTATTATATGTGTGATTCAATAAATACATATTATTATTATATTATTATTATTATACGTATACGATTATGATCGTTATTGTATCCTAAAACAATGTGTATATATATATATATATATATATATATATATATATATTGATGATTCGCGGGAACATCTGATATAGCTAAATAACAAGATTAGATGTGTGATGATATGTTATATTAACACGTGACCATTTTCTTGGTTTCACTTTTGATGTTATACTATAGTATTATAGTATATTATATCTATTATACTATAGTAATTATACTATAATTCAACTTTTAATTCAATTGTCAATAATACGATAACTAATTTTTTTTAAATACTTTAAAATCATTCTGGCAGAAAACTTGCATTTATCCAAATACATATAACGAAGTATACTAATAGTTGCAAATTCAAAAACTATATACGAATTTAACATATATTCGGAATTTTATACGAGTGTGTCTTATTCTATATACATGTTCATACCAGGCCCGTTGCCATTTCCGCCTGGGGGACGGTCAAGCTACCCAATATATGTATGATACATATACAATACAATTATTGTATATTTAAAAGGCCAACAATATTTGTATTAAGCATGTTTTTAATGATTATCCAAGTAATATTATAATTTATAATGTATTCATTTTATGAACACACACATTCCCCATCTACCCACATCCACGAACCACACCACAATCCCCATCCACGTCCAGTCGTTTACATTCAATAAATCTATAACCTGTCGAAAACTACCATTCTCCGTTTTCCGGAGACAAAATATATATATATAAGTATATATATATATATATATATATATATATATATTATAAATTGTTCTTTCCAAATATCTTATAATATCATATAAAACAACTGAAATAGCGATAACCAGACTAAAAACAAATCTCTTAATTAACCTTAATAATACACATTGAACAATTATTGTTCCACTTAAGTTAAGTACAATTTTTGATACTATTGACAATAGTCTATTTATATCACGCTTGTCTAATATTGGTAGCACATGTAATGTAATAAAATAGATTACGTCATATATTTCTGACCGTACGACGCACGTATTATATTCATATCTTAGACGTGCACGTATCGTCTGGTTGAAATATATTTATACATATTCCTCCAAGGCTTTATGTTAGGACTGATCCTTTTCAATATTATCCATTATATCAATATCTCATTAATACTAAAGTATTCCAACTTAATTTATGTATGATTCTTTTTGTAGGTTGATCTTCAGTTATAATTGGTTCATTCAATTGATTTTCTATTTTAATTTAAAATTTTGAATTTATTTTATTTCTTTATTTTGATTAACATTATTTATTATTAAATCATCATCCTATGCTAAGTTTAATAATTTTGAGTAATTTTAGGAATTTTCTATTTTTTATAATATTGTGAAAAATCTACTTTTAAAAAAATCTATATAAATTCATTGCTTTTTTTTACAAACATCTACTATAATAATTGAAATGAATGTTTGTAGCAATGGATATAGTATATTTTTCGATTTAGATTAATATTAATTATGCATATAGGCTAATTCCATTCAAATGTAATAGAGAAAATTATAATTAAATAGTGCTATACTCTGAATCTATTGCTGATATTTCAAAGAATCCTAATAGTACTTATTTCATATAGCAGTGCTCATCTAAAGTCATGATTACTATATATACAGTTGATCTATATTTAGTTTCATTATATTATATAATAATTTTATATATTGATATATATATAATAATAGGTGTATCTAATATTCCTATTTTCATTTAGTATGTGTTGTATTATATTAATTATTTCATTTTGTACTGTTGGTTAGATGTATTTAGCATTTAAATCCTTTTGACTATTTTAGAGAACTTAGTATCTAATTCTTTAAATAGATACTAAGTTCTCAAATAATATTTATATTGAATTACATACAATACATATCAATTAAATACATAAGAAAACTAACTAGATTACGAATATTACAATTGCAATTATGATTGGAAGAACATAAACTGTATAAATAAATTATTTGTATTAGATTAATATTTAGTTATTACTAAATTATATTTATATTTATAAAATATATATAATTATGGTATATTACATATTAATTATTAAACGAAATATTATTTTGGCCTATATGTATAGGAATTATGGGTAATACGGGTGGTTTCAGATAATATTTTTTAATTTTGTAAAATTAGTCAATCAATAAAATAATATTATGAATATTAGATATATCTTATATATATTTTTTTTCATTTTAGCAGATATAATTCAAATTATTAATATAGTTACATTATCTTCCAATTAAGGTAATACCACCTGTTGGGGGGGGGGTAATACTGCCCGTTATTAATACACTAGCTAACATTAACCTATATCAAATTATAACCACAAATATCATATCAAACATAATATTAAATACATAAGCAATTTTTAAAAAGTAATGTTTTTTAATTTTATTTCTAAAACCACTACCATTAAACTTACTTATGATGTTATTACTATAGAAACAAATAATGTCATCAGTAAAGGTGGGAATTTCAACAATTATATTTCAAAAATATACAAAATACCTAAAAAAATAAGTATTTTAAAAGAAAAACTAATCTATATTATATTATTTATATATATATATATATTTAGTCTGGGGTCGATGGCACGGTGGGACAACCAAAAGCTAGTAAGCCAGAGGTCCCGGGTTCGACTCCAGGCAGTTCTTGATTTTCTCTTGTGTTTATAAAGAACTTAATAAACGATAAATCAAAACACAAGAAAAAAAATGTTACTATTTGTATTGTATTGTCCGGGGCCTCTCACAGTTATTTATAACATGTACAAGTCTATGACTTCTTGAGGGGTCCATTTGTATCCGCTATTTGTATTGTATTCAATATATATAAGAGATTTCAATAAATAAATATTAAATATATATATATATATATATATATATATATTAAAGACCGAGATAAAAAACCCATATAAGTTATATAGGTTATATTACACTTGTCGAGATACCAATCTGCACTCTGTAATGAGATAATTAATATAAAAACAACTAAATATAGATTAAATAGTATTGTATTCTGTTTCATAAATACACTAAAATTAAATTTAACTCTAAATACCAAGAATATCATTATGTATATACAAATAAAATAATAATGAATATATTATCCATCAATCAACCAATCAATAAAAATTAATTAAAGTATATATTAAAATATTAAAAATGTAAAATAAATTATAAATAATAAATAAGGTAAACAATACAAAATCAAAGAAAATCAAAAAAAGGATACACAGATATATAATGTTGTTTAATCAATATATGTACCATGCAATAAGTACATATTATAATTATATAAATAATATTTTATATTTTCAAATAAAATTGAATATATTTATATTAAATATGAATTGATAGGTTGATAAATATATAGATAATTTTATTTTTAAACTTTTATTAAACAATTAATAACATGTGAATAATTATATATATATATATATATATATATATATATTAATATATATTTATGTTAAATCAAATACAATCTAATTATAATTAATATTTTTTTTTATTATAATTATAGTTTATGAGATAGCATGAAGGCGGTATTACCCTCATGGCCGCATTACCCATATTATCGCATTCTCCTGATACGATAACAAATGAAAAAGTTAAATAAAAGTTTACTAGATTTGTTTATACATATGTCAATATTAACCACCTTATAATTATATACGATAGTCTAAATACATTTACTAATATGTAATATATAGAGATTAGGCTTTAAAATACCTGATAGTGTTAATAACAAATAATAACATTTACAATTTATATATATATATATTTCAGGAAATGTTGCTCAGTTATTTAAACGACAATAATACATCATTGTAAATGATAAAATGTAATATTTTATATACTAATATTATTATCTTTATACATATCACGAATATGATAAACTCATTTTCTTGAAATATGAATATTAATTACAATATGAATAATAATTAACCGTATCGAAGTATATCAGAGCGATGAATTTTTTCGGTTTTTGTAAGATCTATTGGTGATATTTTATTATTATATTATTTATTATATTAGTAAATATATATATATATATATATATATATTAAACTATAGTTATGTATATATATATATATATATATATATATGTGTATACGTTATATTTCTCTATAATTTAAATATGTAAGGAAATATATATTTAATAATGAATTTGAATCGTAGAATAACATGAATATTTAGAATACTTTAACAAATTAAAAAGAAAATTAAATATAGGATAAAGAGAACATTTAATATGGGTATTAAATGAAGTATATATATATATATATATATATATATATAAATATAAATCCCTATACGGCTACCTCACCAAGGATATACATAGTTAAGTAATATATGGTATACGATGTGTACATAAAAGTAACCTAAACGGTGGACTAACCCATAATGGGTGCACAATGTGATTGGTTGATGGCGATATAGTTGACTGCGCATGAGCAATGATCCCTAGAACACATCGAGTTGTTGATGTAGGATAGGCAATCCTCGTTATTCACGCAAGTTTCATTAATCTTTAGTGGGCGTGTCTTAGCTTTTTCTAATTGGCGGAATTGTGTGTAATAATATATGCATATAGTTAATGATTTAATGAGTTTATACACTTTTTATATACATATAGCAAAGATTTTCCGAAGGAAAGATATAACACTTACGCGAAATCGTGTAATTCGAATTTGTATACAAAATACCCTGGTGCCACCTATAGCGGGTTACTTTTAGGAACTATGCGTTGTTTATAATGTAAATTCGTATTTAACTATACACTTTTAAAATGTTAAATAATATGCTTTAAATTAATATTTATATGATGAAAACTAAGTGTTCATTACTAATACATAACAAACAAATATGATATGTATGTTTTAAATGCTATAAGTATATATTTAGTGAGTAAAAGCTAATTTATATTGCATGTAATTTAATAGAGCAATGAAAACATTGTTGTATGCAAACAGAGCCGAACCTAAATCTATTTCAGTGATTTCGATACTACTGCTAGCAGCGATTGGGGCTATTACTAAATTACGTTGCATGCATAGGGAGTGTTATATCTTTGCTTCGCAAAATCTTTGCATATAGTAAGAATATAAGATATACAACCAATACATAATGAGTTGAATATCAAGAAATGTATGTTTTTTACAGTTCCCGAAGAAAAGAGACATTTATCAGGTCAACAATTATAGAGGATACTCTCTATTCGAATAACATTAACATCCATTGCAGCATACATTATAATGTGATGCTCCTAAATCGCATAAGACCAAACATCGAAGTTATCCTACGGAAAAATCGTATAAGACAAGTATTGTAAACTTCGCCAAAGCATTTGATTCGATACATCGTGGTAAAATAAACGAATTTATATTCGATAAAATAAGAATATGTAGTATTCACTACAAAGAGAATAAAGCTTGGTTTGCATACATCTCATCAATCGCACTACTTAAATTCTCAGTAGAAGGAAAAGGGGAGTTCTACCGAAATGTAACTTAATTAATGATATTTAAGATAAGTCTAGATTATTATCTGGTTAATTGCTGAACAACGTTCTAGATCAATGTTAATGTAATAAGTTATGTTTACAGGTGTATCATACATCCTTTACGACTATCTCACCAAGGAGATAAATAATTAAGGGATGAGCGACCTTTGATTTTTTTTTAAATATCATAACTTAATTTTTATTTTATTAAATAATTACCTTTCATTTACAAAAATAATCGTGATGAAATTTGCAATATAACTATCAAAATTCGATGTTTTATGATACATACTAGTCTTTCATCTTCTAAATAATATGTAAATAAATAAAATAATAAAATAATAATTATTGTAAAATACTATAGTATTATATATACCTATATTTCTTATTAATGCATTCTATTTAATGTATTTATTATATATTATATGATCGATTTTTAAAAAATAATGAAGAAATATTTAATATAACTATTAAAATTCGATGTGTTATGATACCTACTAGTGTGTCATCTTCTAATTAAATATAATAATAAAATAATATTTAGTGTAAATAAAAGGCATTATAAATGCATTCCAGTTTATGAATATAAGATCGATTTTTAAAATTGAAAAACTCAACAAAATGTGTTAATATCTTTATTAAATTATGAATTAAATATATATATATATGACGCTTTCAAATGTTTATTTCCTATTATCAAATACAAACAATTAACGCCATTACATTATTGTATAATTATACATTTTATTTACCTTTAAACGACAATTTCAACATAAATTTACTCAGTAACTTTTTTATAATAAGTAATGTTACTAAAACATTAATATATTTTTTATTATAGTATATATTTTGATAAAACCTCTTGAAATGTAAACATATTTATATATTGATTACAAATAAATTCAAATATTTTATTTAATTATAAAATAAAACATATATATGACATTATTTAGAATAATATCTAATAATTTTAGTATATGTGAAATATATATATATATATATATTATAAATTTATAACATATTTGTATATATTTATGTAGAATTTTGTTTTATTACAAATAAAGCAGTAGAAAAAAAGTAGGTAATTATCTACTATAAGGGAAAGTAACCTAATACGTACACTTTACAATAAATGGTCTTAACATTTTATGACTCAGTATTTTTATTCAAAAATTACATAATATTAATATTATATGATTATAGATATTATTGTGATTTTAAAATTGTATTTAATCTTATAATTCCATAGATAACGGTGATGTCCGTATTAGGTACTCATGTCCGAATACGGACACCCAGTGTTATAATACGGATACCATATATACACTAAATAAACTATATATTATTGATGAATCAATCAGAAAAATTACAATTACATTTTTACAAATTCATTTTAAAACAATTTATTCTTATTTAATTAGTAATAATTTATTTATTTTTATTATTTTTTAATTAATAATACACTTTAATTATCTAATAATAAACATTTTAGATTTAGCTTTATTGGTGGCATTAATATTATAACACACGCGATTTTAATGAAAATCAGAATAGTTCATACGCTGCGTGCTAATTGGTTATAGGGTGTCCGTATTAAGACATCTAGAGTGTCCGTATTATGAACTTATATGACCTCTAGATATATGCTTATAACTTAATGAATATTTGATAACAAATATAAAAATTGTATATATATAATTTTAGAATGCTTTATTTGTTAATAATATAGTGTAATATTTTATATCGATACATTTGTATATTCTTGAGAAAGTTTTAAGTAGAATTTTTTTTTCATAAATTTAAAAACGTAATAAAAAAATCAGTTTATTGGATATATCAGTAATATTTTGAATAATTAAAAAATAAAAAATACTTTTTTAGATTATTTATATAATTATGAATATTTTATTCATAAAAATGTTATTTGTAGGATTTATGGTTTCTGAGATACCGATAGTGTCTGTATTCGGTTACTTTCCCCTAGATAATAAATTGAACTATATTACATAATAATATTACATGCATATTTCTCCTATCTTTTAACATGGTAAATTATATTATTACTATATTTATCGGCAACATCTCACGCCCCCTTAAGTAATATATGGTATACGATGTGTACACAAAAGTAATCTAAACGGTGGACTAACCCGTAACAGATGAGCAATGTGATTGGTTAATGGCGATATAGTTGAATGCGCATGAGCAATGATCCCTAGAACACATCGAGTTGTTGATGTACGAAAGGCATTCCTCGTTATTCACGCAAGTTTCATTAATCTTTAGTGGGCGTTTATTAGCTTTTTCTAATTGGCGGAATTGTGTGTAATAATATATGCATATAGTTAATGATTTAATGTATAAGTATAACATTTTTATATAAATATAATATCATAATATATGATATATATTAATTATTATATTATATTAATTAATTGATATAATATATAATATATTATGTTATTACAGTAATATAGATGTATTATCCATATGCACATTCAAAATGAATTGTTCGTCATTTTATATTAATCGATTAATTCATTGACTATAGTCAACCCTATAGGGAGTTATATTGTAATATAAATACAAATTAAACTATAGTTATATATATATATATATATATATATATATATATATGTTATTATATATATCTTCCTGATTATAAATACAACAACAACAACAACAACAACATCTAATTTATCACAACAAAATCACCATTTATCTACTTTATGATTAGTATCACACCTTATATTTTTGTATTAATGTTATTATAAATATCATCTACTTGTAGATTTATATTTATTTAATATATTTATTCACTATTTGAGTGTTAATTTGAAGTATTGTATTAATTTCATATTATTTCTTTTTACGCTTCATTGATTTCACAAATAAACAATACATTATATTATAAATTCACATGCATACAATTTGTATTCATCTAGTAATGTTCAATATCTAGAACATTTAAATGCACATTTATATTTTCATTCATAAAATTACATTTGTAGTGAACTATATTTATATAGATTTCATACACAGTATTTATTTATTTTCAATAGATTATACACTTAAGTTGACATATATAACTTAACCGAACTATAATTGTATTGAAAATACTCTCGGAGACATCCTCTGGGACTCTATTCTTGGGTAGTTGGACTACCTACGACTATCCTAAGGTGAGATACTGTATATTTTATAGTATACGTTTTCCTGCCTCCTATTTCCATATAGATAGATATATACTTTGGTATATTTTATCGGATCTCCGCCGTGCTGATACCTCCTTCCTGAGTTGATCGTCTACATCTAAGTTGGTCCGCTGCACATGAATCAGAGAATACATTTAAGTAGGCCCTCGTCATCGTCGCTACCTCGGAAATCATCTCGTGATCTCAAATACCCTCTGCTCAACGTGGTGCCCCTCTTCTCCATCGACATTTCTACCAAAACTAGTTTTTGTTTATATAAACTCTAATATTATATTATATTTTATTATATTATATTATACTATTATTAAACATGAATTCACATTGTACCCACTGCACTCTTCCTACTATAGAGTATTATCTCACCTGTAAAACATGCCCCTCTAGTTTCCATTATAGTTGTCTCCATCCTTCATCCATGATATCTAGATCATGGAATCACTTAAACAACCCCCCTCCTGCTTATGCAATTTCTATTTTTAATTCGACTAATTTCTCCTTCTCCTGCCCTAATTGTCTTTCAATCAAACCCCTCACTAGCCCTCACAAACTTCCTACTTCTAATAAAAATACTAATCCTGCCTCCGTTATCTCCGAATGCAATACCAAACCTGAATCCCATTTTACCTCCCCCTCATCATTAGCCCTGCTATGTTCCATCTCCCTTACTCCCAAACTACTCAATATTAAAACCTCCCCCCCTCGCATATCCGTCAATCCTACAATATATCATAATTCACCCCTTACTATTACTCACCACCAACTACCTTTCAACCCCAAATCAATCAAGTTATCTCAACCTATTGCTTATAAGTATAAACCATCATCCTCACTGCATCCCTTTCCCTCACACATTCCTTATCATAATAATTATTCATCCACCCTTACTTATTCCCGCGTGTCACAACTTAATAACTTACTTAATGAAAACTCCCTTATAATCATGCATTTAAAATCTACTGAATTAAATACCGAGTTTATAAATACACCGATTAACCATCTTGACATACCAGCTAAATATATTACTAAGGCAACATTTACAACCCATTCTACCCAAATATATCTCATAAATTCCTCTATCGTCAAAATATTTTTCCAAAGATTTTTGATCGCTAGGAAAAACTCAAAATTTGCCCATTTATTTATTCGCAATAATATTCCCTTTAATACGAGAATAAGAGGTAGAATTATCTACCATGCCTACATTAATAAACTTACTCCCCCAAATGATAAACCATACTTCAATAATCTGACTAAAACGCACGAATTAAAAACCCCTAACAAACATAATGAATGGTTCCACTCATCAATACCAATATTACCCTCAGATATTTCTAAATGGAAGCTATCCTATGAAACTTACTTATCTTCTAAACCAAATACCTCGACTCGATTGAATCCATCACAAATCACTACCGACTGCTTACCCTCCCAAATCATTACTGACCCCGTATTATCCCAAAACGCTACTGAACCCTTACCATCACAAACCACTACTGACCCCTTATCCTCCCTAATTATTACTGACCTTTTACCCTCTGAATCTATAATTGACCCATTACCCTACCAAAATACTACTGACCCCTTACTCTCCCAAGACACTACTGATCACTTATCCTCACCCTTACAATCTAACAATAGTACATGACTCTCAGTTAGCTTGTCACTAATTAATATTAGGTCCCTTAGATCTAATTCACTATTACTATTATCCTACCTGAAATATTCTAAAATTAAATTAGTTGCTATTACCGAAACAGGGATATCGCCAGATGACTCCGATATATTCTCTCTCTTCCATGATATTGGATACTCTCTATTTATCTCACCTCGTATTAAAGGCCGAGGTGGAGGAGTTGGTATATTAGTTCACTCTGACCTACCATATCCTACTATTATCTACCCTTCCTTCTCTTATAGTGATTACCTGACAGCCTCTTTAAATTTTATGAATACTGTCTACTCCTTTACTATAATTTATCGACCTCCAAAACAAGACTATACCACCTTCTATAATGAATGTTATGACTATATAACTGATACTCCACTATCTAACAATAATCATAACTTTATTCTAGGTGACTTTAACTACCACTTCGAATCAAATATACATCCCCATTATAATTCAAAAATCTTACTGACTCCCTCTCTCTACATCAATTTATAACTTTCACTACTCATATTGCTGGTCACACACTTGATCTAATTTTTTGTAGATATCATAGTAGTTGTCAGTGCATCACTGATTGTTGTAAATCTGACTTAATTACCGATCATTTTCTAATAACTTGTCGATTAGTTCTTCCTCACTCCACTTCTATAGAAAAAAAATCCATCACATACAGAAACTACAGATCTCTTGATTATGATTGTTATGCCTTGGAACTTAAATTAATCCTCCTTTCATTACCGTGTTCGATTGATTCACTCAATTATGCTCTATCTTACTTAATTGATAAATTTGCCCCTCTAAAAACTCGAACTATTAATATCCATTCAAACTCTCCATGGTTTTCCTCCGAACTTGTTTCTTTCAAACGCAACCTACGTAAACTCGAACGAATCTTTCACAGTAACCCCTCTTCTAGTAACCTCTTAATATTTTCTACATATCGCAAGTTCTGTAAATCTGAAATCTCTAAAGCTAAGTCTGCTTTTTATATTAGTAAAATAAATAACCTCACATCCAATCCCCGTGCTTCTTTCGCCCTTGCTCGTAAGCTTCTCTCCCCTACAATGCCTATCAATATACCTCATATACCTAATATTGCAAAAAATGAATTATGTTATGAATTCGCTAATCATTTTACTGATAAAATTCAACGCACTTGCACTTCTATTTCATCTCTCCTACCAATTAGCTCAATTCCCTGCATATGTATTAGTAAACCAATCCCATACTATTTTTCTAAATTCTATATGCCTTCTATTTTCACAATATATAATCTTATTTCTAAGTCTTCCTCTTCTCATTCTTCTGACCCAATTAACCTAGCCGCCTTTAAAAAACTAAATTATACTCTACCCCCCTATATTCTTAATATTATAATTATTTCCCTAAATGATGGTATTTGTCCAACTTCCTTTAAGCATGCTATAATAACACATATACTCAAAAAACCTTTACTTGATCCTAATATAATTGCTAACTATCGCCCCATTTCACAACTTCCGTTTATCAGCAAAATTCTGGAACGAATTGTTGCCATACAATTGAATAGATTTATAGCTGAAAATAAATTATATGATATATTTCAGAGTGCATTTAGACGAGGACACTCAACTGAAACTGCACTACAACAAATACTTAACAATATATACTCTAAAGTATCTCCATCTATCTCCTGCCAACTTATATTATTATACCTCTCATGTGCCTTCGATTCCTTGAGCCATTCAGTTATTATCTCAAGATTAGAAATGATTGGTATACGCGGAACCGTATTAAAATGGTTTTCATCCTATATATTAAATCGATCATCATCCTTTAAAATTTGCAATTTCTCTACAAAATCTCGTACTCTTCATTATGGTGTTCCCCAGGGATCTGTTCTCGGCCCCCTCCTCTTCTCAATATACATTATCCCTTTACATGATATTATTGGTCAATTTCCAGATGTACACTATCACATTTACGCTGAGGATATTCAACTATATTCCTTCCTACCCAATTCCTCCAATGTACTACCAGATAACTCACAATTATGTAAATGTGCATCAACTATCAGATCATGGCTTCTATCTAACAATCTTCTACTCAACTCTTCAAAATCTGCACTCCTAAATATCCCATCTAACTATCATAATTTTCCACCTGTTATCATCGACGGTCTCCCCATCATCCCTTCATCATCTGTTATAAATCTTGGAATTACTTTGGATGCTAACCTATCCCTAAATTCCCATATAGCTAATATATCGAAATCAGCTAACTACCACCTCTTCAAAATTCGTCGTATAAGAAAAGACTTAACCCGATCTCTTACAACTGTCCTCATAAATGCACTCATCCTCTCTCGTATCGACTACTGCTCCTCACTACTTTATCATCTCCCTAATACTTCATTATCCCCTTTAAATCGTATAATTCGTGCATCTATACGAACCATTTTCTCAATAAATCGATTTGACCATTCCATTACCGACTCCCACCAACTTATATCCAACTGGTTCCCTCAAAAAAAATGTTCCCTCCTACACCTTCTATCATTCGCTCATAAAGCAATATATTATACTTCTCCTCCTTATTTGACTTCCCTACTAACTCTAAGACGCCCACTGACTTCCTTACGATCAAATGCTGACATTTCCCTAATTTGCCCTCGTGTCTCATACCTGAAATACCATAAACGCGCCTTCAGTTATATGGTTCCATCCCTATGGAATTCCCTCCCTGCCTCTATTAGATCAATCCATTCACACCCGTCCTTTATTACACACCTCAAAGCTTACATATCATCGATGTAATATATTCACTTATTTAATCATACAATATTACTATTTTTATAAATTATATTATTTTATCGTTTTGTTTATTTATTTATCTATTTATTGTTTTCGTTCTATATTTTTATATGCACCTACGAGGGTGGCCACACCTATGATAAGTGCTAATAAACCTCATCATCATCATCATCATATATATATATATATATATATATATATATGTAGTCGTGTAGACTTGTAGTAATTAACTAGGTCAATTATTCCTCAAGATGAACCGTGCGTGGACAATTAACAATGTGTAGAATGATGTAGCGTGGTGTCTATTGGTACGAATAATAATACGAAGCAGTTATATGTGGTATAGTAATGAACCGAATGACGGTTATCGCATGTGGATCAAGTCGTAGGTGCATCTAGGTGGTGTTAGCTAATTGGTCGCATTTGTATCGCGCGCGCATCTATGATTGGTCGTCAATCATTAAGTGCGGGCGTACAATGCCTGGAATTAGGCATGCACGAGCGACGCTCGTCGAGCGTTGCGTGTATAATATATATAAATAGATATATCAATGTAAGTGCGTGTGAGAGCCTATTACTTTACCTTATAACATATATATATATATATATATATATATATATATATAAATCCATATACGGTTACATCACCAATGATATAAATAGTTAAGTAATATATGGTATACGATGTGTACATAAAAGTAACCTAAACGGTGGACTAACCCATAATGGGTGCACAATGTGATTGGTTGATGGCGATATAGTTGACTGCGCATGAGCAATGATCCCTAGAACACATCGAGTTGTTGATGTAGGATAGGCAATCCTCGTTATTCAGGCAAGTTTCATTAATATTTAGTGGGCGTGTCTTAGCTTTTTCTAATTGGCGGAATTGTGTGTAATAATATATGCATATAGTTAATGATTTAATGAGTTTATACACTTTTTATATAAACATAGTAAGATTATAAGACATACAACCAATACATAATGAGTTGAATATCAAGAAATGTATGTTTTTTACAGTTCCCGAAGAAAGGAGACAGTTATCATGTCAACAATTATAGAGGATCCTCTCTATTCGAATAACATTAACATCCATTGCAGTATACATTATAATGTGATGCTCCTAAATCGCATAAGACCAAACATCGAAGTTATCCTACGGAAAAATCAGAACGGTTCCGCAAGAATAGATCAACTACAGGAAAAATATTGAAAATCCAACGCATAATTGAAGGAGTAAAATCAAAGAATCTACTGGATATACTAAGTATTGTAAACTTATCCAAAGTATTTGATACGATACTTCGTGGTAAAATAAACGAATTTATATTCGATAAAATAAGAATATATTGTATTCACTACAAAGAGAATAAAGCTTGGTTTGCATACATCTCAACAAACGCACTACTTAAATTCTAGGTAGAAGGAAAAGGGGAGTTCTACCGAAATGTAAATTAATTAATGATATTTAAGATAAGTCTAGATTATTATCTGGTTAATTGCTGAACAACGTTCTAGATCAATGTTAATGTAATAAGTTATGTTTACAGGTGTATCATACATTCTTTACGACTATCTCACCAAGGAGATAAATAATTAAGGGGCGAGCGACGTTTGATTTTTTTTTAAATGTTATAACTACATTTTTATTTTATTAAATAATTACCTTTCATTTACAAAAATAATCGTGGTGAAATTTGCAATATAACTATCAAAATTCGATGTGTTATGATACCTACTAGTGTGTCATCTTCTAATTAAATAAAATAATAAAATAATAAAATAATAATTAGTGTAAATAAAAGACATTATAAATGCATTCCAGTTTATGAATATAAGATCGATTTTTAAAATTGAAAAACTCAATAAAATTTGTTAATATCTTTATTAAATTATGAATTAAATATATATATATATGACGCTTTCAAATGTTTATTTCCTATTATCAAATACAAACAATTAACGCCATTACACTATTGTATAATTATACATTTTATTTACCTTTAAACGACAATTTCAACATCAATTTACTCAGTAACTTTTTTATGATAAATAATGTTACTAAAACATTAATATATTTTTTATTATTGTATATATTTTGATAAAACCTATTGAAATGTAAATATATTTATATATTGATTACAAATAAATTCAAATATTTTATTTATTTATAAAAATAAAACATATATATATGACATTATTTAGAATAATATCTAATAATTTAAGTATTTGTGAAATATATATATATATTATTATAAATTTATAACATAGGTTGATATAACATACTTGTATATATTTATGTAGAATTTTGTTTTATTACAAATAAAGCAGTAGAAAAAAAATTAGGTAATTATCTACTATAAGGGAAAGTAACCTAATACGTACACTTTACAATAAATGGTCTTAACATTTTATGACTCAGTATTTGTATTCAAAAATTACATAATATTAATATTATATGATTATATATATTATTGTGATTTTAAAATTTTATTTAATCTTATAATTCCATAGATAACGGGGATGTCCGTATTCGGTACCCATGTCCGAATACGGACACCCAGTGTTATAATACGGATACCCTATATACACTAAATAAACTATATATTATTGATGAATCAATCAGAAAAATTACAATTACATTTTTCATAATTAATTTTATAAACAATTTATTCTAATTTAATTAGTTAATAATTTATTTATTTTTATTATTTTTTAATTAATAATACACTTTAATTATCTAATAATAAACATTTTAGATTTATCTTTATTGGTGGTATTAATATTATAACACACGCGATTTTGATTATAATATAATTTAAGTTATATAACTTTAAATAAAAAGAGTATAACTTTTAATAAATGATGGTATAACTTTATATAATATATGGTATAAATTTTAATAAATTATGGTATAACTTTATATAAAAGTTGGTATAACTTTTTATAAAATATGGTATAACTTTATATAATATATAGTATAAATTATGGTATAACTTTATATAAAATATGGTATAACTTTTTATAAAATATGGTATAACTTTTTAAATTTGTTATACCGTAAAGTTATACCATTTTTTAATCAATGTTATACCATTTATTTCTAACAGTGTATATATATATATATATATATATATATATATATATATATATATATATATATATATATATACAGTAGAAGCTCGGTAACTCAACATGCCGATAAGTCAACATTGCCGATAACTCAACATCCCAAAAATATTTGGTTGGATTCGTATCTTTTACATGTTAACAAAAACCCTATTACTCAACAAATATAACTCAACATACATATAACTCAACATGTTTTATATAAACCTAGCCTATACATTACATGTAAATATACATCCGATAACTCAACATTTATGAAAAATCAAAATATCACAACAAATGTTGTTGTATTCGTATATTTTACATGTAATGAAACTGCATTGTTCAACAAATATAATTCAACATACATTAGTCAACATGGTTTTATTTAATAATATATGGATATAAATATATAAACGTAAAAATACAATTACAATTATTATATTATCATACGAGTACTATTTTGAATGCAGTTATGTGAGAAAACCATTACTTAAGTCTATAGACGTATTACCTATCCCGAATGCCCATTTACTACTACTACTACTACTACTACTTTAAATATTAGATTCGTATTATTTCGGATTTTTATTATTGGATATCTAAAATACATTCTAATGTTTACCTTTGGGATTATATTTATTCGCGCCATTTTCAACCAACATAGCGGTTCTGTGTATGTATCCGCGACACTATTATGCAGCTTAACGTCCCTTTGTGTGAATAGGAGTCACTGTCAATCAAACTACTCCCCCCCCCCTTTGTATGTATCCGCGACACTGTTACTAAACATAGCGTCCCTTTGGAGTGAATAGGCGCCAATGTCAATCAAACAACCCCGCCCTTCGTATGTCTTGACCATTAATTATTATTATTTAATTTCTATATGTGATAATTATCTTAACTTATGTTTAATGTCAATGTTAACTACTATATATCACAAGAACATATATGTTCTAGTGATATTGAATTAAATATTTATAAAATGTCATTCTTGAGAATTTCTTGAGTTTAGTATGGTGAATATTTCTAAATTATAAACATATATGTTCTATATATTGGATAATTAATATGTATTAATATTAATTATTCACATATAAAATTAGATAGTACATTGACATGGAATTAATTATTATAAGAGTATTTATTCAGTTATAACATACATTAAGGATATGATATAATATTGCATGAAATGTTATATCACCATAACACATACAAAGATTATGTAAAATACTTTTTAAAACACAAGATAAAAATGTAAACAATATTAAAAATAATATTTGTTGTACAAAATAAATTATATATACAGTATATATACACTACATGTGTGTAGTAGTAATAAATAATATATTATATCTTTACTATAATATAATTACTTATAGAATGCATATATGCATGTATATATTGTATAATATATTGTAAATATATTATTAGTAATCAAAACAATCAGAGATATAATTATACAGATTCTAAAAGAATTACAGAATACTCGAAATTATCTAATTAAGAATAATTTAACTGATGATAATTGTTTATTACATATTACTCATATTATAAATACTTTTAACAAGCATGTTGATAACAATTTAATACAATCAAAAATGAATAATTACTTTAATAAAGAAAAATGAATAAAGCACTATTCCTATACTTTTTATTTATTATAATTATTATTTTAAAATAATATACAATCTATATACTATCATAAACCATCATTAGGAGTAATATACTATTAGTAGCGTAACTAAAATACCATTATAAATAAAAGTAAAATTATAAATCCGATAACTCAACAAACTCGCTAACTCAACATGAAAACTCCGTCCCGTCAATGTTGAGTTATCGAGCTTTGACTGTATATATATATATATATTAAACTATAGTTATGTATATATATATATATATATGTATGTGTATACGTTATATTTCTCTATAATTTAAATATGTATGGAAATATATATTTAATAATGAATTTGAATCGTCAAATAACATGAATATATAGAATACCCTAACAAATTAAAAAGAAAATTAAATATAGGATAAAGAGAACATTTAATATGGGTATTAAATGAAGTATATATATATATGTAAATATATATATATATATATATATAAATATAAATCCCTACCTCACCAATGATATAAATAGTTAAGTAATATATGGTATACGATGTGTACATAAAAGTAACCTAAACGGTGGACTAACCCATAATGGGTGCACAATGTGATTGGTTGATGGCGATATAGTTGACTGCGCATGAGCAATGATCACTAGAACACATCGAGTTGTTGATGTAGGATAGGCAATCCTCGTTATTCACGCAAGTTTCATTAATCTTTAGTGGGCGTTTCTTAGCTTTTTCTAATTGGCGGAATTGTGTGTAATAATATATGCATATAGTTAATGATTTATATACTTTTTATATAAAATAGTAAGATTATAAGATATACAACCAATACATAATGAGTTGAATATCAAGAAATGTATGTTTTTTACAGTTCCCGAAGAAAGGAGACATTTATCAGGTCAACAAGACAATTATAAAGGATCCTCTCTATTCGAATAACATTAACATCCATTGCAGCATACATTATAATGTGATGCTCCTAAATCGCATAAGACCAAACATCAAAGTTATCCTATGGAAAAATCAGAACGGTTTCCGCCAGAATAGATCAACTACAGGACAAATATTGAAAATCCAATGCATAATTGAAGGAGTAAAATCAAAGAATCTACTGGTCATACTAAGTATTGTAAACTTCGCCAAAGCATTTGATTCGATACATCGTGGTAAAATAAACGAATTTATATTCGATAAAATAAGAATATGTAGTATTCACAACAAAGAGAATAAAGCTTGGTTTGTATACATCTCATAAAACGCACTACTTAAATGCTCAGTAGAAGGAAAAGGTGAGTTCTACCGAAATGTAACTTAATTAATGATATTTAAGATAAGTCTAGATTATTATCTGGTTAATTACTGAACAACGTTCTAGATCAATGTCAATGTAATAATGTGTGTTTACAGGTGTATCATACATCATTTACGACTATCTCACCAAGGAGATAAATAGTTAAGGGGGCGAGCGACGTTTAATTTTTTATTTTAAATGTTATAACTTAATTTTTATTTTATTAAATAATTAACTTTTATTTACAAAAATAATCGTGATGAAATTTCCAATATAACTATCAAAATTCGATGTTTTATGATACATACTAGTCTTTCATCTTCTAAATAATTTGTAAATAAATAAAATAATAAAACAATAATTATTGTAAAATACTATAGCATTTTACAATAATTATTGTTTTATTATTTTATTTATTTACAAATTATTTAGAAGATGAAAGACTAGTATGTATCATAAAACATCGATTTTTGATAGTTATATTGCAAATGCTATGGGATAGGTAAAAAATGTAAACATATATAAATATATATATATATATATATATATATATATATAATTGTATGTGTGTGTTTGTGTGTGTATGTATATGTATATATATATATATATATATATATACTATACATATTAATGATAACATATTTATTTAAATAATCACTCATATAAAAAGGTGATATTTTGAATAGAACTATAAAAAAACTATTGTTATACATTTATTTACAATACAAGTTAATAAGCATTATTTGTATATTATATATATTTCCCAAAATTAACTCATAATCAACCCATATTCCATAATTCCATTTTATTTATTAACACATTCTATTTCCACTCTACACTCAACATGAGAAGCATCTATTTTTCAACACATTATAATATACATAAGGTATTTATACTTATATTATATATATATATATACAAATTATATCATATTATATATATATTATAAAAGTTTATATAATATATAATTTTATAATATATTTATATATTATTTATAATATATAATTAAATTGTTAGAATAGAATTATATAATTATATATATATATATATATATATATGTTATAAAGTCAAAGTTGTATATATATCGATTATAATAAATTCGATTAAATATACATTTAAATGCATTTAACATTACGTAACATAAATCGATATATCAACATAATAACTTTAAACTAGATTTCGGTGTCACGCTATGTGTTAATTGCATAGCCATAGCCATAGATTTATAGTTTACATAGATCGGTATTGCTATATCTTGCCAACGTTAAATTATTGGTCATACATGGTGCCTGGAATGGGGATTTTTGATCTTTAATTGTTGTAAACTTAAGATGGCCGACATCACGTGACACATGATATTTCATAACAAATATTTAAATAAATAATATTTATTTTTTACATACATTTGGATTATTTTTCTATATACGCTTATAAAATGCATTTCGATTATATCAAAATAAACATTTATATTTATTTATATTATATATTTATAATGTAATATAATCGCAACACGTAATTTGCTTAAATAATACTTTATATAGGTAATTTTAAATTACAATTTATCGGTGTATTTTTAAATTCTTATATCGCTTTAATTTTTTCTATATACGCTTATATAGTGCATTTTTATTATATCAAAATTGACATTTATATTTATTTATATTATATATTTAGAATGCACTATAATTGCATTACGTAATTTGATTAAATAATACTTTATATAGGTAATTTTAAATTACGATTTATCGGTGAACTTTTGAATTCTTAGATCGTTTTAATTTTTCTATATACGCTTATAATGTGCATTTCGATTATATAAATATAAACATTTATATTATATATTTATATCGAAATATAACTGCAACATTTAATTTGATAAATAATACTTTATATAGGTAATTTCAAATTATATTTTATCTGATATATTTTAAAATTCTTAGATCTTTTAAATTTGTTTATAAATTGTATTTAAATTATATCAAAATAAACATTTATATTAAATTGTATTAAATATATAAATTACAGTATAATAAAAAACTTTAATTACATAAAATAATACTTTACATGAGTAATTTAAAATGTGAAATGTAACAGTACAATTTTAAATAGCATTATCTAGGTTAATTTCATTACTAATATTTAAATATTACAACTTAATTAGATAAATACACATTTATATTAATTTATATTATATACTGCAATATAATTACAACATTTAATTTGATTAAATAATACATTATATAATTCTAAATTACGACAACTATAAGAACGCTATTATTTTAAATATTTAAAAATGCTTAATTAATCGATGACTGTTGTTCTAATAGTACACGTAATTATCCAGAAGGAATAACTCTCTACAAGTTTGTATTATATAAATACATTTAAATATTATTTTGAAATTCATACAATTATTTAATTAGACATGTAGATGTTATATCTAATTATGTATGAAGTCAATAAATGAATACACGCTTAACGTATGAAAATCAAATAATCATACGAAATTTAATTTTAATTTCATAATTATAATTATTATAATATGTTACACGATTATAGCAAACATTTTCTGAAGGAAAGATATAACACTTACGCGAAATCGTGTAATTCGAATTTGTATACAAAATACCCCAGTGCCACCTATAGCGGGTTACTTTTAGGAACTATGTGTTGTTTATAATGTAAATTCGTATTTAACTATACACTTTTAAAATGTTAAATAATATGCTTTAAATTAATATTTATATGATGAAAACTAAGTGTTCATTACTAATATATAACAAACAAATATGATATGTATGTTTTAAATGCTATAAGTATATATTTAGTGAGTAAAAGCTAATTTATATTGCATGTAATTTAATATAGCAATGAAAACATTGTTGTATGCAATCAGAGCCGAACTTAAATCTATTTCAGTGATTTCGATACTACTGCTAGCAGCGGTTGGGTATATTACTAAATTACGTTGCATGCATAGGGAGTGTTATATCTTTGCTTCGCAAAATCTTTGATTATAGTAACAAAAATCATATTAATATTATACACAATTATTATAAAAAATACCTATCATATTATGATATAAGTGATATATGATATGTAACGATTTTAATGAATGTAATGAAAATGCATAAAAAGTCTATCGACTTACTAGAAATTAACCAATAAAGCACCCTACATATAAATTATATATATTTAATTCTGAAGACGCATGTATCAGGCACCTATTTTAAGATGTACGGCTTACGCCATAGCTAAGTACATTATAGAAAAAGTCTTAACTGTTATAGATGTATCGTGATTATTATAAAACTTACATATATCTTTATTCTTTTATATAATTTTAATAGTATATAAATAAATAATGAAATTAATAAGCTATTATAAATGGGTAAGTCATCATAGTCGTGATAAGTACACAGTTCTATATGGTTCTAATGTGTTATTACTAGCTATGGAATAATTTGTTGTACATAATATGGATGTTACATCCAATATACTGGCATTTCCATTAGATTTTATAGATGATAGTTATAGTTGATAATTGGAGTTAAAAAATAGCACAATAATTAGAATTTATAAGCTTTAGTATTTTTTAAATCTAATTGATTATAGCTATATATGTAAGCTATATACGCATTGTATTAGTAAATTAAAATCAAATACAAATTTATACTTATCATGTTATATGATATCACCTAGGTTATATCATATAGTAGAATTATACTCCCTATCTGAACCCTCTTTATCCTGCTTCCAAATTAATGACATTAATTATATTAAATTTACGATTATGATTAAATATAAATATAAAATAGTACAAATATATTAACTATATTGAAATTATAATTTAACTATAATAATAGTAATATTTACATGTATGTAAACTTCTCTGAGTTACGATTGAGAATATATCCTTATTATTGTAGTGGACAACTCACATACATATTCAAGGAATGATGCATGTGGCGTAAGCCGTACATCTTAAAATAGGTGCCTGATACATGCGTCTTCAGAATTAAATATATATAATTTATATGTAGGGTGCTTTATTGGTTAATTTCTAGTAAGTCGATAGACTTTTTATGCATTTTCATTACATTCATTAAAATCGTTACATATCATATATCATTTATATCATAATATGATAGGTATTTTTTATAATAATTGTGTATAATATTAATATGATTTTTGTTACTATAATCAAAGATTTTGCGAAGCAAAGATATAACACTCCCTATGCATGCAATGTAATTTAGTAATATCCCCAACCGCTGCTAGCAGTAGTATCGAAATCACTGAAATAGATTTAGGTTCGGCTCGGTTTGCATACAACAATGTTTTCATTGCTCTATTAAATTACATGCAATATAAATTAGCTTTTACTCACTAAATATATACTTATAGCATTTAAAACATACATATCATATTTGTTTATTATATATTAGTAATGAACACTTAGTTTTCATCATATAAATATTAATTTAAAGCATATTATTTAACATTTTAAAAGTGTATAGTTAAATACGAATTTACATTATAAACAACACATAGTTCCTAAAAGTAACCCGCTATAGGTGGCACTGGGGTATTTTGTATACAAATTCGAATTACACGATTTCGCGTAAGTGTTATATCTTTCCTTCAGAAAATGTTTGCTATAATCGTGTAACATATTATAATAATTATAATTATGAAATTAAAATTAAATTTCGTATGATTATTTGATTTTCATACGTTAAGCGTGTATTCATTTATTGACTTCATACATAATTAGATATAACATCTACATGTCTAATTAAATAATTGTATGAATTTCAAAATAATATTTAAATGTATTTATATAATACAAACTTGTAGAGAGTTATTCCTTCTGGATAATTACGTGTACTATTAGAACAACAGTCATCGATTAATTAAGCATTTTTAAATATTTAAAATAATAGCGTTCTTATAGTTGTCGTAATTTAGAATTATATAATGTATTATTTAATCAAATTAAATGTTGTAATTATATTGCAGTATATAATATAAATTAATATAAATGTGTATTTATCTAATTAAGTTGTAATATTTAAATATTAGTAATGAAATTAACCTAGATAATGCTATTTAAAATTGTACTGTTACATTTCACATTTTAAATTACTCATGTAAAGTATTATTTTATGTAATTAAAGTTTTTTATTATACTGTAATTTATATATTTAATACAATTTAATATAAATGTTTATTTTGATATAATTTAAATACAATTTATAAACAAATTTAAAAGATCTAAGAATTTTAAAATATATCAGATAAAATATAATTTGAAATTACCTATATAAAGTATTATTTATCAAATTAAATGTTGCAGTTATATTTCGATATAAATATATAATATAAATGTTTATATTTATATAATCGAAATGCACATTATAAGCGTATATAGAAAAATTAAAACGATCTAAGAATTCAAAAGTTCACCGATAAATCGTAATTTAAAATTACCTATATAAAGTATTATTTAATCAAATTACGTAATGCAATTATAGTGCATTCTAAATATATAATATAAATAAATATAAATGTCAATTTTGATATAATAAAAATGCACTATATAAGCGTATATAGAAAAAATTAAAGCGATATAAGAATTTAAAAATACACCGATAAATTGTAATTTAAAATTACCTATATAAAGTATTATTTAAGCAAATTACGTGTTGCGATTATATTACATTATAAATATATAATATAAATAAATATAAATGTTTATTTTGATATAATCGAAATGCATTTTATAAGCGTATATAGAAAAATAATCCAAATGTATGTAAAAAATAAATATTATTGTATTTAAATATTTGTTATGAAATATCATGTGTCACGTGATGTCGGCCATCTTAAGTTTACAACAATTAAAGATCAAAAATCCCCATTCCAGGCACCATGTATGACCATGAAAAACCACGTGACTACCGATCTATGTAAACTATAAATCTATGGCCATAGCCATGCAAATGTTTATTTTTCTAGTATTTTATATTTTTATCGTCTGTAAAGTATATTTCGTTATTTGTCTATAGAATAAATTCCACTCGGTGAGATTGCCTCATTCTTCGTTCTGCATATCATCGGGTAGGTACATAGATTTATATTTTACATAGATCAGTATTGCTATATCCCGACAATATAAAATTCTTCAACATACATGGTGCCTCGATTTAGGAAACTTAAGATGGTCGAACATCAATTGAATAATGCATTTAGGCCTAATAACAAATATTCAAACAAATACTATTGATTTTTAAATACATTTGATTTCTTTTCTATAGACATAATATTGATTTTTATATACATTTTATTTATTTTCTATAGAAAAGAAATAAAATGTATTTAAAAATCAATATTATTTGTTTGAATATTTGTTATTAGGCCTAAATGCATTATTCAAATGATGTTCGACCATCTTAAGTTTCCTAAATCGAGGCACCATGTATGTTGAAGATAAACCATGTGACTACCAATCTATGTAAACTATAAATCTATGGGTAGGTACTATTATTATTATTATTATTATTATGTTCAACAGTTCTTTGCTTTGATTAATAAATTGTATTAGAACATTCACTTTATTACATATATATATATATATATATATATATATATATATATATATATATATATTTATATATATATATATATATATATATATATATAAAATTATAAAATTATGATAACTATATGCTATATATTAATATGCAGGAAACTAAAGAATTATTTGCAGAATTTCAAATTTCACTTAAAATATTAGAAAAAATCCCGGAGAGGAATTGTGAGTTGATGGGGATGATAAAGCATATAACGTATATAGAAAAATATATAGACGAATATATTGATGTACTATGTAGCGCTACTACGAAAACTGATCAAACAGGTAATAGGTATATAATTAATAACATTAATTAAATATCTATATAAAATAAATATGCAATTATATTTTATTAGTCCATAGATATGATATGTATGTATACTATATATCCATATGGTCAATTATTTATTTTATTTTTAGCTCACACTGTAATTAAATTTAAATTATATTACTAATAGGTATATATACAAATAATATTAACTGTTGTACAAATATTATCAATATCATTCTATCCTTAATCAAATATAGATTATAAAGTGTATAATTAATTATATAATATAATATTTCCTAAAATAGATGCGGAAACCTTTATTTTATGATGGGAGTTTGCGAATTATTGAAAAATGAATTTTCACTAGTATCAATGAAAATAAAGATAAGGTTACTTAATAATTACTTAATAACTATAGATTTAATATTATAGTTATTTTAAATATTTGATTTTTCGTATGCTAATTCAAAAGTATAGTATACTCTATTATATATATATATATATATATAACTGCAGTAATTAATATAAAATATTGGATTTTTTTAATTACAATTCTAGAGTAAACTTTATATAGTATGATATTAACTGTATAAAGTATCTTATAAGATATATATATATATATATATATATATATATATATATATATATATATATATATACTATTATATAATATAGAATATTATAGTATATTATATATAATAGTACTTTATTTATATAAATATTAATTAATAATAAATATAAATAAACTTATATAAATATTTTAATTTTAATTGCAGGAAATAATGACTTCATATATCAGAAAAGAGGATGCTTATTATGTGTGTCGATAATTATTTGGTTTTCGTTCAAAATGATTGATTTCGTATTGTATTAAGTGGTATTAATTGTATTTGTTTCACATAACATGTCCTACAAACATTAATTGTTTATGTAATTTTGTATCACGTTATTTATTTAAAAATGTATCTGTTAACAGAATTAACAATATTGCTACACCAAAATATGTGGTTTTTAGAAAATAAATGATCATTATAAATTTCGATTCCATATATAAATTAATAATATAGAATAGTAAGTTATTATAAACACTGGTATAAATTTAAATAAAATATAGTATAACTTTTAATAAATTATGGTATAACTTTATATAATATATGGTATTCATTTGAATAAATTATGGTATAACTTTAAATAAAAAGAGAATAACTTTTAATAAATTATGGTATAACTTTATATAATATATGGTATAAATTTTAATAAATTATGGTATAACTTTATATAAAAGTTGGTATAACTTTTTATAAAATATGGTATAACTTTATATAATATATAGTATAAATTATGGTATAACTTTATATAAAATATGGTATAACTTTTTATAAAATATGGAATAACTTTTTTGATTTGTTATACCGTAAAGTTATACCATTTTTTAATCAATGTTATACCATTTATTTCTAACAGTGTATATATATATATATATATATATATTAAACTATAGTTATGTATATATATATGTATGTGTATACGTTATAATTCTCTATAATTTAAATATGTAAGGAAATATATATTTAATAATGAATTTGAATCGTCAAATAACATGAATATATAGAATACCCTAACAAATTAAAAAGAAAATTAAATATAGGATAAAGAGAACATTTAATATGGGTATTAAATGAAGTATATATATATGTATATATATATATATATAAATATAAATCCCTACCTCACCAAGGATATAAATAGTTAAGTAATATATGGTATAGGATGTGTACATAAAAGTAACCTAAACGGTGGACTAACCCATAATGGGTGCACAATGTGATTGGTTGATGGCGATATAGTTGACTGCGCATGAGCAATGATCCCTAGAACACATCGAGTTGTTGATGTACGATAGGCAATCCTTGTTATTCACGCAAGTTTCATTAATCTTTAGTGGGCGTGTCTTAGCTTTTTCTAATTGGCGGAATTGTGTGTAATAATATATGCATATAGTTAATGATTTAATGAGTTTATACACTTTTTATATAAACATAGTAAGATTATAAGATATACAACCAATACATAATGAGTTGAATATCAAGAAATGTATGTTTTTTACAGTTCCCGAAGAAAGGAGACATTTATCAGGTCAACAATTATAGAGGATCCTCTCTATTCGAATAACATTAACATCCATTGCAGCATACATTATAATGTGATGCTCCTAAATCGCATAAGACCAAACATCGAAGTTATCCTACGGAAAAATCAGAACGGTTTCAGCCAGAATAGATCAAATACAGGACAAATATTGAAAATCCACCCATAATTGAAGGAGTAAAATCAAAGAATCTACCGGCCATATTAAGTATTGTAAACTTCTCCAAAGCATTTGATTCGATACATCGTGGTAAAATAAACGAATTTATATTCGATAAAATAAGAATATGTAGTATTCACTACAAAGAGAATAAAGCTTGGTTTGTATACATCTCATCAAACGCACTACTTAAATGCTCAGTAGAAGGAAAAGGGGAGTTCTACCGAAATGTAACTTAATTAATGATATTTAAGATAAGTCTAGATTGTTATCTGGTTAATTACTGAACAACGTTCTAGATCAATGTTAATGTAATAAGTTGTGTTTACAGGTGTATCATACATCCTTTACGACTATCTCACCAAGGAGATAAATAGTTAAGGTGGCGAGCGACGTTTAATTTTTTATTTTAAATGTTATAACTTAATTTTTATTTTATTAAATAATTAACTTTTATTTACAAAAATAATCGTGATGAAATTTGTAATATAACTATCAAAATTCCATGTTTTATGATACATACTAGTCTTTCATCTTCTAAATAAATAATAATAAATAAAATAATTTGTAAATAAATATTAATATAAATAAAGTAAATAAATTTTAATATAATTTGTAAATAAATAAAATAATAAAACAATAATTATTGTAAAATACTATAGTATTATATATACCTATATTTCGGATAAATGCATTGTATTTAATGTATTTATTATATAATATATGATCGATTTTTTAAAAATAATGAAGAAATGTTTAATATAACTATCAAAATTCGATGTGTTATGATACCTACTAGTGTGTCATCTTCTAATTAAATAAAATAATACAATAATAATTAGTGTAAATAAAAGGCATTATAAATGCATTCCAGTTTATATAAGATCGATTTTTAAAATTGAAAAACTCAATAAAATTTGTTAATATCTTTATTAAATTATGAATTAAACATATATATATATATATATGACGCTTTCAAATGTTTATTTCCTAGTACGAAATACAAATAATTAACGCCATTACAATATTGTATAATTATACATTTTATTTACTTTTAAACGACAATTTCAACATAAATTTACTAAGTAACTTTTTTATGATAAGTATTGTTACTAAAACATTAATATATTTTTATTATT
Organism: Osedax fenrisi; assembly: GCA_964019155.1. Lineage (NCBI taxonomy): Eukaryota > Metazoa > Annelida > Polychaeta > Sabellida > Siboglinidae > Osedax > Osedax fenrisi. The sequence goes on from OZ025246.1 coordinate 18,762,142, forward strand.
GGATATATTTTGATAAAACCTCTTGAAATGTAAATATATTTATATATTGATTACAAATAAATTCAAATCTTTTTTTACATTATTTAGAATAATATTATAGATATATATCTAATAATTTAAGTATATGTGAAATATATATATATATATATATTATTATAAATTTATAACATACTTGTATATATTTATGTAGAATTTTATTTTATTACAAATAAAGCAGTAGAAAAAAAATAGGTAATTATCTACTATAAGGGAAAGTAACCTAATACGTACACTTTACAATAAATGGTCTTAACATTTTATGACTCAGTATTTGTATTCAAAAATTACATAATATTATATGATTATATATATTATTGTGATTTTAAAATTTTATTTAATCTTATAATTCCATAGATAACGGGGATGTCCGTATTCGGTACCCATGTCCGAATACGGACACCCAGTGTTATAATACGGATACCCTATATACACTAAATAAACTATATATTATTGATGAATCAATCAGAAAAATTACAATTACATTTTTCATAATTAATTTTATAAACAATTTATTCTAATTTAATTAGTTAATAATTTATTTATTTTTATTATTTTTTAATTAATAATACACTTTAATTATCTAATAATAAACATTTTAGATTTATCTTTATTGGTGGTATTAATATTATAACACACGCGATTTTAATTATAATATAATTTAATTTATATAACTTTAAATAAAAAGAGTATAACTTTTAATAAATGATGGTATAACTTTATATAATATATGGTATACATTTTAATAAATTATGGTATAACTTTATATAAAAGTTGGTATAACTTTTTATAAAATATGGTATAACTTTATATAATATATAGTATAAATTATGGTATAACTTTATATAAAATATGGTATAACTTTTTATAAAATATGGTATAACTTTTTTAATTTTTTATACCGTAAAGTTATACCATTTTTTAATCAATGTTATACCATTTATTTCTAACAGTGTATATATATATATATATATATATATATATATATATATATATATATATATACAGTCAAATCTCGATAACTCAACATGCCGATAAGTCAACATTGCCGATAACTCAACATCCCAAAAATATTTGGTTGGATTCGTATCTTTTACATGTTAACAAAAACCCTATTACTCAACAAATATAACTCAACATACATATAACTCAACATGTTTTATATAAATCTAGCCTATACATTACATGTAAATATACATCCGATAACTCAACATTTATGAAAAATCAAAATATCACAACAAATGTTGTTGGATTCGTATATTTTACATGTAATGAAACTGCATTGTTCAACAAATATAATTCAATATACATTAGTCAACATGGTTTTATTTAATAATATATGGATATAAATATATAAACGTAAAAATACAATTACAATTATTATATTATCATACGAGTACTATTTTGAATGCAGTTATGTGAGAAAACCATTACTTAAGTCTATAGACGTATTACCTATCCCGAATGCCCATTTACTACTACTACTACTACTACTACTACTACTTTAAATATTAGATTCGTATTATTTCGGATTTTTATTATTGGATATCTAAAATACATTCTAATGTTTACCTTTGGGATTATATTTATTTGCGCCATTTTCAACCAACATAGCGGTTCTGTGTATGTATCCGCGACACTATTATGCAGCTTAACGTCCCTTTGTGTGAATAGGAGTCACTGTCAATCAAACTACTCCCCCCCCCCCTTTGTATGTATCCGCGACACTGTTACTAAACATAGCGTCCCTTTGGAGTGAATAGGCGACAATGTCAATCAAACAACCCCGCCCTTCGTATGTCTTGACCATTAATTATTATTATTTAATTTCTATATGTGATAATTATCTTAACTTATGTTTAATGTCAATGTTAACTACTATATATCACAAGAACATATATGTTCTAGTGATATTGAATTAAATATTTATAAAATGTCATTCTTGAGAATTTCTTGAGTTTAGTATGGTGAATATTTCTAAATTATAAACATATATGTTCTATATATTGGATAATTAATATGTATTAATATTAATTATTCACATATAAAATTAGATAGTACATTGACATGGAATTAATTATTATAAGAGTATTTATTAAGTTATAACATACATTAAGGATATGATATAATATTGCATGAAATGTTATATCACCATAACACATACAAAGATTATGTAAAATACTTTTTAAAACACAAGATAAAAATGTAAACAATATTAAAAATAATATTTGTTGTACAAAATAAATTATATATACAGTATATATATACACTACATGTGTGTAGTAGTAATAAATAATATATTATATCTTTACTATAATATAATTACTTATAGAATGCATATATGCATGTATATATTGTATAATATATTGTAAATATATTATTAGTAATCAAAACAATCAGAGATATAATTATACAGATTCTAAAAGAATTACAGAATACTCGAAATTATCTAATTAAGAATAATTTAACTGATGATAATTGTTTATTACATATTACTCATATTATAAATACTTTTAACAAGCATGTTGATAACAATTTAATACAATCAAAAATGAATAATTACTTTAATAAAAAAAAATGAATATAGCACTATTCCTATACTTTTTATTTATTATAATTATTATTTTAAAATAATATACAATCTATATACTATCATAAACCATCATTAGGAGTAATATACTATTAGTAGCGTAACTAAAATACCATTATAAATAAAAATAAAATTATAAATCCGATAACTCAACAAACTCGCTAACTCAACATGAAAACTCCGTCCCGTCAATGTTGAGTTATCGAGCTTTGACTGTATATATATATATATATTAAACTATAGTTATGTATATATATATATGTATGTGTATACGTTATATTTCTCTATAATTTAAATATGTATGGAAATATATATTTAATAATGAATTTGAATCGTCAAATAACATGAATATATAGAATACCCTAACAAATTAAAAAGAAAATTAAATATAGGATAAAGAGAACATTTAATATGGGTATTAAATGAAGTATATATATATATGTAAATATATATATATATAAATATAAATCCCTACCTCACCAATGATATAAATAGTTAAGTAATATATGGTATACGATGTGTACATAAAAATAACCTAAACGGTGGACTAACCCATAATGGGTGCACAATGTGATTGGTTGATGGCGATATAGTTGACTGCGCATGAGCAATGATCACTAGAACACATCGAGTTGTTGATGTAGGATAGGCAATCCTCGTTATTCACGCAAGTTTCATTAATCTTTAGTGGGCGTTTCTTAGCTTTTTCTAATTGGCGGAATTGTGTGTAATAATATATGCATATAGTTAATGATTTATATACTTTTTATATAAAATAGTAAGATTATAAGATATACAACCAATACATAATGAGTTGAATATCAAGAAATGTATGTTTTTTACAGTTCCCGAAGAAAGGAGACATTTATCAGGTCAACAAGACAATTATAAAGGATCCTCTCTATTCGAATAACATTAACATCCATTGCAGCATACATTATAATGTGATGCTCCTAAATCGCATAAGACCAAACATCGAAGTTATCCTACGGAAAAATCAGAACGGTTTCCGCCAGAATAGATCAACTACAGGACAAATATTGAAAATCCAATGCATAATTGAAGGAGTAAAATCAAAGAATCTACTGGCCATACTAAGTATTGTAAACTTCGCCAAAGCATTTGATTCGATACATCGTGGTAAAATAAACGAATTTATATTCGATAAAATAAGAATATGTAGTATTCACAACAAAGAGAATAAAGCTTGGTTTGTATACATCTCATAAAACGCACTACTTAAATGCTCAGTAGAAGGAAAAGGTGAGTTCTACCGAAATGTAACTTAATTAATGATATTTAAGATAAGTCTAGATTATTATCTGGTTAATTACTGAACAACGTTCTAGATCAATGTTAATGTAATAATTTGTGTTTACAGGTGTATCATACATCCTTTACGACTATCTCACCAAGGAGATAAATAGTTAAGGGGCGAGCGACGTTTAATTTTTTATTTTAAATGTTATAACTTAATTTTTATTTTATTAAATAATTAACTTTTATTTACAAAAATAATCGTGATGAAATTTCCAATATAACTATCAAAATTCGATGTTTTATGATACATACTAGTCTTTCATCTTCTAAATAATTTGTAAATAAATAAAATAATAAAACAATAATTATTGTAAAATACTATAGCATTTTACAATAATTATTGTTTTATTATTTTATTTATTTACAAATTATTTAGAAGATGAAAAACTAGTATGTATCATAAAACATCGAATTTTGATAGTTATATTGCAAATTCTATGGGATAGGTAAAAAAGGTAAACATATATAAATATATATATATATATATATATATATATATATATATAATTGTATGTGTGTGTTTGTGTGTGTATGTATATGTATATATATATATATATATATATATATATATATATATATATATATACTATACATATTAATGATAACATATTTATTTAAATAATCACTCATATAAAAAGGTGATATTTTGAATAGAACTATAAAAAAACTATTGTTATACATTTATTTACAATACAAGTTAATAAGCATTATTTGTATATTATATATATTTCCCAAAATTAACTCATAATCAACCCATATTCCATAATTCCATTTTATTTATTAACACATTCTATTTCCACTCTACACTCAACATGAGAAGCATCTATTTTTCAACACATTATAATATACATAAGGTATTTATACTTATATTATATATATATATATATATACAAATTATATCATATTATATATATATTATAAAAGTTTATATAATATATAATTTTATAATATATTTATATATTATTTATAATATATAATTAAATTGTTAGAATAGAATTATATAATTATATATATATATATATATATGTTATAAAGTCAAAGTTGTAGATATATCGATTATAATAAATTCGATTAAATATACATTTAAATGCATTTAACATTACGTAACATAAATCGATATATCAACATAATAACTTTAAACTAGATTTCGGTGTCACGCTATGTGTTAATTGCATAGCCATAGCCATGCAAATGTTTATTTTTCTAGTATTTTATATTTTTATCGTCTGTAAAGTATATTTCGTTATTTGTCTATAGAATAAATTCCACTCGGTGAGATTGCCTCATTCTTCGTTCTGCATATCATCGGGTAGGTACATAGATTTATATTTTACATAGATCAGTATTGCTATATCCCGACAATATAAAATTCTTCAACATACATGGTGCCTCGATTTAGGAAACTTAAGATGGTCGAACATCAATTGAATAATGCATTTAGGCCTAATAACAAATATTCAAACAAATACTATTGATTTTTAAATACATTTGATTTCTTTTCTATAGACATAATATTGATTTTTATATACATTTTATTTATTTTCTATAGAAAAGAAATAAAATGTATTTAAAAATCAATATTATTTGTTTGAATATTTGTTATTAGGCCTAAATGCATTATTCAAATGATGTTCGACCATCTTAAGTTTCCTAAATCGAGGCACCATGTATGTTGAAGATAAACCATGTGACTACCAATCTATGTAAACTATAAATCTATGGGTAGGTACTATTATTATTATTATTATTATTATGTTCAACAGTTCTTTGCTTTGATTAATACATTGTATTAGAACATTCACTTTATTACATATATATATATATATATATTTATATATATATATATATATATATATATATATATATATATATATAAAATTATAAAATTATGATAACTATATGCTATATATTAATATGCAGGAAACTAAAGAATTATTTGCAGAATTTCAAATTTCACTTAAAATATTAGAAAAAATCCCGGAGAGGAATTGTGAGTTGATGGGGATGATAAAGCATATAACGTATATATAAAAATATATAGACGAATATATTGATGTACTATGTAGCGCTACTACGAAAACTGATCAAACAGGTAATAGGTATATAATTAATAACATTAATTAAATATCTATATAAAATAAATATGCAATTATATTTTATTAGTCCATAGATATGATATGTATGTATACTATATATCCATATGGTCAATTATTTATTTTATTTTTAGCTCACACTGTAATTAAATTTAAATTATATTTCTAATAGGTATATATACAAATAATATTAACTGTTGTACAAATATTATCAATATCATTCTATCCTTAATCAAATATAGATTATAAAGTGTATAATTAATTATATAATATAATATTTCCTAAAATAGATGCGGAAACCTTTATTTTATGATGGGAGTTTGCGAATTATTGAAAAATGAATTTTCACTAGTATCAATGAAAATAAAGATAAGGTTACTTAATAATTACTTAATAACTATAGATTTAATATTATAGTTATTTTAAATATTTGATTTTTCGTATGCTAATTCAAAAGTATAGTATACTCTATTATATATATATATATATATATATAACTGCAGTAATTAATATAAAATATTGGATTTTTTTAATTACAATTCTAGAGTAAACTTTATATAGTATGATATTAACTGTATAAAGTATCTTATAAGATATATATATATATACTATTATATAATATAGAATATTATAGTATATTATATATAATAATACTTTATTTATATAAATATTAATTAATAATAAATATAAATAAACTTATATAAATATTTTAATTTTAATTGCAGGAAATAATGACTTCATATATCAGAAAAGAGGATGCTTATTATGTGTGTCGATAATTATTTGGTTTTCGTTCAAAATGATTGATTTCGTATTGTATTAAGTGGTATTAATTGTATTTGTTTCACATAACATGTCCTACAAACATTAATTGTTTATGTAATTTTGTATCACGTTATTTATTTAAAAATGTATCTGTTAACAGAATTAACAATATTGCTACACCAAAATATGTGGTTTTTAGAAAATAAATGATCATTATAAATGTCGATTCCATATATAAATTAATAATATAGAATAGTAAGTTATTATAAACACTGGTATAAATTTAAATAAAATATAGTATAACTTTTAATAAATTATGGTATAACTTTATATAATATATGGTATTCATTTGAATAAATTATGGTATAACTTTAAATAAAAAGAGTATAACTTTTAATAAATTATGGTATAACTTTATATAATATATGGTATAAATTTTAATAAATTATGGTATAACTTTATATAAAAGTTGGTATAACTTTTTATAAAATATGGTATAACTTTATATAATATATAGTATAAATTATGGTATAACTTTATATAAAATATGGTATAACTTTTTATAAAATATGGAATAACTTTTTTAATTTGTTATACCGTAAAGTTATACCATTTTTTATTCAATGTTATACCATTTATTTCTAACAGTGTATATATATATATATATTAAACTATAGTTATGTATATATATATGTATGTGTATACGTTATATTTCTCTATAATTTAAATATGTAAGGAAATATATATTTAATAATGAATTTGAATCGTCAAATAACATGAATATATAGAATACCCTAACAAATTAAAAAGAAAATTAAATATAGGATAAAGAGAACATTTAATATGGGTATTAAATGAAGTATATATATATGTATATATATATATATATATATATATATATAAATATAAATCCCTACCTCACCAAGGATATAAATAGTTAAGTAATATATGGTATACGATGTGTACATAAAAGTAACCTAAACGGTGGACTAACCCATAATGGGTGCACAATGTGATTGGTTGATGGCGATATAGTTGACTGCGCATGAGCAATGATCCCTAGAACACATCGAGTTTTTGATGTAGGATAGGCATTCCTCGTTATTCACGCAAGTTTCATTAATCTTTAGTGGGCGTGTCTTAGCTTTTTCTAATTGGCGGAATTGTGTGTAATAATATATGCATATAGTTAATGATTTAATGAGTTTATACACTTTTTATATAAACATAGTAAGATTATAAGATATACAACCAATACATAATGAGTTGAATATCAAGAAATGTATGTTTTTTACAGTTCCCGAAGAAAGGAGACATTTATCAGGTCAACAAGACAATTATAGAGGATACTCTCTATTCGAATAACATTAACATCCATTGCAGCATACATTATAATGTGATGCTCCTAAATCGCATAAGACCAAACATCGAAGTTATCCTACGGAAAAATCGTATAAGACAAGTATTGTAAACTTCGCCAAAGCATTTGATTCGATACATCGTGGTAAAATAAACGAATTTATATTCGATAAAATAAGAATATGTAATATTCACTACAAATAGAATAAAGCTTGGTTTGCATACATCTCATCAAACGCACTACTTAAATTCTCAGTAGAAGGAAAAGGGGAGTTCTACCGAAATGTAACTTAATTAATGATATTTAAGATAAGTCTAGATTATTATCTGGTTAATTGCTGAACAACGTTCTAGATCAATGTTAATGTAATTAGTTATGTTTACAGGTGTATCATACATCCTTTACGACTATCTCACCAAGGAGATAAATAATTAAGGGGGCGAGCGACGTTTAATTTTTTATTTTAATTGTTATAACTTAATTTTTATTTTATTAAATAATTAACTTTTATTTACAAAAATAATCGTGATGAAATTTGCAATATAACTATCAAAATTCGATGTTTTATGATACATACTAGTCTTTCATCTTCTAAATAATTTGTAAATAAATAAAATAATAAAAAATAATTATTGTAAAATACTATAGTATTATATATACCTATATTTCTTATTAATGCATTCTATTTAATGTATTTATTATATAATATATGATCGATTTTTTTTAAATAATGAAGAAATGTTTAATATAACTATCAAAATTGGATGTGTTATGATACCGACTAGTGTGTCATCTTCTAATTAAATAAAATAATAAAATAATAATTAGTGTAAATAAAAGGCATTATAAATGCATTCCAGTTTATGAATATAAGATCGATTTTTAAAATTGAAAAACTCAATAAAATTTTTTAATATCTTTATTAAATTATGAATTAAATATATATATATATGACGCTTTCAACTGTTTATTTCCTATTATCAAATACAAACAATTAACGCCATTACATTATTGTATAATTATACATTTTATTTACCTTTAAACGACAATTTCAACATCAATTTACTCAGTAACTTTTTTATGATAAGTAATGTTACTAAAACATTAATATATTTTTTATTATTGTATATATTTTGATAAAACCTATTGAAATGTAAATATATTTATATATTGATTACAAATAAATTAAAATATTTTATTTAATTATAAAAATAAAACATATATATGACATTATTTAGAATAATATCTAATAATTTAAGTATATGTGAAATATATATATATATTATTATAAATTTATAACATACTTGTATATATTTATGTAGAATTTTGTTTTATTACAAATAAAGCAGTAGAAACAAAATTAGGTAATTATCTACTATAAGGGAAAGTAACCTAATACGTACACTTCACAATAAATGGTCTTAACATTTTATGACTCAGTATTTTTATTCAAAAATTACATAATATTAATATTATATGATTATAGATATTATTGTTATTTTAAAATTTTATTTAATCTTATAATTCCATAGATAACGGGGATGTCCGTATTCGGTACCCATGTCCGAATACGGATACCCAGTGTTATAATACGGATACCCTATATACACTAAATAAACTATATATTATTGATGAATCAATCAGAAAAATTACAATTACATTTTTTATAATTAATTTTATAAACAATTTATTCTAATTTAATTAGTTAATAATTTATTTATTTTATTATTTTTTAATTATTAATACACTTTAATAATCTAATAATAAACATTTTAGATTTAGCTTTATTGGTGGTATTAATATTATAAGACACGCGATTTTAATGAAAATCAGAATAGTTCATACGCTGCATGCTGATTGGTTATAGGGTGTCCATATTAAGATATCTAGAGTGTCCGTATTATGAACTTATATGACCTCTAGATATATGCTTATAACTTAATGAATATTTGATAACAAATATAAAAATTATATATATATATATAATTTTAGAATGCTTTATTTGTTAATAATATAGTGTAATATTTTATATCGATACATTTTTATATTCTTGAGAAGGTTTTAAGTAGAATTTTTTTTTCATAAATTTAAAAACGTAATAAAAAAATCAGTTTATTGGATATATCAGCAATATTTTGAATAATTAATAAATAAAAAATACATTTTTAGATTATTTATATAATTATGAATATTGTATTCATTAAAATTGTATTTGTAGGATTTATGGTTTCTGAGATACCGATAGTGTCCGTATTCGATTACTTTCCCCTAGATAATAAATTGAACTATATTACATAATAATACTACATGCATATTTCACCTATCTTTTAACATGGTAAATTATATTATTACTATATTTATCGGCAACGTCTCACGCCCCCTTAAATAATATATGGTATACGATGTGTACACAAAAGTAACCTAAACGGTGGACTAACCCGTAACAGATGCGCAATGTGATTGGTTAATGGCGATATAGTTGAATGCGCATGAGCAATGATCCCTAGAACACATCGAGTTGTTGATGTAGGATAGGCATTCCTCGTTATTCACGCAAGTGTCATTAATCTTTAGTGGGCGTGTCTTAGCTTTTTCTAATTGGCGGAATTGTTTGTAATAATATGTGCATATAGTTTATGATTTAATGTATAAGTATAACATTTTTATATAAATATAATATCATAATATATTATATTAATTATTATATATATATTATATATTAATTAATTGATATAATATATAATATATTATGTTATTCATTAATATTGATGATTATCCATATGCACATTCAAAATTAATTGTTCGTCATTTTATATTAATCGATTATTTCATTGACTAGGGAGTTATATTGTAATATATATATATATATATATATATATATATATATATATATATATAAATATATATATATATAAATAAAATAATTAATAATAACCAATATGGATTTGTAGAAAAATCGAATAAAATCTTTCTAATTTTAATTTACAAAATTTTTTATTTACTAAACATAGTCTAAATAAAAAAATTACCTCGCTATTTTTCATAGTGCTAGAATGAAGGCTTTTTCTCTCTAACTCTATTTTTACACCTTAAAAATGCGTTTAATGTTGTAGACCACGACATTAAAAAAATATTAGAATACTGATATTTTAGGGGACATATAAATGTGTTTTTAAAATATTATTTATTAGATAGAAAAGTTAAAACTCGAATAAATAATACTGTATCATCTGTTAGAAATATATGTTTTATTGTTCCTCAGGGATCAGTATTAGGTCAACTATTTTTTTATTTTTTTTATTATAAACATATCAAATATATTTAATAACTATTATCATATAAATTTAAATATATATGCAAATGTTACGTCACATTCTATAATTGTAAATAAAAATGACAAATTGATTAGTAATTTGCAATTATAAGTATTTAGATTATCTCATAGGTTTAATATATATATATATTATAATTGAATATTGAAAAATCTAAAATACTATCTTATTTTAAGACAACAGTTATAAATAATATAAATTTTAATAATACGAATATAGAAATAGTAGATAGGTTTACGTTTTTAGGTATTATAATGGATAGTAATTTAACATATTTGTTTCATATTATAAATATATGTAATAAATTATCTAAAATTGTATATCTTTTTCAGAAGTTAACATTTTTTAAAATTCTCAAATTAATTCTATTATATAATTCATTATTTTTATTAAATATATCACATGGAATACAAATATGGGGTAATGTTTATGAAGATAGATTACAAAATTTATATTAATACAAAACTATTCGAATTATCAATACAAATATGATAAACCAGACTACATTATATTTTATTCGTTTTTATATATATTTCAAAAATATAGTTAAAATAATTATTATAAGTACATATTTTTGTTATAAAATATTTTTCATAATATGAATAATTTTATATATATAATATATAAATAGTAGAATATTATAAAGTTGTAGGCATCACTATAGATTAGAAATTAAATTGGAAAAAAAAACATATATATAATATAGCTAATAATAGGATATCGCAATGGATAAATTCGTTAAAATCGGACAACAAAGAATTTGTTTTTAATATGTAATATTGATTGATATCTTAATTAGTAACAGTGACAACATTATCTATAAAATCTGTTTAGAAATAAAATAAATAACATATTTTATAGCATGCAATAAATTATTTATTTTTAAATATACATTCATAACTAATATAAATTGTTATATATATAAAAAGCTACGATATATTTACTATTATAAATAATAAGTTATAATTGTATAAACATTATTAACATATATATATATATATATATATATATATATATATATATATATATATATACATAATGATATAAAACCTATATCTTGGGGTTCGCAAAAAAGTCGGGCTTCTCTTAATTCGTAATCCCGGTCGAGTTTACCGCAAGGATAATCGTTAATTAAACACATCACGTTCATGCTACGTAGAGAGGGGACACTGTTGTCCGCGCATTTAGTATTCAGACCGATGATGTACATGTTCACCGGTTTACGAATACTCAACCATAACTGGGTACAGTCGCATGTGAAATTCTCCACATTTAGATACATTCTCAAGGTGGCGTCGGTGGCCCGTTTGTACATGAGCGATTCGAACGCGGAAATGTTCAGTCCTCGTAGAGGGTTTCCGTCGAGGAATAAATATACTAAATTAATATTGTGCACGAAATCATACAAGATGTCGATGATGAGGTTGCCACGTAAATTTAACCGCTCGAGCTGATAATTCGATGAGAAAATATTCTCGACCAAAGTTTCTATCGCATTATTACTCAGATCCAAGGTATCTAGACGCACTAAGTTAAAGAATGATTCATTGGTTAGGCGGTTTAATTTGTTGAGTCGTAGTTGGAGTGTATGTAATAATTCATTCTTGGCGTCTCGTTTGAATCTGAATGTAAACTTCCCTATGGTTGTGATGTCTGTTTGCGTACAAGTGTATATTGTGGTTTGCGGAAGTAGGGTATAGTTTTCAATGAATTCCGAGTTATTTACTTTAGAAATGTTACATTGCTATTAAAATTTAAGTAAACATTTATTTCATAATATTGCTGATTTTAAATATAATAAGTACATTGAAAAATACATTATACATTTTAATATTAATATAATTATTAATATTGATACTATTTAAAATATTCAAATATATATTAAATATATATATTATATGTTATTTCTAATATTTTTTTTACTGAAATAACATGTATCTAATATATAATATGATAATGATCTTAATGTAACAATCAATTTATTAACTATATTATGTTAATTTTCTAATATATACCTGATTATATATTACATATAATATATCCCAATATATTTATTATATAATTTATTTTATAAGAAATGTATTTTATAAATTAAATTATATTATATATATTTGTAAATGATTTAAAATAGCTATTATGAATATATTATATGATTTAGTAATACAATTTACCTATTACTAATTACTAACTATAGTAAAATAAGATAATAGTATAATTATATATTATTATATATTAGTAAGCCACTATTCGTTTATTTAAGATTATAAATTAAAAATATAATACACTATTATCTAACAACACTATAATCCACTATTGTAATAGAGTGACACATGTATTGTTAAGATACTAATATAATTATCTATTAGTATATATTAGTAAGCCAATAATATAATGTACTGAACATTAACAATATTATATTATAAATGTGTACGTTGGATATGTATTACATGCTATTATCAAACTGTTTCTAAGGAAAGACGTACTACCTGCGCGAGATCGTGTAATTAGATGTTGTATACCCACATGAACAACAACAACTACATAGGTTCAATTATCGGAAATATGCATTGTTTATAATTTAGGTATTTGTATCAAATTATACACTTTGAAATGAGAAATTTATCTTTAATTATTATGTATAAGATAAAAACACTAAATGTTAATTACTAATTATATTTAATAGATGGGAAAACATCTGGACCAGATGGAATTTCACCATAAATATTAAAGTACTGTAATTTTGACTCAATTACCTCTCATACGCAAATGACTTACTCATGAATGGCAAAATGCCCAATCGATGGTATACTTGTCATATAATACCTATTCCATAATCTGGAAATCTTAATGAAGTAGATAACTACAGAGGGGTAGCTCTATAGTACTAAAGATCATAAACAAAATGATCCTGAGACGAATACAACCGATAATAAGCGCAACACTACGCAAGAATCAATATGGTTTCAGGCCCGGGAAATCTACAACGACACACATACTTGCTCTACATCGATTAATATAAGGGGTGAAATCCAAGAACATGGATGCAATAATCACATATGTCGACTTCAGAAAAGCATTCGATAGCATAGTTAGAGGAATAATGTTCAACATTATAATCGCATATGGAATACCAAAACCTTTAGTAAATATGATATCAATCACTAACGAGAACATAGAAGCTAAAGTACTAACACCATACGGCGACATTAATTCATTCCACATAAACTCTGGCGTACTTCAAGTAGACACACTAGCGCCATTCTTATTCATCATTGTACTTGATTACACAATGAGATCAGCGATCCAAGGTAGAGAAGAAGAATTATGATTCGAACTTGAACCCAAGAAGAGTCATAGGTATCCTGCAACAATATTAACTGATCTCAGTTACGCAGATGATATTGCACTAGTATCACATGACGTATGTCAGGCGCAAATATTATTAACTTGTGTAGAAGAAGAAGCAACACAAATTTGTTAACATATAAACGCTAAGAAAACTGAAATAATGGCTTATAACCAAATTAAACCAGTAATCCTTCATACAAAATGTAAAACTGTTCTTAAAATAGTCGATAATTTTAAGTATCTGGGAGCATGGATGGCAATTTCACTTAAAGACTTTGAAGTAAGGAAGGCAATCGATTGTAAAGCATGCCATAAACTAAAGCAAATCTGGAAGTCAACCATGAACAGGAAGCTTAAAATACGGATATTCAGAACCACAATCGAAACAATATTACTATATGGCAGTGAAACATAGAAAATCACGAAAACGTTTGAAAATAAGATAGATGGCTGATATACCAGGCTAATTAGAATGCTTTTAAATATCTCATGGCGAGACAAGATACCTAATAAAATTCTGTACATCGGACTCCTGAAGATCTAAGAAGTCATAAGGGATCGAAGAATGGCAATTGCCGGCCACTGTGTACGGCACAAAGATGAAGCCTGTCATGACCTAATCTTCTGGCAATCAAGAAATGGAAAATGAAACAGATGCCGGTATCATATAATAAATCGTCCCCATTCCAAAAATCGTCCCCGATTGTCACGTAACTACACCATCGATGACATTTCACTAAATACACATACGAATCGCTTCAAATTTAAACAACATATAAATAATATGTATATACACACATTTGGAAAAAATCAACTTCTGATTATGCATTAAAAAAAAGTAATACTCAAATATATAAAGTAAAATGGATATGAATTTTGTAATATCAGATTAAACTACAATAAATTAATATTTTAAATTCTGAATCGACAGAAGTTATTATTTTTCAATTCTAGGCCTAATACTATAAAATCGTATCCTAAAATTATCTCTATATACCATTTTAATTATAAAACATTATACGCATTCAGTTAATTATTGAAATAGTTGTAATTGGAATTTAATGCGGGTGTTGAGCGTGCGACACCCGCATTAAGTTATAAATAGAGTATAGGCACCGCCCTTTGGTAAAGGTGTATATTCACGAATATAAATGCGTATAGTGTTTTTTAATTAAAATGGTATATAGAGAAAATTTTATAATACGATCTTATAGTATTATACTTAAAATTTAAAAATAATAACTTCTGTCGATTCAGAATTTTAAAATATTAATTTATTATCGTTTAATCTGGTATTTTCAAAATCATCTCCATTCTACTTTATATATTTGAGTATTTATTTCTTCTAATGCATAATTAGAAGTTGATTTTTTCCAAATGTGTGTATATACATATTAGTTATATATGGTTAAAATTTGAAGCGATTCGTATGTGTATTTAGTGAAATATCATAGATTTTGTTTTCACGTGACAATCGGGACGATTTTTGGGATGGGGATGATTTATTATATGACACCGGCAACCTATAACATTTATAGATAACTTGAAGAATACATGGAAACGTCAATACACATTTAATAATTAAATATATAAGCAGGAGATGTTTTTGTGTTTACATAGTTCACATTTATATACATACGATTATATTTTCAATTAAGGGGATACCGCACAATAGAATATGTCAAAAACCAAAAAAAAACAAAAAAATACTATGATAGAATATTAATTAATGTAGTGTTATTTAGATTATGTCAAAAAATTAAACATTAAATCCATTTAGAAATAGCATAAAAAGAATATTGTATGATACATGTTAAAAAAATAAATTATATAATATAGTAAGCCTATATAATTGTATGTAAATATATAATCAATAAAATAGTATATATATATATATATATATATATATATATATATATATATGTAAAAATCTCTAAATATATTGTCTAGATAAGAACTAATTATTGCTCCATGAAATTATATAATATAATAGATAACCTAAGTGTATATGTATAAATTGTTTTTCATATTGATTTTTAATTAGTGAAATTTCAAATGCAATATACACAGAATAATTATTTACACGTATTTCATATATAAAATTAACCGCACAGATAAAATTAGTATAGCAATCTTACTATTTTGTTTGCAATATATAAATAACATACATGCGCAAAATAATATGTTGCCATAATTTTAATAATGTATTAGAAAATACTTTATAATGGCTATTTTCTATGAAATACTATTAGAAAAGAATAATTTATACTTTTATGAATGAATTATATTGAAATGTAAAAATAACATATTGTTGTAGCTTTTTATTTCCTCTATATATCACAACAAAAATCAATAAAATTCATAGAATATATTTTTGTGTGTGGAGCTTTATACGGAGTAATGTATTTACTATATCTATCCATTGAATGGCGCGATTTCAATGGCGTTGTGCGATATCCACTTAAAATTCGATGACTAGCACTAAATTGCATAAAATATATATAAATATAGTTTATTTCAAAAAATATAATGTCATAGCTACCAAAATTCAAATAATTTATCACGCATACGAACATCATTTTAAATAGTTTAAACACACACAAACGAGATAAAAATCAGAATACAATTACGAATTACTACACTTCTTAAAATTATACAATTTTTAAGAATAGCATGTCTTAATTTATTTAAATATTTATATAAGATTTGATTTTTTTAATCAAAAGTAATTACCATTATAACAAATATATGTTGTAATATCTTAGTATGCTTTACAGTGTACATCTGTCAATTAAATATCACTGTAATATTATTGGATACGGAAAATGGGATGTAATTTCTTAATGTTGTGTATGATTATTCATTAAGAAGTTCTATATATTACACAAATATAATGGGAAAGATGAGTAATGTGGCCATGAGGGTAATGTGGCCAGCCGGCTTATCTCATAAACTATAAGTCCAATCAAAAAATGTACATAATGAAATATGCGCATTGGTAAGCATTAATCAAATAGTTAAAAATAATGTGTATATCAATTAATAAAAAAATGATGTACAAAATAAAAAAAACCGATTTACTTTTTAAAAATTGAAATTAAAGTTTATAACAAAATAAATATATAATATAAATTTAAAATTAAATTTGGATATAAAAATACTATTTAATTACACAAAAATATGTTATACATTTATTTTAGTGAGTAACATTCATTATTATATAATGTATATAATTAATGGTGCCACTAAATGATGAGTTAAGATAATCTGGTGATGAAATAACTATTTTTATATATTGATAAAATTGTGTGCGTCATATATAAAATGGTGATTAAATCTACATATACTACATCCTAACCATATAATATAATATATTAAATATGATATATATATATATATATATATATATATATGTTGTTGTTGTTGTTTAAGTATTTATTATAAGCACATCATTAATAATTATAATTCTATAATGTGGATCTAACAATATATATCACATATAGATAAAAATAGCGAATGTATACATTATATATATATAATATTATATATATATAATTCGCACCATAATATTATGAATAAACGAATATCAATGTTTGTCGATAAGACATTTTTTTAATTTCTTTTTAAAGATATTAATTGATATATTAAGTTGCGGGGGTAGTTTATTCCATCTAATTGTTGATGAAGAGCTGAATTTTCTTCTTTCGTATTTGATGCAATGGGTAATAGGTTGGTATAGTATAGTGAAATTGTTATTACGTAAAAGTCTAGTGTTTGGTTTATGTTTTATTTTGTTTCGTAAATTATAGGGTAAGTTATAAGTAATAGTCTTTTTAAGTATTGTAAGTATTTTGTAGTTGATAGAGTCTTCAGTGTTTAGCCAGTTAAGTTTTTTTACGTATGTCAGTAATGCTAGTTGTATAGTCAGTCTTCTGTAGTCGGTATATATTTCTAATTGAGCGGTTAATTATTTTGTCTAGTTTGTCTATTTTCAGTTTTTCAGTTCCTGTGAATAGTGAGTTGCAGTATTGTAGTCTTGAAAGTATGAGAGTCTGAGTCAGTAGTTTTGTAGTATTTCTATTTAAGTATGGTCGTATTTTTTTAATATTGAATAGCTGTGCAGTCGTAGATATATATATATATATATATATATATATATATATATATATATATATATATATATATATATATATATATATATATATATATATATATATATATGTGTGTGTGTGTGTTGTAAAGGGAAGTCTGCATATATACCGATTAATGTAATATACATTTATGTCGAATTGTATTAGTACAAGTCAGTCATTATGTAATATCGATATATCTGCATAGATATATTGTTTTAGGCTTCACGCTCGTTTGATAACATAGCCATGTGTATATTTCTATTTTGTAATTAAATGTTTTATCATTTGTATAAATTGTTATTTGTTTTGTGTTTTAAATTTGTTATCATTTGTATATTTCGTGTCATATCGTTTTCCTATATAAGGAATACCGCTCGGTGAGATCGATACACTTTTGGTTCTGCATCTCACCGAGTTGGTACTTTATTGTCTATACTATATTGTCATTATCATTATTATAATTATTATATTATTTATGTTGTTATATTCAACAGTTATTTGTTATCAATAAAGTATATACGAATTAACTTCACTTTGTTATATATATATATATATATATATATATATATATGTGTGTGTGTGTGTATAGATATTCTCTAACTTGTCCATAAAATGCAGCTTCAAAGTAATTACTCTGAATACATATTAGTATTAGAATACTATTTAAATTTTTCATTTTGACAAAATATTGTTCTTATAAAATTTATAAACAATTAGTATAGCTTATAATATATATATATATATATATATATATATATATATATATATATATAAATATATATATATATATATATATAAATATATATATATATATATATATATATATATATATATATATATATTAAGTGACTGTATATATGATTGAATATATATATATATATATATATATATATATATATGTAATATTGAGGGTCGAAATAAATGTAACAATAAGACACCACTCAAAATGATAAGGGAACGTTGTATTAACTCTTTACATTTTATTTATAAATCAGGACAAAAAAACCATACACTAAAACTGTTATAAAACATATATCCAGAATTACAATATGGAATAATATGTTAAATATTTTACAAACCTCCACGTGCCAAGGTCTAATCAAAAATGAAATAATATTGTTAAATCTAATATAATTCAGATTATATTATTTCATCGCGACGGTTATGTAACACTAAATAAAAACACTAAATAAAAAACACAAAAATCAATATATATAAAATCAACATTTCTACTTTTAATTATTACATAACAGAAAACAAAAATATAACCAATTAAAAATATATAATAAACTAAATAACATTAACTAAAAACACAAAAATCACTAGACGAAATTAACATTTACAATTATTACATAATACACAAATAAATAAAATAACTATTTACAAATATATAATATAAACTGAAAAACAACTATATAACCATATATAAGACGCTAGTCTGCTACATACATAGAATAAGTTACTTTAATTTAGAAAGCGATGCAAGTACCGTTTACTATGCTTAGAACAAAAGACATTATTAATTTTTATGCCCGTATATGTCAACAATATTTTGAAACGTCTAGCGATATTTAGGAAAGCCAGAACAACGGATGCTGTTCTATTAGACGAAGGCATACCACTATAAGCGTATTCAGCTCTCGTGCATTATCCTCCGTTGTTCCTCACGTACATTGAATAACTTATAATATGATCCAATCATCGTATTGTTTTAGAATTAAATTGAAAAATCACCTAAACTCTGTATACAGAGTATATACAGATATATAATACCTTTTATATATTATAACATAACTTCATAACTTCATACACAACTTAACTACAATTATTTTAAATCAATTTGTTAGTTTTGTGTTTTTTGTTGTTGTTTATGCGTTTATTCATTACGTTATACATGTGAGGAAGGTGCACCAGTGAGAGCTACCGATAAATTCGGTGTTTTTTTAAATAAACTAATTCATTAATGTATATTAATGCATTAATATATATATATATATATATATATATATTTATATATATATATATATATATATATATATAATATATATACGGAATTAGATGATAAAACGGGCATAAAAAACGGAATACGTTGACACGAAGATTAGGCCGACAATTGTGTGTCAACCACCTACTTTAATCTATTAATTAATATATGTTAGAGAAATAATTGGTATCCAATTAAATTACATTATAATAATAGTTTCATTATAATAAATATATTTAATTATAATTTGGTTATATAAAGAATAGACTATAGTCTATATATATACATAATTATTGTTAGTTACACAAATTAACTTAAATTTACTGTTTTACATAATTATCAGCATATATATTAGAAGTGATTATATTAGAGGTCACGTTAGCGTATATTTGTTTAACAACAATCATCTCACTTATTTCAGTGATTTATTATAATAACATATTTAATTTTGTTTATGTGCTCTTTATTAAATTATTAATATTACTATTATCAATAATAGTAGACGACGGTATTGAATTATTTAAACTAGGTAGATGTATTGGTATTATCATTATTATTTATACATGTATTACATTTAAATATAACATCTATTATCCAAATAACTGACTAGCATATTTTGATGTTGATTTATTTGAAATTTGTTTTCATAAAGTTTGATTTATATAAGCATTTATAATGGTATTTATTACCACATGAACATATTATATAATTGTCGTTATTAATTCCTAAGTTACATGTATTACAATCCATTTTTAATGTAATATATATTATAAAATATATTACAATTGATTTTAATAATTATATTTTATATATATTAAAAAAAACTGTTTCCCTATGATTTTAAATTGAACAAATGCTGAATTTCATTCTTGTTTACTAAATAAATTACCGTTTCGAAATCGATTTTAAAACGTTATCCTTTACTCAAATGACTATATAAATATTGAAAGTAATTCCGTATAATATAGAGGACTAGTTATCCGAATGTATGTTGAAAATAATTAGATTTAAAGAAAATTAGTTTTTTTCCATTTTGATATAGTTTTTTTGATTTTTTTATTTCGATTATTATTATTATTATTATTATTATTATTATTATTATTATTATTATTATTATTATTAATATTATTATTATTATTATTATTATTATTATTATTATTATTATTATTATTATTATTATTATTATTATTATTATTATTATTATTATTATTATTATTATTATTATTATTATTATTATTATTATTATTATTATTATTATTATTATTATTATTATTATTATTGAATTGAATTGAATTGAATTGAATTGAATTTTATTCATGATAATTCATAAATATAAATATTAAAGTATACAGTAAACATTTAAACTAACAATAGGAAATAAGTAAGTTAATTAAATTAATATATATAAAATAAATATCAAACGTTCGCAATACATAATATTAAGATAGAATTAGATAATATTAACATGATATATCTTACATAAGATATTGAATTTACGAATTACATGGAACGGTTACATGCTATAGCATGTATATAAGCATATATATATATATAAGATAATAATAAAAATGACAATAAATTAAGTAATAGATCGCATAATAGATAAGTATCTATTAAAATTAATTTTATTTATACGAGATTTGAAACAGTTCAAGGATGGAGAATGAATTGTTTCATAATCAAGATTATTCCATATATTTATTATACGGTTATTTAGATAGTTCATATGTACATTTGTTCGTGACTTACAAGCCAGGAGTTTTAAGTCATGGCCACGTGTTCTAGAATTTTTCTTGGTAAAATATAATATTTCAGAGTAGTCAACCTTGCATAGATTATTAACTAGCTTGAATGTCATAATCAGGTCATTGTGAATACGCCGTAGTTCGAGAGATTTTAGTCCAAGGTAATTTAGTCGTTCATTATAATTAGTATATTTTAGTCCACAAGTACCAAATAGCCTCCTTGTGAATAATCTTTGAACACTTTCGAGCTTGTCGTTTAGTCCATTGTAACGTATTGCTTTAAGACCAGGATTCCAAACAGTTGTGGCAAATTCTAATTTTGGCCGAGCATATGTAATATAAGCTCTTAAAAGCATTGTAACATCGCTAGTTATAAAGCATCTAAATAAATTATTAATAGTCATTAGAGCACCTCTACAACACTCTATTACATGCTTATCAAAATACAAATAATTATCAAATATTATACCTAGATCTTTATTTGAAATACAGTTATTAATAAGTTTGTTTTCTATATAATATGTTGGTACTAGAATGCTATTTAATGACATTATATTGGTTTTATTTGGTGCTATATCAAGTTGCCAGTTTTTGCTCCATGATAGAAATGAGTTAATTGCTAATTGCATCAGTTTTCTATCCGATAGGTTATTAGATTGTAGATGTATTTTAGTGTCATCTGCAAATAAATCTATTAAAATATTATAAGATATAAATATTATATTTTTTTTAAATATTTTTAGAACATTTAAAAAAATATATTTTGTAATATTTTGAAATATCTGTTGTATACTATTGTTGCAGAATCAGGAATAGCTATAATTAAAAAATAATAGATAGACAAACAATCGAAAATCGAGCAACGCAAGGTACAGTTTGTGTTTTCGAAAAAAGTGTAAGTCATATTGTATATACTAGAAAGTAAAAATCATGAATAGTCATAATTAATAAATAATATATAGGTAAATAATTAAAAACCGATAAATGTCGGGTGAGAACGGTTTGGGTTTGGGTTAAGGTTTGAGTTTTCGACATTTTTTTTTTTAATTTGTAATATTTTAAATATATATATAATATAAATATAAATATAATAAATATATATAATATATATTATATATTTTAGCATAATCAGGAATAGCTATAATTAATAAAAAATAAATAGGTAAACAATCAAAAACCTAGAAACGCTGTGTCGGGTATAATTATTAATATGTTGAAATATTTATTATATTTAAAAAAATATTATTAGACACTTTTTTAAAATATATTTTGTAATATTTTAAATTATTATTTGTATTTTTACCAAATATTTTACGAATAAATATTAAAAACGAACAACGCTGGGTTCACATCGGATATAGTAAGAATTAGTAAATATTAGTTAAAACAAAATGTAAGATTAGCTATGCATAATTAGAAATAGCTATAATTAATAATAGATATATCTAAATATATCTAAAAATATATGTAAATAATCAAAAAGCGAGCAACGCTGGGTCGGGTACGGTTAGTATATATATATAGTCAAGTAATGTCTACCATAATCATATGTGTAATTTTACATATATATATATATATATATATATATATATATATATATATATATATATAGTATACCTAGTAAGTAGGTAATTAGTACATATATTATAAATAGGTACTATTTAAGTTTAATTGATGATTAATAGTGTATGATTATTAACTAACTTGATTGAATTCTATATTACTATTAGTTCGTAAATAATTAATAATTAATTTTAATTTAATTAAATATTCTAAATTAAAAAAAAATAAAACCTAACAAAATTATAATAACAATTCAAAATATTATAAAAAATATTATTAAACACTAATTAAATGTTTAATAACAATTAAAATACTAATTTGGAACCTCGAGGAACTACATAATTAGTTGGAAGAATATTCGATGTAATCATATTAAAATATATCATATAATACATAGTATTTAAATAGCTTGCTAATAAAGTATATAATGTGTTATGTTAACCAGTATTACTAATGTAATATAGTTAGAATGTATCAATCACACAAATTACCCTTTAGTTTAATTAGGCAAATATTCTCAATCCAGATAGATTGATTTTCGAGAGCCAAAAGTTAGAGCCAGGGGACACCTTATTGGCGAGGTTAGTGTTATTTTTTATTTTTATTTGGTGGAGTCCTTTCATCACATCCAGGAACTTAGATGAAGTTTTCACTTGTAACCATATATATGGCTCTAATGTCCCTTCGAAGCCGCTCTCGTGTTAAGGCATCCATGGTTTTAACGAGAGCCGATCATTTATGTATACACAATTATATAAGATCACTTCTAAATAATATTTTAAGGCCCATTTTATAAAATTAATGGTCCCCAAGAGGCTCGAACCCGTGTCCTACTGCTTGTGTGTCTGACACATGTAGGTAGGCGTATATATATATATTTATAAACATAGATTTATTATTTAGTATTGTTGTCCGTGAATATATATTCAATGTATATTATTATTAAATTGTTATCGTATTAATATTATTTTATTCTTATTTTCTTCCCGCACGAGCGAAGGGGTCTACATGACCCTATTGTAGTGCCTAATTAACCTAATATCATCACCATCATCGTATATGTATACCTTGCGCCTTCGGTCAATCCGAATTCGAAGGTAAGTTCAGCCTGCTACTTAAGGGGATACAGCGTAGTAGAAAATGTTAAAACACAAACGAAAAACAAACAGAATATTATGATGGAATATCAACGACGTAGTGTTATAGTGTTTATGTCAAAAATTGAAAATTAAATCCATTTAGAAATCGCATAAAATCATATTTTATTATACACGTTTCAAAAATAAATTATAAAAATATATAGTAAGCCTATAGAATTGCATGTAAATATATAATCAATAAAATAGTCTATCTATTATATATATATATATATATATATATATATATACACACGTTTAATATAAGAAATAATTGTTTCTTATCTATATATATATATATATATATATATAATAATAATAATAACATCATATTTGGCATAAAGCCTGGGTGAATGAAAAAGCAT
This sequence comes from Osedax fenrisi, assembly GCA_964019155.1. Lineage (NCBI taxonomy): Eukaryota > Metazoa > Annelida > Polychaeta > Sabellida > Siboglinidae > Osedax > Osedax fenrisi. Next base: position 18,787,912 of record OZ025246.1, read on the forward strand.
GGCTTGTCAAGTCTTTCACCCATTAAGATAAGCTAAACGCAATATGTATATATATATATATATATATATATATACGTATAATATATTTTATATGTGTAAATTATACTTCATATTGATTTTTAATTAGTGACATTTCAAATTGTATTTACACAGAATAATTATTAACATGTATTTCATATATAAAATTAACCGCACAGATAAAACTAGTATAAAATCTTACTCTTTTTTTGCTATATATATTTAACATACATGCGAAAAATAATATTTAGCCATAATTTTAATAATATATTAGAAAATACTTAAGTATTAAAATTTATAATGACTATTTTATATGAAATATTATAAAATAAAATATAATTGATCTTTTTATGTATTTTTATATGAGTTATATTGAAATGTAAAAAAGGCCAGTCAAATGAAGTAGCGGAGAGAAGCGAGCGTTACTTTCATCATATTATGTTAACCTATATTAATGTAATATGGTTAGTATATATATATATATATATATAAATCCACCGGCTTTCACTTTTAGTTATGTAAGCAATAGTCCATTGTCAAAGGTTTATTAGTACAAATTCTATATCATGATTCACATTGCTATTTATATACAATTAGGGGTTTCATGGGACATCGACATTCCTATACCATATCACGGTGTATCGGCTACAATACAAGTTTGTAGATCGCCTATCATATAATAGGCGATCAACAAATATGATTAAGAATATTCGTGTTTTGGACATAGTGAGCGAGAGTGTTCGGGAGGCTGATTACGTCACCGATTTCTAGTTAGCCTCCTGCAGTAAATGTATACAGACGAATAGGCTTCGAAATACTATATGAGTTTATTTCCTAACGTAAATCCATTGACTTATAGGACGTATAGGACTTATATAACTCGTTATTTGTAAACGTATTTTTAATTTCGTTTCTTAATTTCGTTTAGGTTAATTGTTTAGTTTAGTTGATTCTTTTATAATTTTCGATTATATACTATGTACCTATATACTATTTTTCATGTCTGATTTAAATAAATAAATATAGATTTATATGTTTAAAGTTATAAATTGAAGTGAGTTTAATAATACATATACTAGAATTAAAATCAATAGGAGTATACTAACATAGAAAACAATAATACTATATAATTAATGATTATAGATTTAACTAGTTTAATTATCGTTAAATAATAAAATAATTACAACTTCTATTAAATAATGTTCATCTAATAAATGCACTAAAATATCATTTTATTTATATAACATAATTCATATAGTACATAGATATTTTCTTATTTATTATCTCATATAAATAAACAAATTATTGTTGACTCTTCATAATGCGCTTTTTTTAGGATCACTCGAAATTTCTCTCTTCAATATTTCTAATACTATGTTTCCAACTTAAAAATGCAACACTCGTCAGAAAATTATTCTATGGATCTCAATACTGGCTTCTCTGTAATAAATGTTTGATTAATTTCTGAAGCTATCCTAAACAAATATTCTTTTCCAAATGTTACTATAAACAGTATCATTATACCTCCATCTTATTCATCCAAACATCAAAGTATTATCTTTGATGAGAAAGTATCTTATTTGAATCACATCTCATTCATTACGGAATAGTAACTAATATTCTCCTTATCTCCAGGAACTTGGATAAATATCCTTAAAAATACTCTCTAGGCGGTCGGGGCCCGGCTTCGCCCGTGATAGCGCGTAACGTTCACTTGTTGATGTAATGTACTTGGGAATTTTTATTAATATGTTTATATAGTTTCAATCGGACAGTAATACATCTAAAAAAAACCACCAAAAATTAAAACTTAACCCAACCTAACCACAACAGTGAAAATATACTTTTATATGCTCACTCGGGAAGCAATGCAGCTAAAAAAACCTCCACAAATTAAAACTTAGCCCAACATAACCACAACAGTGAAAATATACTTTTATAAGCTCACTCGGGAAGTAATGCAGCTAAAAAAACCTCCACAAATTAAAACTTAACCCAACCTAACCACAACCGTGACAATATACTTGTATAGGTTCACTCGAGAAGTAATGCAGCTAAAAAAAACCTCCACAAATTAAAACTTAACCCAACCTAACCCCAACAGTGAAAATATAATTGTATAGGCTCACATGGGAAGTAATGCAGCTAAAAAAAAACCTCACACAATTAAAACTTAACCCAACCTAACCACAACAGTGAAAATATACTTTTATATGCTCACTCGGGAAGTAATGCAGCTAAAAAAACCTCCACAAATTAAAACTTAACCCAACCTAACCCCAACAGTGAAAATATACTTTTATAAGCTCATTCGGGAAGTAATGCAGCTAAAAAAACTTCCACAAATTTAAACTTAACCCAACCTAACCACAACAGTGAAAATATACTTTTATAAGCTCACTCGGGAAGTAATGCAGCTAAAAAAACCTCCAAAAATTAAAACTTAACCCAACCTTACCACAACTGTGAAAATAACAATATAAATAAATATACTTTTATAGGCTCAATCGAGAAGTAATGTAGCTAAAAAAAACCTACACAAATTAAAACTTAACCCACCCTAACCACAACTGTGAAAATAACAATATAAATAAATATGCTTTTATAGGTTCACTCGGGAAGTAATGCAGCTAAAAAAAACCTACACAAATTAAACTTAACCCAACCTAACCACAACTGTGCAAATATACTTGTATAGGCTCACTCTGGAAGTAATGTAGCTAAAAAAAACCTACCAAAATTAAAACTTAACCCAACGTAACCAAAACTGTAAAAATAAAAATATAAATAAATATACTTTTATAGGTTGACTCGGGAAGTAATGCATCTAAAAAAACCTACATAAATTAAAACTTAACACAACATAACCACAACCGTGCCATATACTTTTATAAGGTCACTCGGGAAGTAATGCAGCTAAAAAAAACCTCCACAAATTTAAACTTAACCCAACCTAACCACAACTGTGAAAATAACAATATAAATAAATATGCTTTTATAGGTTCACTCAGGAAGTAATGCAGCTAAAAAAAATCTACCAAAATTAAAACTTAACCCAACCTAACCACAACATTGAAAATATACTTTTATAGGCTCACTCGGGAAGTAATGCAGCTAAAAAAACCTACCAAAATTAAAACTTAACCCAACCTAACCACAACAGTGAAAGGCTACTTGTATAGGCAAACTCTGGAAGTAATGCAGCTAAAAAAAACTACCAAAATTAAAATTAACCCAACCTAACCATAACTGAAAAAAACAATATAAATAAATATGCCTTTATAGGGATCACTCGGGAAGTAATGCAGCTAAAAAAACCTACACAAATTAAAACTTAATCCAACCTAACCACAACTGTGAAAATAACAATATAAATAAATATACTTGTATAGGCTCACTCGGGAAGTAATGCAGCTAAAAAAAACCTACACAAATTAAAACTTAACCCAACCTAACCACAACTGTGAAAATAACAATGTAAATAAATATGCTTTTATAGGTTCACTCGGGAAGTAATGCAGCTAAAAAAAACCTTCACAAATTAAAACTTAACCCAACCTAACCACAACCGTGACAATATACTTTTATAGGCTCACTCGGGAAGTAATGCAGCTAAAAAAACCTACACAAATTAAAACTTAATCCAACCTAACCACAACTGTGAAAATAACAATATAAATAAATATACTTGTATAGGCTCACTCGGGAAGTAATGCAGCTAAAAAAAACCTACACAAATTAAAACTTAACCCAACCTAACCACAACTGTGAAAATAACAATGTAAATAAATATGCTTTTATAGGTTCACTCGGGAAGTAATGCAGCTAAAAAAAACCTTCACAAATTAAAACTTAACCCAACCTAACCACAACCGTGACAATATACTTTTATAGGCTCACTCGGGAAGTAATGCAGCTAAAAAAACCTACACAAATTAAAACTTAATCCAACCTAACCACAACTGTGAAAATAACAATATAAATAAATATACTTGTATAGGCTCACTCGGGACGTAATGCAGCTAAAAATTCCTACACAAATTAAAACTTAACCCAACCTAACCACAACTGTGAAAATAACAATGTAAATAAATATGCTTTTATAGGTTCACTCGGGAAGTAATGCAGCTAAAAAAAACCTACCAAAATTAAAACTTAACCCAACCTAACCACAACTGTGAAAATAACAATATAAATAAATATGCTTTTATAGGTTCACTCGGGAAGTAATGCAGCTAAAAAAACCTACACAAATTAAAAATTAACCCAACCTAACCAAAACTGTGAAAATAAGGTTCACTCGGGAACTAATGCATCTAAAAAAAACATACAAAAATTAAAACTTAACCCAACCTAACCACAACTGTGAAAATAACAATATAAATAAATATGTTTTTATAGGCTCACTCGGGAAGTAATGCAGCTAAAAAAAACCTACACAAATTAAAACTTAACTTAACATAAACACAACTTTGAAAATAACATTATAAATAAATATGCTTATATAGGTTCACTCGGGAAGTAATGCAGCTAAAAATACCACAAATATTAAAACTTAATCCAATCTAACAACAACAGTGAAAATAACAATATTAATAAATATGCTTTTATAGGCTCACTCGGGAAGTAATGCAGCTAAAAAAAAAACATACAATAATTAAAACTTAGCCCAACCTAACCACAACCGTGGACATATACTTTTATAGGCTCATCCGGGAAGTAATGAAGCTAAAAAAAGCCTACCAAAAATAAAACTTAACCCAACCTAACCATAACTGTGAAAATAACTATAACTAAAAATATCAATGACCACATACATATATATATATATATATATATATATATATATATATATATATATATATATATGCTTGTATAGTCTCACTCGGTATGTAATTCATATATAATTATAGAATAGATTTTAGAATAAATATTTTTTTATAAATCTATATTTTTTTTCTTTGACCAATATATATGAATATATTTGGCGAAATATTAAAACCGAGATGGAAACCCTATTATTCATATTTTCATGATTTTTCTGATTTTATTACATGTATTTTCGTACTCCTAATCTGATGAATACATAATTTATATGAAAATATGACCGGAAGTCGGTCAAATAGACGACTCTAAAATCATGTATTTTTCACTTTTTCGGCCGTAGCTCGAAGAATATTAAACATAAGAAGTCCCAATTTATAAAATTATATTCTATTTTAAATATCTATTTAATAAAGTTAAAATTATTGAAATCGAATAATTATTGTAGATTTTGATTTTTTAACTCACCTAATTATATATTACGATTGTATCACCTATGTTTAATAATTTATGTTTACATGGCGTAGATAGGAAATAATTAATATTAACTCGATTTTACATATTCTTGAATTTCACCTCAATAATACGGGTAAATAAATTCCGATTTAAAAATTTGTATTCATAAATTCAAACCGGAAGTACCATTTCGTAAATCTACGTAATGTATTCTAAATTAAAGAAACTCATTTTTACGAAATTATTTACCATCAAATTATTCACGATAATGTTTGTTATTAAAAATTTGCGTCGAATTTAAATTTTTCGATTACGTAAATCAATAAAAAATGACCCTATTTAACGATTATTGGTATCGCGCGAATACATATCCAAAAAAGTAAATCATCTATTTCAAGCCCGCTGCCCCACTTTATCACCCGACGTTTTCCTTACGGAAAACGGATTTCGCTTTCGCGAAATCCTTCTACTTACACACACACACAGACACACACACACAGACAACTTCGCTAATGTACTTGGGAATTTTTATTAATATGTTTATATAGTTTCAATCGGACAGTAATGCATCTAAAAAAAACTACAAAAATTAAAACTTAAACCAACCTAACCATAACTGTGAAAATAACAATATAAATAAATATGCTTTTATAGGGATCACTCGGGAAGTAATGCAGCTAAAAAAACCACCAATATTAAAACTTAATCCAATCTAACCACAACAGTGAAAGTATACTTTTATAGGCAAACTCTGGAAGTAATGCAGCTAAAAAAAACCTACCAAAATTAAAATTAACCCAACCTAACCATAACTGTGAAAATAACAATATAAATAAATATGCTTTTATAGGTTCACTCGGGAAGTAATGCAGCTTAAAAAACCACCAAAAATTTAAACTTAACCCAACCTAACCACAACTGTGAAAATAACAATATAAATAAATATACTTTTATAGGCTCACTCGGGAAGTAATGCAGCTAAAAAAAACCTACACAAATTAAAACTTAATCCAACCTAACCACAACTGTGAAAATAACAATATAAATAAATATGCTTTTATAGGCTCACTCGGGAAGTAATGCAGCTAAAAAAAACTTACACAAATTAAATCTTAACCCAACCTAACCACAACTGTGCAAATATAATTGTATAGGCTCACATGGGAAGTAATGTAGCTAAAAAAAACCTCCATAAATTAAAACTTAACCCAACCTAACCACAACTGTAAAAACATAATTGTATAGGTTCACTCGGGAAGTAATGCAGCTAAAAAAACCTACCAAAATTAAAACTTAACCCAACCTAACCACAACTGTGAAAATAACTATATAAATAAATATGCTTTTATAGGTTCACTCGGGAAGTAATGCATCTAAAAAAAACCTACCAATATTAAAACTGAACCCAACCTAACCACAACTGTGAAAATAACAATATAAATAAATATGCTTTTATAGGTTAACTCGGGAAGTAATGAAGCTAAAAATACCACCAATATTAAAACTTAATCCAATCTAACAACAATAGTGAAAATAACAATATAAATAAATATGCTTTTATAGGTTCACTCGGGAAGTAATGCAGCTACAAAATATCTACCAATATTAAAACTGAACCCAACCTACATACAACAGTGACAATAACTAAACTAAAAATATCAATTACCACATAGACATATATATATATATATATGCTTGTATAGTCTCACTCGGTATGTAATGCATATATAATTATAGAATAGATTTTATAAAAAATATTTTTTTATAAATCTATATTTTTTTTCTTGACTATATATATGAATATATTTAGCGAAATAATAAAACAGAGATGGAAACCCTATTATTCATATTTTCATGATTTTTCTCATTTTATTACATGTATTTTCGTACTCCTAATCTGATGAATCCATAATTTATACGAAAATATTACCGGAAGTCGGTCAAATAGACTACTCTAAAATCATGTATTTTTCACTTTTTCGGCAATAGCCCGAAGAATATTAAACATAAGAAGTCCCAATTCATACAATTATATTCTATTTTAATTATCTATTTAATAAAGTTAAAATTATTGAAATCGAATAATTATTGTAGATTTTGATTTTTCACATCACCGTATCGTATCACATATGTTTAATAATTTATTTTTACATGGCGTAGATAGGAAATAATTAATATTAACTCGATTTTACATATTCTTGAATTTCACCTCAATAATACGGGTAAATTAATTCCGATGTACCAATTGTTATTTCGATATACAAACCGGAAGTACGATTTCGTAAATCTACGTAATGTATTCTAAATTAAAGAAACTCATTTTTACAAAATTATTTACCATCAAATTATTCACGATAAAGTTTGTTATTAAAAATTTGCGTCGAATTTAAATTTTTCGATTACGTAAATCGACTAAAAAATGACACTATTTAACGATTATTGGTATCACGCGAATACATATTGAAAAAAGTAAATCATCTATTAAAACCCCGCTGCCCCACTTTATCACCTGAGGTTTTCCTTACGGAAAACGGATCTCGCGTTCGCGAGATCCTAATACTTACACACACACACACACAGACACACAGACAGACATTTTCGCTCTTATAGTATAGACTAGGCGGTCGGGGCCCGGCTTCGCCCGTGTTCGCGCGTAACGTTCACTTAGTGATGTAATGTACTCGGGAGGTGATGTAATGTACTCGGGAAGTGATGCAGCTAAAATAATCAACAATATTAAAACTTAATCCAATCTAACCACAACTGTGAATATAACTAAATAAATAAAAATGCTTTTATATGCTCACTCGGGAAGTGATGCAGCTAAAAAAAACCTCCACAAATTAAAACTTAACACAACCTAACCACAACAGTGAAAATAACAATATAAATAAATATGCTTTTATAGGCTCACTCGGGAAGTAATGCAGCTAAAAAAAACCTCCCCAAATAAAAACTTAACCCAAACTAACCACAACTGAGAAAATAACAATATCAATAAATATACTTTTATAGGTTCACTCGGGAAGTAATGCAGCTAAAAAAAACCTCCACAAATTAAAACTTAACACAACCTAACCACAACAGTGAAAATAACAATATAAATAAATATGATTTTATAGGCTCACTCGGGAAGTAATGCAGCTAAAAAAAACCTACACAAATTAAAATATAACTCAACCTAACCACAACTGTGTAAATATCCTTGTATAGGCTCACTCGGGAAGTAATGCATCTAAAAAAAACCTACACAAATTAAAACTTAATCCAACCTAACCACAACTGTGAAAATAACAATATAAATTAATATGCTTTTATAGGTTCACTCGCGAAGTAATTCAACTAAAAAAAACCTCCACAAATTTAAACTTAACCCAACCTAACCACAACTGTGAAAATAACAATATAAATAAATATGCTTTTATAGGTTCACTCAGGAAGTAATGCAGCTAAAAAAAATCTACCAAAATTAAAACTTAACCCAACCTAACCACAACATTGAAAATATACTTTTATAGGCTCACTCGGGAAGTAATGCAGCTAAAAAAACCTACCAAAATTAAAACTTAACCCAACCTAACCACAACCGTGAAAAGCTACTTGTATAGGCAAACTCTGGAAGTAATGCAGCTAAAAAAAACTACCAAAATTAAAATTAACCCAACCTAACCATAACTGAAAAAAACAATATAAATAAATATCCCTTTATAGGGATCACTCGGGAAGTAATGCAGCTAAAAAAACCACCAATATTAAAACTTAATCCAATCTAACCACAACAGTGAAAGTATACTTTTATAGGCAAACTCAGGTAGTAATGCAGCTAAAAAATACCTACAAAAATGTAAACTTAACCCAACCTAACCACAACTGTGAAAATAACAATATAAATAAATATGATTTTATAGGCTCACTCGAGAAGTAATGCAGCTAAAAAAACATCCAAAAATTAAAAATTAACCCAACCTAACCACAACTGTGAAAATAACAATATAAATAAATATGCTTTAAAAGGTTCACTCGGGAAGTAATGAAGCTAAAAAAAACCTACACAAATTAAAACGTAATCCAACCTAACAACAACCGTGACAATATACTTTTATAGGCTCACTCGAGAAGTAATGCAGCTAAAAAAAACCTCCAACAATTTAAAATCAACCCAACCTAACCACAACTGTAAAAATAACAATATAAATAAATATGCTTTATAGGCTCACTCGGCAAGTAATGCAGCTAAAAAAAACCTCAAAAAATTAAAACTTAACCCAACCTTACCACAACCCTGACAATATACTTTTATAGGCTCACTTGAGAAGTAATGCAGCTAAAAAAAACCTCAAAAATTAAAACTTAACCCAACCTAACCACAACATTGAAAATATACTTTTATAGGCTCACTCGGGAAGTAATGCAGCTAAAAAAAACCTACCAAAATTAAAATTAACCCAACCTAACCATAACTGTGAAAATAACAATATAAATAAATATGCTTTTATAGGCTCACTCGGGAAGTAATGCAGCTAAAAAAACCTACACAAATTAAAACTTAACCCAACCTAACCACAACTGTGAAAATAACAATATAAATAAATATACTTTTATAGGCTCACTCGGGAAGTAATGCAGCTAAAAAAAACCTACCAAAATTAAAATTAACCCAACCTAACCATAACTGTGAAAATAACAATATAAATAAATATGCTTTTATAGGCTCACTCGGGAAGTAATGCAGCTAAAAAAACCTACACAAATTAAAACTTAACCCAACCTAACCACAACTGTGAAAATAACAATATAAATAAATATACTTTTATAGGCTCACTCGGGAAGTAATGCAGCTAAAAAAAACCTCCAAAAATTTAAACTTAACCCAACCTTACCACAACTGTGAAAATAACAATATAAATAAATATACTTTTATAGGCTCTCTCGAGAAGTAATGTGCTAAAAAATACCTACACAAATTAAAACTTAACCCAACCTAATCACTACTGTGCAAATATGCTGTTATAGGTTCACTCGGGAAGTAATGCAGCTTAAAAAACCACCAAAAATTTAAACTTAACCCAACCTAACCACAACTGTGAAAATAACAATATAAATAAATATACTTTTATAGGCTCACTCGGGAAGTAATGCAGCTAAAAAAACCACCAAAAATTTAAACTTAACCCAACCTTACCACAACTGTGAAAATAACAATATAAATAAATATACTTTTATAGGCTCACATGGGAAGTAATGCAGCTAAAAAAAACCTCCACAAATTAAAACTTAACCCAACCTAACCCCAACAGTGAAAATATAATTGTATAGGCTCACATGGGAAGTAATGCAGCTAAAAAAAACCTCCACAAATTAAAACTTAACCCAACCTAACCATAACAGTGAAAATATACTTGTATAGGCTCACTCGAGAATGAATACAGCTAAAAAAAACCTACACAAATTAAAACTTAACCCAACCTAACCACAACTGTGAAAATATCCTTGTATAGGCTCACTCGGGAAGTAATGCAGCTACAAAATATCTACCAATATTAAAACTGAACCCAACCTACATACAACAGTGACAATAACTAAAACTAAAAATATCAATGACCACATAGACATATATATATATATATATATATATATATATATGCTTGTATAGTCTCACTCGGTATGTAATGCATATATAATTATAGAATAGATTTTAGAAAAAATATTTTTTTATAAATCTATATTTTTTTCTTTGACCATATATATGATGACATTTGACGAAATAATAAAACAGAGATTGAAACCCTATTATTCATATTTTCATGATTTTTCCCATTTTATTACATGTATTTTCGTACTTCTAATCTGTTGAAACAATAATTTATATGAAAATATAACCGGAAGTCGGTCAAATAGACTACTCTCAAATCATGTATTTTTCACTATTTCAGCCGTAGCTCGAAGAATATTAAATATAAGAAGTCCCAATTCATAAAATTATATTCTATTTTAATTATATATTTAATAAAGTTAAAATTAGTGAAATCGAATAATTATTGTAGATTTTGATTTTTTACATCAACGTATCGTATCACATATGTTTAATAATTTATTTTTACATGGCGTAGATAGGAAATAATTAATATTAACTCGATTTTACATATTAGTAAATTTCACCTCAATAATACGGGTAAATAAATTGCGATGCAACAATTTTTATTCAGATATTCAAACCGGAAGTACGATTTCGTAAATCTACGTAATGTATTCGAAATTAAAGAAACTCATTTTTACGAAATTATTTACCATCAAATTATTCACGATAATGTTTGTTATTAAAAATTTGCGTCGAATTTAAATTTTTCGATTACGTAAATCGACTAAAAAATGACATTATTTAACGATTATTGGTATCGCGCGAATACATATTCAAAAAAGTAAATCATCTATTAAAACCCCGCTGCCCCACTTTATCACCTGAGGTTTTCCTTACGGAAAACGGATCTCGCGTTCGCGAGATCCTAATACTTACACACACACACACACAGACACACAGACAGACATTTTCGCTAATATAGTATAGATTATTGGTATCACGCGAATACATATTGAAAAAAGTAAATCATCTATTAAAACCCCGCTGCCCCACTTTATCACCTGAGGTTTTCCTTACGGAAAACGGATCTCGCGTTCGCGAGATCCTAATACTTACACACACACACACAGACACACAGACAGACATTTTCGCTCTTATAGTATAGACTAGGCGGTCGGGGCCCGGCTTCGCCCGTGATCGCGCGTAACGTTCACTTGTTGATGTAATGTACTCGGGAGGTGATGTAATGTACTCGGGAAGTGATGCAGCTAAAAAAATCACCAATATTAAAACTTAATCCAATCTAACTACAACTGTGAAAATAACTATATAAATAAAAATGCTTTTATATGCTCACTCGGGAAATGATGCAGCTAAAAAAAACCACCAATATTAAAACTTAATCCAATCTAACCACAACTATGAAAATAACTATATAAATAAAAATGCTTTTATAGGCTCACTCGGGAAGTAATGCAGCTAAAAAAAACCTACCAAAATTAAAACTTAACCCAACCTAACCACAACTGTGAAAATAATAATATAAATAAATTTTCACTATTTCTGCCGTAGCTCGAAGAATATTAAACATAAGAAGTCCCAATATATAAAATTATATTCTATTTTAATTATCTATTTAATAAAGTTAAAATTATTGAAATCGAATAATTATTGTAGATTTTGATTTTTTAACTCACCTAATTATATATTACATTTTTGTTTAATAATTTATGTTTACATGGCGTAGATAGGAAATAATTAATATTAACTCGATTTTACATATTCTTGAATTTCACCTCAATAATACGGGTAAATAAATTACGATGTACCAATTTGTATTCATAAATTCAAACCGGAAGTACGATTTCGTAAATCTACGTAATGTATTCTAAATTAAAGAAACTCATTTTTACGAAATTATTTACCATCAAATTATTCACGATAAAGTTTGTTATTAAAAATTTGCGTCGAATTTAAATTTTTCGATTACGTAAATCGACTAAAAAATGACACTATTTAACGATTATTGGTATCACGTGAATACATATTCAAAAAAGTAAATCATCTATTAAAACCCCGCTGCCCCACTTTATCACCTGTGGTTTTCCTTACGGAAAACGGATCTCGCATTCGCGAGATCCTAATACTTACACACACAGACACACACACAGACATTTTCGCTAATATAGTATAGACTAGGCGGTCGGGGCCCGGCTTCGCCCGTGATCGCGCGTAACGTTCACTTGATGATGTAATGTACTTGGGAATTTTTATTAATATGTTTATATAGTTTCAATCGGACAGTAATGCATCTAAAAAAAACCACCAAAAATTAAAACTTAACCCAACCTAACCACAACAGTGAAAATATACTTTTATATGCTCACTCGGGAAGCAATGCAGCTAAAAAAACCTCCACAAATTAAAACTTAGCCCAACATAACCACAACAGTGAAAATATACTTTTATAAGCTCACTCGGGAAGTAATGCAGCTAAAAAAACTTCCACAAATTAAAACGTAACCCAACCTAACCACAACCGTGACAATATACTTGTATAGGTTCACTCGAGAAGTAATGCAGCTAAAAAAAACCTCCACAAATTAAAACTTAACCCAACCTAACCCCAACAGTGAAAATATAATTGTATAGGCTCACATGGGAAGTAATGCAGCTAAAAAAACTTCCACAAATTTAAACTTAACCCAACCTAACCACAACAGTGAAAATATACTTTTATAAGCTCACTCGGGAAGTAATGCAGCTAAAAAAACCTCCAAAAATTAAAACTTAACCCAACCTAACCACAACAGTGAAAATATACTTTTATATGCTCACTCGGGAAGTAATGCAGCTAAAAAAACCTCCACAAATTAAAACTTAGCCCAACATAACCACAACAGTGAAAATATACTTTTATAAGCTCATTCGGGAAGTAATGCAGCTAAAAAAACATCCAAAAATTAAAACTTAACCCAACCTAACCACAACTGTGAAAATAACAATATAAATAAATATGCTTTAATAGGTTCACTCGGGAAGTAATTAAGCTAAAAAAAACCTACACAAATTAAAACTTAACCCAACCTAACAACAACCGTGACAATATACTTTTATAGGCTCACTCGAGAAGTAATGCAGCTAAAAAAAACCTCCAACAATTAAAACTTAACCCAACCTAACCACAACTGTAAAAATAACAATATAAATAAATATGCTTTATAGGCTCACTTGAGAAGTAATGCAGCTAAAAAAAACCTCAAAAATTAAAACTTAACCCAACCTAACCACAACATTGAAAATATACTTTTATAGGCTCACTCGAGAAGTAATGCAGTTAAAAAAAACCTCCAAAAATTTAAATTTAACCCAACCTAACCACAACTGTGAAAATAACAATATAAATAAATATGCTTTTAAAGGCTCACTCGGGAAGTAATGCAGCTAAAAAAAACCTACACAAATTAAAACTTAACCCAACCTAAACAAAAATGTGAAAATAACAATATAAATAAATATGCCTTTATAGGGATCACTCGGGAAGTAATGCATCTAAAAAAGACCTACACGAATTAAAACTTAACCCAACCTAAACAAAAATGTGAAAATAACAATATAAATAAATATGACTTTATAGGGATCACTCGGGAAGTAATTCAGCTAAAAAAAACAAACAATATTAAAACTTAACCCAACCTAACCACAACTGTGAACAATTACTAATAATCTAAATTCAATGACCACACACAGACATATATCAATATACTTTTATAGGCTAAACTCGGGAAGTAATGCAGCTAAAAAAAACTACCAATATTAAAACTTAACCCAACCTAACCACAACTATGAAAAATTACTAATACTCTAAAATCAATGACCACACAAAGAAATATATCAATATACTTTTATAGGCTCACTCGGGAAGTAATGCAGCTAAAAAAAACCTCCAAAAATTTAAACTTAACCCAACCTTACCACAACTGTGAAAATAACAATATAAATAAATATACTTTTATAGGCTCACTCGAGAAGTAATGTAGCTAAAAAAACCTACACAAATTAAAACTTAACCCACCCTAACCACAACCGTGACAATAACTATAACTAAAAATATCAATGACCACATACATATATATATATGATTGTATATGCTCACTCGGTATGTATTGCATATATAATTATATAATAGATTTTATAAAAAATATTTTTTTATAAATCTATATTTTTTCTTTGACCATATATATGATGACATTTGGCGAAATAATAAAACAGAGATGGAAACCCTATTATTCATATTTTCATGATTTTTCTGATTTTATTACATGTATTTTCGTACTCCTAATCTGATGAATCCATAATTTATATGAAAATATGACCGGAAGTCGGTCAAATAGACTACTCTAAAATCCTGTATTTTTCACTTTTTCGGCCGTAGCTCTAAGAATATTAAATATAAGAAGTCCCAATTCATAAAATTATATTCTATTTTAATTATATATTTAATAAAGTTAAAATTAGTGAAATCGAATAATTATTGTAGATTTTGATTTTTTACATCAACGTATCGTATCACATATGTTTAATAATTTATTTTTACATGGCGTAGATAGGAAATAATTAATATTAACTCGATTTTACATATTAGTAAATTTCACCTCAATAATACATGTAAATAAATTACGATGCACCAATTTGTATTTAGATATTCAAACCGGAAGTACGATTTCGTAAATCTACGTAATGTATTCTAAATTAAAGAAATTCATTTTTACGAAATTATTTACCATCAAATTATTCACGATAAAGTTTGTTATTAAAAATTTGCGTCGAATTTAAATTTTTCGATTACGTAAATCGACTAAAAAATGACACTATTTAACGATTATTGGTATCACGTGAATACATATTCAAAAAAGTAAATCATCTATTAAAACCCCGCTGCCCCACTTTATCACCCGACGTTTTCCTTACGGAAAACGGATCTCGCGTTCGCGAGATCCTAATACTTACACACACAGACACACACACAGACAACTTCGCTCTTATAGTATAGACTAGGCGGTCGGGGCCCGGCTTCGCCCGTGTTCGCGCGTAACGTTCACTTAGTGATGTAATGTACTTGGGAATTTTTATTAATATGTTTATATAGGTAAATTAAAACTTAAGCCAACAATAGTTAAAATATACATATATAGGTTCACTCGGGAAGTAATGCAGCTAAAAAACCTACACAAATTAAAACTTAACCCAACCTAACTAAAACTGTGAAAATAAAAATATAAATAAATATACTTTTATAGGTTCACTCGGGAAGTAATGCATCTAAAAAAACCTACACAAATTAAAACTTAACCCAACCTAACCACAACCGTGAAAATACACTTTTATAGGCTCACTTGGGAAGTGGTGCAGCTAAAAAAAACACCAATATTAAAACTTAATCCAATCTAACCACAACTGTGAAAATATACTTATATAGGCTCACTCGGGAAGTAATGCAGTTAAAAAAAACCTACACAAATTAAAACTTAACCCAACCTAACCACAACAGTAAAAATATACTTGTATAGGCTCACTCGGGAAGTAATGCAGCTAAAAAAAACCTACACAAATTAAAACTTAACCCAACCTAACCACAACTGTGAAAATAACAATATAAATAAATATGATTTTATAGGTTCACTCGGGAAGTAATTCAACTAAAAAAAACCTACACAAATTAAAACTTAACCCAACCTAACCACAACTGTGAAAATAACAATATAAATAAATATGCTTTTATAGGTTCACTCGGGAAGTAATTCAACTAAAAAAACCTACACAAATTAAAACTTAACCCAACCTAACCACAACTGTGAAAATAACAATATAAATAAATATGCTTTTATAGGTTCACTCGGGAAGTAATTCAGCTAAAAAAAACCTACCAAAATTAAAACTTAACCCACCCTAACCACAACCGTGAAAATACACTTTTATAGGTTCACTCGGGAAGTAATGGAGCTAAAAAAACCACCAATATTAAAACTTAACCCAACCTAACCACAACTGTGAAAATAACTAACACTCACAATATCAATGACCACACAACATAAATATATCAATATCTTTGTATAGGCTCACTCGGGAAGTAATTCAGCTAAAAAAAACCTCCACAAATTTAAACGTAACCCAACATAACCACAACCGTGACAATATACTTTTATAGGCTCACTCGAGAAGTAATGCAGTTAAAAAAAACCTCCAAAAATTTAAATTTAACCCAACCTAACCACAACTGTGAAAATAACAATATAAATAAATATGCTTTTAAAGGCTCACTCGGGAAGTAATGCAGCTAAAAAAAACCTACACAAATTAAAACTTAACCCAACCTAAACAAAAATGTGAAAATAACAATATAAATAAATATGCCTTTATAGGGATCACTCGGGAAGTAATGCATCTAAAAAAGACCTACACGAATTAAAACTTAACCCAACCTAAACAAAAATGTGAAAATAACAATATAAATAAATATGACTTTATAGGGATCACTCGGGAAGTAATTCAGCTAAAAAAAACTAACAATATTAAAACTTAACCCAACCTAACCACAACTGTGAACAATTAATAATAATCTAAATTCAATGACCACACACAGACATATATCAATATACTTTTATAGGCTAAACTCGGGAAGTAATGCAGCTAAAAAAAACTACCAATATTACAACTTAACCCAACCTAACCACAACTATGAAAAATTACTAATACTCTAAAATCAATGACCACACAAAGACATATATCAATATACTTTTATAGGCTCACTCGGGAAGTAATGCAGCTAAAAAAAACCTATATATATAAAATATATATATATATATATATATAATAGTAATATACTATGTTAATATATTTCCACGATATACACAATCACATATACAATATATTATATATATTATATATATATATATATATATATATATATATATATATATATATATATATATATATATATATCTATACTATATATATATACTCTATATAAAATATAAATATAAATAGTAAATATTTAATATCTCAAATAATTATATATATATATATATAATTGTAATATACTATGTTAATATATTTACGCGATATACACAATCACATATATAATATATTATATATACTCCTATTTATTAATTTACACTAATAAATGTACACTATATATTAGTTAATTAACTTTAATCATTATTAATTAATTTATTTGTAATTAAATTTATGACACATAATATGGGTATGTTAATAAAATATACATAGTTATGTGGAATATATACATACAATATATATAATTTATTGGTAATTAAATTTATGATGCTATATATGGGTGTGTTAATAAAATATACATAGTTATGTGGAATATAAACACACACACATATATATATATATATACGCAATTTATTACGTGCATTAATATACGCTACACTTATATTTAATAAGATGACAAATATGGTTATTCTAATACGTATATAGGTACTATATTAATACATGACGTATTCGAATATTAACTCGATTTTACATATTATTGAACTTTTTCTCAACAATACTAATACATTAATTCCAATGTACCAATTTTTATTTCGATATTCAAACCGGAAGTACCATTTCGTAAATCTACGTAATGTATTCGAATTTAAAGAAACTCATTTTTACGAAATTATTTACGAAAAAATGTATATATATATACCTATAGGTACTATTAATACATGACGTATTCGAATATTAACTCGATATTACATATTAGTAAATTTCACCTCAATAATACGGGTAAAAAATTCCGATGCAACAGTTGTTATTTAAATATTCACACCGGAAGTACCATTTCGTAAATCTACGTAATGTATTCGAAATTAAAGAAACTCATTTTTACGAAATTATTTACCATCAAATTATTCACGATAAAGTTTGTTATTAAAAATTTGCTTCGAATTTAAATTTTTCGATTACGTAAATCGACTAAAAAATGACACTATTTAACGATATTTGGTATCGCGCGAATACATATTCAAAAAAGTAAATCATCTATTAAAACCCCGCTGCCCCACTTTATCACCTGAGGTTTTCCTTACGGAAAACGGATCTCGCGTTCGCGAGATCCTAATACTTACACACACACACACACAGACACACAGACAGACATTTTCGCTAATATAGTATAGATAGGCGGTCGGGGCCCGGCTTCGCCCGTGATCGCGCGTAACGTTCACTTAGTGATGTAATATACTCGGGAGGTGATGTAATGTACTCGGGAAGTGATGCAGCTAAAAAAATCACCAATATTAAAACTTAATCCAATCTAACCACAACTGTGAATATAACTATATAAATAAAAATGCTTTTATATGCTCACTCGGGAAGTGATGCAGCTAAAAAAAACCTCCCCAAATAAAAACTTAACCAAACCTAACCACAACTGAGAAAATAACAATATAAATAAACATACTTTTATAGGTTCACTCGGGAAGTAATGCAGCTAAAAAAAACCTCCACAAATTAAAACTTAACACAACCTAACCACAACAGTGAAAATAACAATATAAATAAATATGCTTTTATAGGCTCACTCGGGAAGTAATGCAGCTAAAAAAAACCTCCCCAAATAAAAACTTAACCCAATCTAACCACAACTGAGAAAATAACAATATAAATAAATATATTTTTATAGGTTCACTCGGGAAGTAATGCAGCTAAAAAAAACCTCCACAAATTAAAACGTAACCCAACCTAACTAAAACAGTGAAAAGATACTTTTATAGGTTCACTCGGGATGTAATGCAGCTAAAAACTTAACACAACCTAACCACAACCGTGAAAAGCTACTTTTATAGGCAAACTCTGGAAGTAATGCAGCTAAAAAAAACCTACCAAAATTAAAACTTAACCCAACCTAACCACAACTGTGAAAATAACAATATAAATAATTATGTTTTTATAGGCTCACTCGGGAAGTAATGCAGATAAAAAAAACCTACACAAATTTAAAATTAACCTAACATAAACACAACCGTGACAATATACTTTTATAGGATCATTTGGAGTGTAATGCAGCTAAAAAAATACACAAATTTAAACTTAACCCAACCTAACCACAACCGTGACAATATACTTTTATAGGCTCATTCGAGAAGTAATGCAGCTAAAAAAACCTTCAAAAATTTAAACTTAACCCAACCTAACCACAACTGTAAAAATAACAATATAAATAAATATGCTTTTATAGGCTCATTCGGGAATTAATGCAGCTAAAAAAAACCTACACAAATTAAAACTTAACCCAACCTAACCACAACCGTGATAATATAATTGTATAGGATCACTTGAGAAGTAATGCATCTAAAAAAACCTCACAAATTAAAACTTAACCTAAACTAACCACAACAGTGCAAATATACTTAGTCTCTATCAGGAAGTAATGTAGCTAAAAAAAACCTTCAAAAATTTAAACTTAACCCAACCTAACCACAACTGTGAAAATAACAATATAAATAAATATGATTTTATAGGCTCACTCGGGAAGTAATGCGGCTACAAAAAACCTACAAAAATTAAAACTTAACCCAACCTAACCACAACTGTGAAAATAACTATAACTATAACTACAAATATCAATGACCACATACATATATGCTTGTATGTAATGCATATATAATTATAGAATAGATTTTAGAAAAAATATTTTTTTATAAATCTATATTTTTTTATTTGACCATATAATGATAACATTTGTCGAAATATTAAAACAGAGATTGAAACCCTATTATTCATATTTTCATGATTTTTCTTATTTTATTACATGTATTTTCGTACTCCTAATCTGATGAATCCATAATTTATACGAAAATATTACCGGAAGTCGGTCAAATAGACTACTCTAAAATCATGTATTTTTCACTTTTTCGGCCGTAGCTCTAAGAATATTAAACATAAGAAGTCCCAATTTATAAAATTATATTCTATTTTAATTATCTATTTAATAAAGTTAAAATTATTGAAATCGAATAATTATTGTAGATTTTGATTTTTTACATCACCGTATCGTATCACATATGTTTAATAATTTATTTTTACATGGCGTAGATAGGAAATAATTAATATTAACTCGATTTTACCCGTCCGTGAACTTTTTCTCAATAATACGGGTACGAAAATTCCGATTTAAAAATTTGTATTCAGATATTCAAACCGGAAGTACCATTTCGTAAATCTACGTAATGTATTCGAAATTAAAGAAACTCATTTTTACGAAATTATTTACCATCAAATTATTCACGATAAAGTTTGTTATTAAAAATTTGCTTCGAATTTAAATTTTTCGATTACGTAAATCGACTAAAAAATGACACTATTTAACGATATTTGGTATCGCGCGAATACATATTCAAAAAAGTAAATCATCTATTAAAACCCCGCTGCCCCACTTTATCACCTGAGGTTTTCCTTACGGAAAACGGATCTCGCGTTCGCGAGATCCTAATACTTACACACACACACACACAGACACACAGACAGACATTTTCGCTCTTATAGTATAGACTAGGCGGTCGGGGCCCGGCTTCGCCCGTGATCGCGCGTAACGTTCACTTGTTGATATACTTGGGAATTTTTATTAATATGTTTATACAGCTAAAAAAAACCTCCAAAAATTAAAACTTAACCCAACCTAACCATAACCGTGACAATATACTTTTATAGGCTCACATGGGATGTAATGCAACTAAAAAAAACCTCCACAAATTAAAACTTAACCCAACCTAACCACAACAGTGAAAATATACTTTTATAGGCTCACTCGGGAAGTAATGCAGCTAAAAAAAACCTTCAAAAATTAAAACTTAACCCAACCTAACCACAACCGTGACAATATACTTTTATAGGCTCACTCGGGAAGTAATGCGGCTAAAAAAACCTACACAAATTAAAACCTAAACCAACCTAACCACAACTGTTAAAATAACAATATAAATTAATATGCTTTTATAGGCTCACTCGGGAAGTAATGTAGCTAAAAAAAACCACCAAAATTAAAACTTAACCCAACCTAACCACAACCGTGAAAATATACTTGTATATACATACTCGGGAAATAATGCAGCTAAAAAAAACCACCAAAATTAAAACTTAACCCAACCTAACCCACAACTGTGAAAATAACAATATAAATAAATATGCTTTTATAGTCTCACTCGGGAAGTAATGCAGCTAAAAAAAACCTACACAAATTAAATCTTAACCCAACCTAACCACAACTGTGCAAATATAATTGTATAGGCTCACATGGGAAGTAATGTAGCTAAAAAAAACCTCCATAAATTAAAACTTAACCCAACCTAACCACAATTGTAAAAACATAATTGTATAGGTTCACTCGGGAAGTAATGCAGCTAAAAAAACCTACCAAAATTAAAACTTAACCCAACCTAACCACAACTGTGAAAATAACTATATAAATAAATATGCTTTTATAGGTTCACTCGGGAAGTAATGCATCTAAAAAAAACCTACCAATATTAAAACTGAACCCAACCTAACCACAACTGTGAAAATAACAATATAAATAAATATGCTTTTATAGGTTAACTCGGGAAGTAATGAAGCTAAAAATACCACCAATATTAAAACTTAATCCAATCTAACAACAATAGTGAAAATAACAATATAAATAAATATGCTTTTATAGGTTCACTCGGGATGTAATGCAGCTAAAAAAAACCTACCAAAATTAAAACTTAACCCAACCTAACCACAACTGTGAAAATAATAATATAAATAAATATGCTTTTATAGGTTCACTCGGGAAGTAATGCAGCTAAAAAAAACCACCAATATTAAAACTTAATCCAACCTAACCACAACTGTGAAAATATAATTTTATAGGCTAACATGGGAAGTAATGCAGCTAAAAAAAACCTCCACAAATTAAAACTTAACCCAACCTAACCATAACAGTGAAAATATACTTTTATAGGCTCACTCGAGAATGAATGCAGCTAAAAAAAACCTACACAAATTAAAACTTAACCCAACCTAACCACAACTGTGAAAATATCCTTGTATAGGCTCACTCGGGAAGTAATGCAGCTACAAAATATCTACCAATATTAAAACTGAACCCAACCTACATACAACAGTGACAATAACTAAAACTAAAAATATCAATGACCACATAGACATATATATATATATATATATATGCTTGTATAGTCTCACTCGATATGTAATGCATATATAATTATAGAATAGATTTTAGAAAAAATATTTTTTTATAAATCTATATTTTTTTCTTTGACATATATATGAATATATTTAGCGAAATATTAAAACAGAGATGGAAACCCTATTATTCATATTTTCATGATTTTTCTCATTTTATTACATGTATTTTCGTACTCCTAATCTGATGAATCCATAATTTATACGAAAATATTACCGGAATTCGGTCAAATAGACTACTCTAAAATCATGTATTTTTCACTTTTTCGGCCGTAGCTCGAAGAATATTAAACATAAGAAGTCCCAATTCATACAATTATATTCTATTTTAATTATCTATTTAATAAAGTTAAAATTATTGAAATCGAATAAATATTGTAGATTTTGATTTTTCACATCACCGTATCGTATCACCTATGTTTAATAATTTATGTTTACATGGCGTAGATAGGAAATAATTAATATTAACTCGATTTTACCCGTTCGTGAACTTTTTTTCTAGGCGGCCGGGGCCCGGCTTCGCCCGTGATCGCGCGTAACGTTCACTTGTTGATGTAATGTACTCGGGAGGTGATGTAATGTACTCGGGAAGTGATGCAGCTAAAAAAAACCACCAATTTTAAAACTTAATCCAATCTAACTACAACTGTGAAAATAACTATATAAATAAAAATGCTTTTATATGCTCACTCGGGAAGTGATGCAGCTAAAAAAAACCACCAATATTAAAACTTAACCCAACCTAACCACAACCGTGACAATATACTTTTATAGGCTCACTCGGGAAGTAATGCAGCTAAAAAAAACTACCAATATTAAAACTTAATTCAATTTAACCACAACAATTTAACATATCAATTGTATTACCTATCTTCAACATTTATTTTTTTCGTACGTATTTAGATTAAAGCCCTCATGCCACGTCAAGGCAACGTACATATGAAGGACCCTGAAAAATAAGTTATAAATATTAATTATATATTAATTAAATAATAATGTTATGATAGAATAGACAGTTTTAATATAAATAAATATGATAGAATTATATAGATGTACAAACCTTAGATTTTATTTAATATTTCAAAACAAATTCGTACGTATTTAGATTAAGCCTTCATGCCACGTCAAGGCAACGTACATATGAAGGGCACCTGCTAAATAGTAGTTATTAATTATACATTAAATTATATAGTTCGCATACTAACCTTATTTCCGCAAAGCTTCTTTATATACCACATTTTGTGTTCTTCCTTCTTCTGATAATATATACAGATTATCTCCATTTGTTACTCTCGAACATCCCACATATAATTGACCATGCGAAAAACAGCTAGTAGATAAGTCCAATCCCACAACTTTTAATGTCTGACCCTGTGATTTGTTGATGGTCATCGAAAAACTTAATCTAACTGGAAATTGAAGTCTTCTAAATTCAAATTGATAATTTGAAGTCGTCATTGGAATCTTAGGTATGAAAACCTCTTGTCCTTTAAATGTACCGGTAATAATAATAGCTTCAATCACATTTGTATACATATTTTTTATTACTAACCTGGTACCATTGCATAACCTAGGAGGTTCAATATTTCTTAATAGGATAATCGAAGCACCTCGCTTTAATTTTAAATTGTGAGGAGGAAATCCGGAAGGTTGCAATGAATTTAAAAATTCCGTCGAGTAATTAATATTATCTTCTTGATTAGCTAAATTATCAATAGATTTATAATTTTTAATTTCCTCCGGAATTTCATTTAATAATTGTTCATTAATTTTGTAAACAACATCATTAATTGGTGCCAGAATACATCTTTCAGAGAGCCATTCTTTATTTTCATAATTTACCTGGAAATCTGGATAAACATTATTTTTTAATTCTATAGAATTACTAACCATTTTTCCAACCGGTAATTTAATTGAGTTATCTATTGAATTTACATTAATATTTCCATCTCCGAGCATGATTAAATTATTTGCAAATTCTGAAGCATCCGAATCTTCATTTAGTGATAATCTCATATTTCTAGTTAACGACAATTTAATAATTTTATTCCATAAATATGAATATTTTAAACAGGCATTAAGTTCATCTATTTTTGTACCATTAGGAATAATAGGTAATATCTGACGGAAATCCCCTGAAAATAATACAGTTATACCTCCCATTAATAAATCATTATTTCTAATATCTTTCAGTAATCTATCTACAGCCTGAATTCCTCCTTTATGAGACATGGTGCATTCATCCCATACTATGAATGAACATTTTCTTAATAGATGGGCTGCACCACTATTCCTAGATATATTACATGTTGTATTCTCTTTGTCAGATAAATCAAGAGGCAATTTAAACGTTGAATGTACAGTTCTTCCGGATTGCAGTAGAGTCGAAGCAATTCCAGAAGATGCTACTGCTATAGCAATATTCTTCATGGAGCGTACTTTTGATAATAATAAATTAATTAAATATGTTTTACCTGTACCACCTGCTGCATTAAGAAAATATATATTTTCTTTTTTTTCATTAATACTCTTTAATATTAATAAATAAATTTCTTTTTGTTCATCAGTTAATCTATTTTCATTTTCATTAATAAACATATTTAATTCTTCCATATTATATGATGTTTCTCTAATAACATCGTTACTGAGTGGTGACATATCATCTCTTATCGTTGCAGGTAATCCATAATGTACTAACTGTCTTCCCCCGAGTTCTTGTAGTTTATCTTCGATATATATTAGAGCTAAATTAAATAGAGTATCACTGTAAATAGCAGAGGGATTAATATGTTTAGCTTTAAATAAATAATCTTCAGTGAAATCTTCTTTATATTTATTCCATATCCTAAGGGGATTAGACACATTACACATAGTAATCATTATAGCAAATAGATTTCTTAATTTTGTTGGAGACTTTAATAGAATAGCATCATTAATCGTATTATCCCATTGGTGATCATTTTCTAGGAGACCATGTATAATACATGCTTCTCTATATGTTCCGCATATTATATCGTTAACAGTTCTTAAGTAGTCGAATGATGTAGGTCCTTTAATATGAAATAATAATAGCCGCATATAAAAACATTCAGCATTAGAAAAGTGTACCGTATATACTCTACCAAACTCTTTACCTTTCCTGATGTCACCATAACCATCAACCCTTGTACCTTGCTTTCTCTTTTTCCATGTATGCGAATTCCATGTATAATATGAAGCTACTTCTTCATATAATAACGTACTCGCGAATTCGTCCTCTATACACAATTTAAAAAATGCCGTTAAAGTAGTTTCATTAGGATTATTAATTCTATTTAAAATAGTATTACTATTAAAATACACCCTTTGCCCATTTTCTAAATGTACAGCCAAATGTATAATTGCAGGAAATCTTTTATGTATAGGAAATTGCATTAGTCTCCAAAATGCCTCGTTAGATCCTACGTATCTTCCTAATTGGTAATCCGAAATTTCGTCTTTACCTCCGTTTTCTCCTTCTAACGCTACCATCGACATGTCGGAACCCTTATTAATATATTTACATATATATTTAATACTTTTAACTGAATTACAAAATTCTACATTAATATGAGCTTTAAATATTTTAGATAATAATGGGCAATATGGAACAACCCATCTATTATCAATAATAACTTGCATGTTGTTTCTTTTGATAGTAAATTCTTCTCCTCCATCTTCTAATCTTCGACGTCTGCATTTAGGATATCCATCCTCTCCAGCCTGAGTAAACCTTGAGAAATCTTTCGGAAATCTCTTAGTACACCTACTATCTTTCATACATGGTGAGTTATTATTAATAATACCGCATGGACCATGAATCATTTGAGTAGTTACTACATCATATAATTCTTTATCCAGTGATTCATTTGGAATTTCAGCAGAAATAAATTCATCAATTTTCGAAGCATGAATTTTGTTCACTAACCATATCAAAATATGTGCGTGGGGTAAACCTCTTTTCTGCCATTCCACGGTGTACATAAAGCATTGTACTTCTCCAAATACCTGCGCTTTATTAAATAAATGCATTAATTTAACTAACTTTTGCTGGAATATTCTTGCAATAATATCGTGTCTATGCGTAGTCTTCTGATTATTTTCCAATTCTTTCGTGATTTCGATCCATTTAGGATTGCAAGTAAATGTGATGAATAAATCCGGAGTTCCGAATTTCCGTACATAAACCATCGCATCTTGTGTTCGTTGTTGCATATACCGAGGACTGCCTGTAAATGATGAAGGTAATATGATTAACTTACCCATTTCTTCCAAATTTCCGTCGTTTTGAATCGCGTCTTTTAGATGATCGTAGTTTTCAACTCTTAACTTCCTTTGATTTAATCTTATATATAACAACCTTTCAGTTTCAATTTTCACGTACATATCAACAATAAATTGATTAAGTAATTCCCTAAATTGATTAATATAATTTATGGAATTAATTCTGATCATAATATAATAACAATACATTTCTCTAGACGTTAACTTGGTAATGTTGTCCCTGTGTTTTAGTAGAATATTATACCCGTCTTGTCCTTTCCAGAAAATCAATGGATATTGAAGAGCATCGTATGATCTATGTAATTCATTTATCCTTTGCATGCCTTCCTCTTTGTGCTGTAAAATAATATCACGATTACAACATTGTTCACCAACCACTAAAACTGCGACGTCGTCATTAGTCGGTTCATTGAATCTTCGTTCGTGTTCTCCGGTTGGTCTTTTCTCAGCATTTATAACAACTTTGTAGTTTTCTTTAACCTGTTGTTGGGCAAACTTAAAAGTCTGGATTAAATTATTATGATTATGCAGCATATGTTGTAGATTTAATACAATAGATGTATCTAATTTTCCTGAAGATAGATGATCGATTCTTCTTTTCGTTTCATCTTCTGTATCTCCCATGAAATACATTTGAAGATATTTCGGAGTTTCATTTTCCTGTACATTCAACGGACCTAAGAGATGGTACACTTGACCTTGTATTTTAAAGTTAGTATTATATCCTTGAATGGGTAATATTTTATGTGCTCCAAATGATGTCATTTGAAACGCAGAGTTATAATTTCTAATATTATTTAAGAATATTTTAGATTGACATGAATTAGAATATAATAACGATTTTAATGGTTCCGGCGCGTCTTCTATGAGGGGTAGTTCAACTTTTCCATTTGAACAGCATAATCCCGGTGCTTCATTTTTGTATTTTTTTGCATTACAATATACGCAAATTACATTCATATCCCCAACTTTAATTTGCGTATCCTCTGCATATTTCGCTAACGGGTCATAATTAAATGCGGCATTTCTCCATATAATTATGTCCGATCGCCATGCATTTAATCGTTCAGATCTATCTTCATCTGTTTCTATTGATCTTAGTAATGCCCTATGCGTAGCATCATTTCCCCTGCGAATGGCTGTTTCGCTATCACTCTCGGATACTCTGCTCTTTCGAGTACAATCTCTATTATTGACATTTCTAGTAGCTGTCTCGCTATCACTCTCGGATGCTCTGCTCATGCGAGTACAATCTCTATTATTTACATTTCTATTAGCTGTCTCGCTATCGCTCTCGGATGCTCTGCTCATGCGAGTACTAACTTGGTCATTGGATTTTCTTATAGTTGTTTGTTCTGTCGTTTCATTTACTCGGTAAGTCGATGTCGATGCGCGATTATTAGTATTCCTATTATATTTATCTGCTGGATTTTCATGCTCCCTTGCATTAGCCGTGCATATCCTATTTAATTGCTGTCTGGCATCTGTTTCTTCTATATTTTGTTGACTTATTCTCACATTATTAAATCTTACTTTCTTACTTGTTTTTGATAAATTAGATTTTCTTTTCGGCATATGGTATACGCATGTATGTATATAAGTTTAATATTAAAGAAACTTAAAAATTATTTGTTACGAAAGATATTAATATATTAGATGTAAAGAATTATTCAAAATGTACGTGTGAACACAATAGGTTTTAATAAATGAATGCTATAAATAAATGTAATGCTACAGAAATAATAGTAAATAACAAAATTGACCAATCACAAATTAACATTATGAATTGGCCAATCATATATTACGTAAGTAAAATAACAAATGTGTGTAATTGTATGATTGGTCCTAATTTAAATAATTAAGATTTAGGTAATAATAGTAAATATTTAATATCTAAATTATTAAGATTTAGGTAATAATAGTAAATATTTAATATCTAAAATAATTATATATATATATAATAGTAATATACTTTGTTAATATATTTACGCGATATACACAATCACATATACAATATATTATATATATACTCCTATTTATTAATTTACGCTAATAAATGTACACTATACATTGGTTATTTAACTTTAATCATTATTAATTAATGTATTGGTAATTAAATTTATGATATTATATATGGGAGTGTTAATAAAATATACATAGTTATGTGGAATATACACACACACATATATATATATATATATATATATATATATATATAATTTATTGGTAATTAAATTGTATGATACTGTATATGGGTGTGTTAATAAAATATACATAATTAAGTGACATATATACACACACACACACATATATATATATATATATATATATATATATATATATATATATACTCCTATTTATTAATTTACGCTGATAAATGTACACTATATATTAGTTAATTAACTTTAATAATTATTAATTAATTTATTGGTAATTAAATATATGATATATCATATACACATTATGTATACATATTATGGGTATGTTAATAAAATATAAATATAAATAGTAAATATTTAATATCTAAAATAATTATATATACATATATATAATAGTAATATACTATGTTAATATATTTACGCGATATACACAATCACATATATAATATATTATATATACTCCTATTTATTAATTTACACTAATAAATTTACACTATATATTAGTTAATTAACTTTAATCATTATTAATTAATTTATTTGTAATTAAATTTATGACACATATTATGGGTATGTTAATAAAATATACATAGTTATGTGGAATATATACATACAATATATATAAGTTATTGGTAATTAAATTTATGATACTATAGATAGGTGTGTTAATAAAATATACATAGTTATGTGGAATATATACATACAATATATATAATTTATCGGTAATTAAATTTATGATACTATATATGGTTGTGTTAATAAAATATACATAGTTATGTGGAATATACACACGCACACACACATATATATTGGTATTTATTAAATTTATTGGTAATTATATATGTATTGGGAATTAAATTTAACAATACTGTATATGGGTATATATATATATATATATATATATTTATACATACGCAATTTATTACGTACAGTAATATACGCTACACTTATATTTAATAAGATGACAAATATGGTTATTCAAATACGTATATAGGTACTATTAATACATGACGTATTAGTATATTAACTCGATTTTACATAGTCTTGAATTTCACCTCAATAATACGGGTAAATAAATTACGATGCAACACTTTGTATTTAGATATTCAAACCGGAAGTACGATTTCGTAAATCTACGTAATGTATTCTAAATTAAAGAAACTCATTTTTACGAAATTATTTACCATCAAATTCTCCTAGATAAAGTTTGTTATTAAAAATTTGCGTCGAATTTAAATTTTTCGATTACGTAAATCGACTAAAAAATGACACTATTTAACGATTATTGGTATCACGTGAATACATATTCAAAAAAGTAAATCATCTATTAAAACCCCGCTGCCCCACTTTATCACCCGACGTTTTCCTTACGGAAAACGGATCTCGCGTTCGCGAGATCCTAATACTTACACACACAGACACACACACAGACAACTTCGCTCTTATAGTATAGATAGGCGGTCGGGGCCCGGCTTCGCCCGTGATCGCGCGTAACGTTCACTTGTTGATGTAATGTACTTAGGAATTTTTATTAATATGTTTATATAGTTTCAATCGGACAGTAATGCATCTAAAAAAAACCACCAAAAATTAAAACTTAACCCAACCTAACCACAACAGTGA
This sequence comes from Osedax fenrisi, assembly GCA_964019155.1. NCBI lineage: Eukaryota > Metazoa > Annelida > Polychaeta > Sabellida > Siboglinidae > Osedax > Osedax fenrisi. The sequence continues at coordinate 18,819,106 of OZ025246.1, forward strand.
AAATATACTTTTATATGCTCACTCGGGAAGTAATGCAGCTAAAAAAACCTACACAAATTAAAACTTAACCCAACCTAACCACAACTGTGAAAATAACAATATAAATAAATATGCTTTTATAGGTTCACTCGGGAAGTAATGCAGCTAAAAAAAACCTACCAAAATTAAAAATTAACCCAACCTAACCACAACTGTGAAAATAACAATATAAATAAATATACTTTTATAGGTTCACTCGGGAAGTAATGCAGCTAAAAAAAACCTACCAAAATTAAAACTTAACCCAACCTAACCACAACTGTGAAAATAATAATATAAATAAATATGCTTTTATAGGTTCACTCGGGAAGTAATGCAGCTAAAAAAAACCACCAATATTAAAACTTAATCCAATCTAACCACAACATTGAAAATATACTTTTATAGGCTCACTCGGGAAGTAATGCAGCTAAAAAAACCTACCAAAATTAAAATTTAACCCAACCTAACCACAACCGTGAAAAGCTACTTGTATAGTCAAACTCAGGTAGTAATGCAGCTAAAAAATACCTACAAAAATTAAAACTTAACCCAACGTAACCAAAACTGTGAAAATAAAAATATAAATAAATATACTTTTATAGGTTGACTCGGGAAGTAATGCATCTAAAAAAACCTACATAAATTAAAACTTAACACAACCTAACCACAACCGTGCCATATACTTTTATAAGCTCACTCGGGAAGTAATTCAGCTAAAAAAAACCTCCACAAATTTAAACTTAACCCAACCTAACCACAACTGTAAAATAACAATATAAATAAATATGCTTTTATAGGTTCACTCAGGAAGTAATGCAGCTAAAAAAAATCTACCAAAATTAAAAGTTAACCCAACCTAACCACAACATTGAAAATATACTTTTATAGGCTCACTCGGGAAGTAATGAAGCTAAAAAAACCTACCAAAATTAAAACTTAACCCAACCTAACCACAACCGTGAAAAGCTACTTGTATAGGCAAACTCTGGAAGTAATGCAGCTAAAAAAAACTACCAAAATTAAAATTAACCCAACCTAACCATAACTGAAAAAAACAATATAAATAAATATACCTTTATAGGGATCACTCGGTAAGTAATGCAGCTAAAAAAACCACCAATATTAAAACTTAATCCAATCTAACCACAACAGTGAAAGTATACTTTTATAGGCAAACTCAGGTAGTAATGCAGCTAAAAAATACCTACAAAAATGTAAAATTAACCCAACCTAACCACAACTGTGAAAATAACAATATAAATAAATATGCTTTAAAAGGTTCACTCGGGAAGTAATGAAGCTAAAAAAAACCTACACAAATTAAAACTTAATCCAACCTAACAACAACCGTGACAATATACTTTTATAGGCTCACTCGAGAAGTAATGCAGCTAAAAAAAACCTCCAACAATTTAAAATCAACCCAACCTAACCACAACTGTAAAAATAACAATATAAATAAATATGCTTTATAGGCTCACTCGGCAAGTAATGCAGCTAAAAAAAACTCAAAAAATTAAAACTTAACCCAACCTTACCACAACCCTGACAATATACTTTTATAGGCTCACTTGAGAAGTAATGCAGCTAAAAAAACCTCCAAAATTAAAACTTAACCCAACCTAACCACAACATTGAAAATATACTTTTATAGGCTCACTCGGGAAGTAATGCAGCTAAAAAAAACCTACCAAAATTAAAATTAACCCAACCTAACCATAACTGTGAAAATAACAATATAAATAAATATGCTTTTATAGGCTCACTCGGGAAGTAATGCAGCTAAAAAAACCTACACAAATTAAAACTTAACCCAACCTAACCACAACATTGAAAATATACTTTTATAGGCTCACTCGGGAAGTAATGCAGCTAAAAAAAACCTACCAAAATTAAAATTAACCCAACCTAACCATAACTGTGAAAATAACAATATAAATAAATATACTTTTATAGGCTCACTCGGGAAGTAATGCAGCTAAAAAAAACCTCCAAAAATTTAAACTTAACCTTACCACAACTGTGAAAATAACAATATAAATAAATATACTTTTATAGGCTCACTCGAGAAGTAATGTGCTAAAAAATACCTACACAAATTAAAACTTAACCCAACCTAATCACAACTGTGCAAATATGCTGTTATAGGCTCACTCGGGAAGTAATGCAGCTTAAAAAACCACCAAAAATTTAAACTTAACCCAACCTAACCACAACTGTGAAAATAACAATATAAATAAATATACTTTTATAGGCTCACTCGGGAATAATGCAGCTAAAAAAAACCACCAAAAATTAAAATTAGCCCAACCTAACCATAACTGTGAAAATAACAATATAAATAAATATGCTTTTATAGGTTCACTCGGGAAGTAATGCAACTAAAAAAAACCTACCAAAATTAAAACTTAACCCAACCTAACCACAACAGTGAAAATATACTTGTATAGGCTCACATGGGAAGTAATGCAGCTAAAAAAACCTACCAAAATTAAAATTAGCCCAACCTAACCATAACATGGAAAATAACAATATAAATAAATATGCTTTTATAGGTTCACTCGGGAAGTAATGCACTAAAAAAAACCTACCAAAATTAAAACTTAACCCAACCTAACCACAACAGTGAAAATATACTTGTATAGGCTCACATGGGAAGTAATGCAACTAAAAAAAACCTTCAAAAATTAAAACTTAACCCAACCTAACCACAACCGTGACAATATACTTTTATAGGCTCACTCGGGAAGTAATGCAGCTAAAAAAACCTACACAAATTAAAACTTAATCCAACCTAACCACAACTGTTAAAATAACAATATAAATTAATATGCTTTTATAGGATCACTCGGGAAGTAATGCAGCTAAAAAAACCTACCAAAATTAAAACTTAACCCATCCTAACCTCAACTGTGAAAATAACAATATAAATAAATATGCAGTTATAGTCTCACTCGGGAAGTAATGTAGCTAAAAAAAACTTACCAATATTAAAATTAACCCAACCTAATCACAACATTGAAAATAACTAACACTCACAATATCAATGAACACAAACACACACATATCACTATACTTTTAAAGGTGCAATCGGTATGTAATACATATATAATTATAGAATAGATTTTAGAAAAAATATTTTTTTATAAATCTATATTTTTTTTCTTTGACCATATATATGATGACATTTGGCGAAATATTAAAACAGAAATGGAAACCCTATTATTCATATTTTCATGATTTTTCTCATTTTATTGTATGTATTTTCGTACTCCTAATCTGATGAATCCATAATTTATACGAAAATATGACCGGAAGTCGGTCAAATAGAATACTCTAAAATCATGTATTTTTCACTATTTCAGCCGTAGCTCGAAGAATATTAAACATAATAAGTCCCAATTTATAAAATTATATTCTATTTTAATTATCTATTTAATAAAGTTAAAATTATTGAAATCGATTAATTATTATAGATTTTGATTTTTTACATCACCGTATCACCTATGTTTAATAATTTATGTTTACATGGCGTAGATAGGAAATAATTAATATTAACTCGATTTTACATATTCTTGAATTTCACCTCAATAATACGGGTAAATAAATTGCGATGCAACAATTTTTATTCAGATATTCAAACCGGAAGTACGATTTCGTAAATCTACGTAATGTATTCTAAATTAAAGAAACTAATTTTTATGAAATTATTTACGATAAAATTATCCACGATAAAGTTTGTTATTAAAAATTTGCGTCGAATTTAAATTTTTCGATTACGTAAATCGACTAAAAAATGACACTATTTAACGATTATTGGTATCGCGCGAATACATATTCAAAAAAGTAAATCATCTATTAAAACCCCGCTGCCCCACTTTATCACCTGTGGTTTTCCTTACGGAAAACGGATCTCGCGTTCGCGAGATCCTAATACTTACACACACACACACACAGACACACACACAGACAGACATTTTCGCTAATATAGTATAGATATATATAAATCCACCGGCTTTCACTTTTAGTTATGTAAGCAATAGTCCATTGTCAAAGGTTTATTAGTACAAATTCTATATCATGATTCACATTGCTATTTATATACAATTAGGGGTTTCATGGGACATCGACATTCCTATACCATATCACGGTGTATCGGCTACAATACAAGTTTGTAGATCGCCTATCATATAATAGGCGATCAACAAATATGATTAAGAATATTCGTGTTTTGGACATAGTGAGCGAGAGTGTTCGGGAGGCTGATTACGTCACCGATTTCTAGTTAGCCTCCTGCAGTAAATGTATACAGACGAATAGGCTTCGAAATACTATATGAGTTTATTTCCTAACGTAAATCCATTGACTTATAGGACGTATAGGACTTATATAACTCGTTATTTGTAAACGTATTTTTAATTTCGTTTCTTAATTTCGTTTAGGTTAATTGTTTAGTTTAGTTGATTCTTTTATAATTTTCGATTATATACTATGTACCTATATACTATTTTTCATGTCTGATTTAAATAAATAAATATAGATTTATATGTTTAAAGTTATAAATTGAAGTGAGTTTAATAATACATATACTAGAATTAAAATCAATAGGAGTATACTAACATAGAAAACAATAATACTATATAATTAATGATTATAGATTTAACTAGTTTAATTATCGTTAAATAATAAAATAATTACAACTTCTATTAAATAATGTTCATCTAATAAATGCACTAAAATATCATTTTATTTATATAACATAATTCATATAGTACATAGATATTTTCTTATTTATTATCTCATATAAATAAACAAATTATTGTTGACTCTTCATAATGCGCTTTTTTTAGGATCACTCGAAATTTCTCTCTTCAATATTTCTAATACTATGTTTCCAACTTAAAAATGCAACACTCGTCAGAAAATTATTCTATGGATCTCAATACTGGCTTCTCTGTAATAAATGTTTGATTAATTTCTGAAACTATCCTAAACAAATATTCTTTTCCAAATGTTACTATAAACAGTATCATTATACCTCCATCTTATTCATCCAAACATCAAAGTATTATCTTTGATGAGAAAGTATCTTATTTGAATCACATCTCATTCATTACGGAATAGTAACTAATATTCTCCTTATCTCCAGGAACTTGGATAAATATCCTTAAATACTTTATCTTTTTAGAAATTCCAGCCAGTATACGTAATACAATCCTACCATACGTCGTATTAGCTTCAATACATATGTCTTTTCCTTACATATTCATACAATCTTTAAATATTCTAACCAATTATTTCTATATGTGTCATTTTATAATTATTTTACGTATAATAATTTTCTATTTATTTTTATATTTTGATAATGATTTTTTTCCCGATTTTCAAACCCAGCATAATATTAATGAGCAGTACTCATTATTATCATTATAATATTATATTATTTATAAAATAAACATTATAACAAATTAATATACATAAGTTATTCGAATACATCCATATCCATGTGAATATCATTCGTTAACATTTATTAGTACGTTGATGCATACAAAAAGCACCGGTAACTCCATACTTGATTAAAAACTGTTGACAGATTGCTTGAAACTTAAGACTCAATTGATATACTATAACAATAGTATTTCACATAATGTGTTATTTTGTGAACTATGTTATACTTATAATTATAATATATTCAATATTTAAAACAATATTAAAAACAGGTAATTATTTATTATGAATAATCATAGTTGATTTCGTAGTTTATTTCTTTATTTGGGTTATGCAATATTGCTACATCATATTATGTATATATGCACCGAAATCTTCAAATATTCCTACTTCTTTTCTATAATATTAGTATTAATTAATTAATTATAATATATTCATATATATATATATAAAGTTATATTATATGTATTATATATTAAAATAAAATCCTGCATTTATTAGAAAATAATTGGAAAATAATTAGCATATTAACAGCACCATATAGCATATTAACATGACCAACAATTATAAAATATTCATCAAGATAGTTTCTATAAACTTGCTATTTATTTTATAATTAAATAGACACCTCTATATATTTCCTATATATATATATATTGTGTAGAAAATCGAATAAAATTATTTCAAGTAAGTGTAACATCCATATATGTGTTTGTATATACTTTAATGTAATTACATATTATATGCCATGGTAAAATGCAGCAAAATTTATTATTTTTCACTTAAAATAAATATTTGAAATTACCTAAATATATAATTATATTTATAAAAAATTAATTCCATATATATATATATATATATATATATATATATATATATATATATATTAATTTATATACATATTGTATTAATAATAACATAGGTAACATATTATAAATGTTAGTTTAAATCTGTTTTAATTAACGAATAAAACACAATTATATATTTAAGTTATTAACATTATGTTACTAATACTAAATTATAAGTAAATTATAACCCGAACTATGTCACCATTAATGATTTAGTTAAGTGATTAGTAATTATATTAGTGTATTAATTAACCTAATAATTATAAATTAATGTATATAACTTAAATATCTAATTGTGTTTTATTCGTTAATTAAAACCGATTTAAATTATCATTTATAATTGGTTATTATAGATACAATATGTATATATATATATATATGTATTTTATATATGTATAATAAACTTGGATTCGTTGTTCTTGTTATTTTCCCAAATATTAAGATTTTCGGCTTCCAACTTTTTCTCTTTAGGTGTAGATAACGTAAGACTACCGAAATAGAAATATGTTACGTAATAACGGTTATTTAATGCATTCGTTACGCAACAATAAACACAACTAAATAATCATGAGGCGGTTCCTGGTAGGCAACTTGAGTATAATTGTTTTCAAATATATCCGAGAAGTGATGTAATATTAAAACTTATTGAAAATATATTACTATAAATACATTTATTTTGTAATATGTCACCTGACATATTCCTAAGAAACGCCCCTATAAATCTTTGGTATTTATCATATCTATATATATATACAAATATATATATATATTTTTATTTTTATATATTTTATATATATCTTATCTATGTGGAATGTTAATAAATATTTAATTAAATATATATATTATTCGTACAACTGTAATAATATCATATATAAACTTATTTCACAATGTTTAGTACAAATATAAATGAAAATATTTGTATCTAAAGACAGTTATTCTAAAATATTATTTTTCACCAACTAATACAACTGATTCAGTCAATTTTCTCTTGTATAAATTGTATTCAATTCGTCGCTTATTTAAAGATAACTATTAATTATATAACCATCGGTCTCGTATATCATGCATTGTAAACTATAAAAGTGCGTACATACTAGAATACTATATTATACAAACACACAAATAAAATATTAAACAAATATATATAAAACTATATCAGATACATCTGAGGTCAACAATGTTAAACCCGTCCGAATACTACATATCTTACACGTACTCGTCTATCTTTATATAACATTAGTGTTCGACAGTGGAGCTATTAGCACACGCCGTGCGGACGATTATCATGGTTATTGTATATTAAATAATGTATACATTAATGATTCGCGGGAACATATGATACAGCTAAATAACGAGATTAGATGTATTGGGTTAAGATATATTATATTAACAGGTGAATATGTCGGCGGTTTTTCATTATAATTCAACTTTTAATCAAAATGTCGATAAGACTAATTTATGATACGAATTTAAAATAATTTATTGTAATTGTAATGGTTTATTTAAACACTTAAATATATAAAAACATATCTCAAAAGTGTATAGACAATATAGGGGAAAGTCTCCGATTAACGACCCCCTGCAATTACCGACCCCCTCTCGTATCTCAGTAACTATAAGATATATCAACAAATTATATATACATGAACTGTTAGTAATTTAATGAAAAATATGAATAAATAATTTGTTTTTAAAAATATATTATCCTACAATTGTTATTTGATAAAATGTAATATTCTGTTTTTATTTTTAAAATATTTGAATAATAACTTTTTTAAATCATTGTAAATACTTTATTAATCAAAAGATAACTTAATTTTGTGCATAATATTGTAGATCAATAAAATATTTATGACAATTATAAAAATAATTAAATTTGAATAACTATTAACCAATGTATCTTAATTATAGCAACCCATCTGATTTTCCTATTACCGACCCCTTAAATTACCCTAATACCGACCCCATGTGATTTATAATATCCAATCAAAATAGAACCGTATTTAATGACAAGTAAATTAACGTCGTAAGTTGTTTGTGTATCATTGATATATATCATATATAAATATATACCATGTATAAATATTAAATAATAATATACACTATTTTAATATAATTTAAGTTTAAAGTTTAAATTTAAATTTAATATTACTATTAAAACATAAATTCAATAATAAATAAATTACGTGTATGTTATAATTAATTATATTTATGTATATCTACTATTTTTATTGGATATTATAATACTACAATTAATTATACCACAGTTATTTTATGGGGACGGTAATAGGAGAAGGGGTCGGTATTAGGCACATGTATACGATTACCCACCCCCCTGTTTATTTTTGTAGATATAATTATATCAAAAAATAGCCACATTATTCATTGTCATAATATTACCCTAATTACAAAATTTCAAATAAATATATTTAATATTGAATAAGTTATTACAAATAATCATTTAGGGGTCGGTAATCGGAGACTTTCCCCCTATAGATATTCTGCAACACAGTTGCTATGGATGAATATAAATATATATATATAAATATATATATATATATATATATATATATATATATAATAAACATAACGAGAACAAGAAACGATAATGAACGATAATATTTACAAGTATTCTGATATCCCACCGGTATACCAATAGATGCAAGTTCAACAAATATTTGTAAAATTGCCATATACACGATTTTTACGTACACTCTGAATGTGATACGAATGTGTCTCACCCTATATACGGGAGATGATCAAAAAGGACTAGTTGATGGTTAAAGGTTACATTTGAAATACGAGTTAATAGTACATATATTTTGTATAGCTATTTGTGGATTATTTGGTTTAACCGGTTTAGTTTTGTCCCGTTTGATTTTTTTAGCTGCATTACATCCCAAAGTGAGCCTATACAAATTCATTTCGCATTTAAAATGTAACCTTTGTACCTCAACTCGTCCTTTTTGATCGTAACCCGTATATACTACCTTGATAGTACATACAATACGTGTCAAGTACATATATAATACAACTAACTATAACATGTATATGCCGATTGCGATAAAGATCGGAAGCACATAAACTGTATAAATATATGTATTAACTTAATATTTATTTGATGTTAAATTATATTTATAATATATATATATATATATATACTAATGTATATATATACTAATGGTATATTATGTAATAATTATTAACAGAACTATTGGCCTATATTTATAGGAAATATTGGTAATTATCCAGTTTTAGATAACGTGTATTAACTCGGTAAACATATGTCATAATTTGATAATGTTTTCAATACAGATAAATCATATTTATTATATTTGTCTGCCGAATAATGTTATCATGTTAGCCGATACGATTTAAAGTATTATGATAGTCGCGTTATCCTCCAATGAAGGTGATACCAAGGGCATGTCCTTGCTAATACCACCAAGTGTGCGTAATACCGACTGTCATTTACACACTAGGTGGCGTTACTTTATATCGTATGTGTGACCAGTATTATCACAGCTAGAGTAATATAAAATAACACATAAAACTTGCGTACACGCAATTAAGAATGCTTTATAATTTAATTGTTAACGCTACAATAGTTATAGTATACCTTAAACGTACGTCGTACGTATGATGTTATTAATATAGAAAATAAATGCCATCAGTAAAGGTGAGTATTTTATCATTTATTGCAGAAAAAAATATACAAAATACCTAAATAAAAAATAAGTTTTGAAAGATAACCAAATGTATAGTATCTTAATACTATATATATGAATATGTATATAGTAATAATAATAATATTAAATGTAGTTTATGACCAAGTAGTTCTATTAAATTAAATCGAGAAACCAATTTGCACTATGTAATGAGATAATTAATACAAAATCAAATACATAGATTAAATACTTTTGTATTCTATTTTTTCATTCGTGTTCTGGCTCATAAAAAATGCAATACAATCAAATTAAATTTAACTCTAATACCAAGAATATCATCATGTAAATATCACAATAAAATAATAATTAAATTAAATTAAAATATATAATAAAATACTAAATAATTTAAAAGCTAATTAAAAATAATAAATAATGTAACAAAATAAAATTTAAAAAAAAAAAATAATAATTCTACAAGGATATATCATTATGTTTAATCAATAATATATATATATAACATATGAAACATGTAATACTTAATCATTATAATTATATAAATAATATTTTATATTTTCAAATAAAATTGGATATATCTATATTAAGTGTGATATGATAAATAAATAAATAGATAGCTTTAATAATACAATTAATAACATGTGAATATTTCTACATATATAAATATATATTTATGGAATAATAATCTAGTTATAATTAAGTTTTTTTATTGTACGTATAGTTGATGAGATAGTATTAAGGTGGTATTATCCTACTAGCCGTATTAGATAACAATAGAAACGCATAGAAACCACATTTAAAGTCGCATAATTTTAAAAGCGTTATTTATATGAAAAAAAAAAAATGTCTTTAAATATAATTAATTTCGACATACATTGGGATAACTAGTTATCTTTATTATACAGAATTCCTATCAGTATTTACGTAGTCATTTCAGTATAGGATAACGTTTTAACATTTATTTCGAAACTAAGAAAATTCAAACATCGAAACGCTAATTAATAATTTAGTTAGTCAAATAGAAAAGTCGAATATGGAAATTTTTCAATTTAAAATCATATGGAAACAGTTTGTTAAAAATATACATAATATATAATTTCTAAAACTATTTAATTGTAATATATTACATTAAAATGGATTGTAGTACATGTAACTTAGTAATTAATAACGATAATTATATAATATTTGCATGTGGTATTAAATACCATTATAAATGCTATAAATATTTGATTATCATAAATCACTGAAATAAGTGAAATAATTATTGTTAAAAAAATATACGCTAACGTAACCTCTAATGTAACCTCTATTATACCCAATTCTGATACATATATTGGTCAAATAAAATAACAATTTGCAAAATCAATAAATTCTATTAAAAATAATATAGATAGAAACAATGAAATAATTATTTACAATTTAAATATGTCTAATAATGATAAAGCTTATTTCTTTAAATACGTAGTAAATTTTATTTATAACGGTATATATTAATAAATCATGTGTATTATAAAAGTTCTATTATCATTTAATAAATTAAAATTAATATTAGATAATGTGATCTCACACAAAAATTATGTTATCGAATATTAACCGAATATGTTATAAAATTCATTCATTTGAACATCTCTAGATGAAATATCACTAGAATAACATAAGATAGTATACCATGTAGTTAAAAATAAATTAATTATGCGCATTACTATTATTATTATTTCTATTATTATAATTATTATTATTATTATTATTATTATTATTATTATTATTATTATTATTATTATTATTATTATTATTATTATTATTATTATTATTATTATTATTATTATTATTATTATTATTATTATTATTATTATTATTATTATTATTATTATTATTATTATTATTATTATTATTATTATTATTATTATTATTGAATTGAATTGAATTGAATGAATATTTATTATGAATTTTTCAAGTTCGATTTAGTAATAATTAACAATATGTAGTGATAAATTCACAAAACGACAACAAAACGTAGATAGTACACATATAAAAATAACAATAGTAAATTAGAAACGTATCACATGTGCCGGTGATAAAAACAATTAATAATTAAAATTAATAATTTATAAAATTATATATATATACATATATATATATATATATATATGTATAAATAAATATTAAGTTATAATTTTTTTAATATGATTTGTAAAGGTATATAAACTATTTGCTAATACAATATGTTCTTTATCATTATTATTATTATTATTATTATTATTATTATTATTATTATTATTATTATTATTATTATTATTATTATTATTATTATTATTATTATTATTATTATTATTATTATTATTATTATTATTATTATTATTATTATTATTATTATTATTATTATTAACATTATTATTATTAATGTATATATTCTATATAAATATTATTGTATTATCCCATTATTATTATTATAGGTATATATATGCTTCTGAATATCCTTCTGTATATTAATTCAATATTCAGTAAATCAATATTCTTTCATTCATTCATAAATAATACAATAAAACAGGTATTTCCAAATAATATATTGAAATTGAAGAAGCTAGTAAACAATTTATTTCTAAAATCTTAAACTAATTTGCAATATAAATATAACTGGATAGAAGAAAAATAAGTATCAAAATAATTATAAATGTGTACATTTTAAGAGAGAGATTAATGAAATTAATTCAAAAAATAAATTTAAATTTTATAAAATTATTAAAAAAAGACAAAATTTAAAACATGGAGTATCTCCTCTAATTGATAATTCAAATAATACTATTTTATTTTCAGATATCGACAAATAAAATATATTACATTCATCTTTTAGTTCAATTCAATAAAATGATAATGGAAATGTACCCGAATTTTATAATTTAACTAAACAAGAATTTGATAATATTGATTTAAATCCTGAAATAATTAAAATATTTGTAAATAGACTACAAATTTCACATCATTTCGGAACTGATATGATACAATCTTCTATGTTAAATTATTATATAATGAATTATGTATGACTTTATAGTTTATTTTTAATTCATCTTTATTATCGGGTAATATACCGACATTTTTGGAAAAATCCATGATCAAACCAATTTTTGAAAAGGGTGAACCATCAAATTCAAGTAACTATAGGCATATTTCAATAACATTTGTAATGTGTAGAGTATTAGAACGTAATATTTCTAAACGATTAATTTTTTATTTAAAATCTAATAATTTATTAACAAAAAATCAATATAGTTTTATAAGTGGAAAATCAACAAAATTACAATTAACAAAATGTTTAAAATGTTGTACAACGAATTAAATAATAAAAAATATGTAGATATAATATATATATATTGATCAATATATTGATTTTGCAAAAGCTTTAGATGTTGTTTCTCATGAAAACTATTATATAAATTAAAATCATACGGTATATCTAATAAAATAATAAAATGGTTTTATAATTTATTATCGAATAGATCTCAAATTACACGGGTTGAAAATTCTTTATAAAATAGTTCTATTGTAAAATCTTCAATATTACAAGGATCGGTTAGGTCCAATTTTATTGTTATTATATATTAATGATCTTCATAGTATATTCTCTTCAAAAGTGCATATTAATTTATTTGCAGATGATACAAAACTATATTTTAATTACATATCTGAGAGTGAAAGATTTCTTTTACAAGATAATTTAAATTTATTTTCACAATGGGCAATTAAATATTTCATTATCAAAATGAGCAGGTATGACTTTAGGGAAATATTCAATTATAAAACATTACTTTTTATAAAGATTTAGGAATAATATTTGAGAATAATCTTTTATTTAATATTTATATTTGTAAAAAAATCTTATTTTTCAATGAATTCAATTTTTAGATGCATTACTACAAAATTCCATAGAGCATTATTAAATGCATATACAATTATTATTGATGAATAATTGTTGAATATGCATTCATAATTTGGTTACCTTTTTCAAAGATTAGTAAATTTCATAGTCTCGTAGACTAAATTGAAAGAGTGCAAAGATTATTTACTAGACGATTAATTACAAGATGAGTAGTATATACAAATTCATCAAATATTAATTATAAATCATATATAGATAGATTGGTATCTTTTAAATTAGAATCACTTGAACTTAGAAGATTAAAAAGAGATCTAACTACAATTTTTAAAATTTCAAATAATTATACAGATATAAATATATCTGATATTCTTAACATTTCGAATAATTGTAGAACTAGAAGTAATTGTAAAACATAAAATTAAAATCATACGGTATATCTAATAAAATAATAAAATGGTTTTATAATTTATTAGCGAATAGATCTCAAATTACACGGGTTGAAAATTATTTATCAAATAGTTCTATTGTAAAATCTTCAATATTACAAGTATCGGTTGTAGGTCCAATTATATTTTTATTATATATTAATGATCTTCCTAGTATATTCTCTTCAAAAATTCATATTGATTTATTTGCCGATGATACAAAATTATATTTTTATTACGCATCTGAGAGTGAAAGATTTCTTTTACAAAATATTTAAATTTATTTTTACAATGGGCAAATAAATAGAAATTAAATATTTCATTATCAAAATGTGCAGTTGTGACTTTAGGGAAGGTAACTCCATCAAAATATGTTATAAATAATATTCAATTAGAAATCGTTACTTTTTATAAAGATTTAGGAATAATATTTGAAAATAACCTTTTATTTAATAAACATATTGATTATATTTGTAAAAAAGCTTATTTTTCTCTGAATTCAATTTTTAGATGCATAACTACGAAATCCCCTAGAGCATTATTAAATGCATATAACATTTATTGCAGACCAATTTTAGAATATGCATCCATAATTTGGTCACCTTTTTCAAAGGTTAGTAAATGTTGTAGTCTCATAGACCAAATTGAAAGAGTTCAAAGATTATTTACTAGAAGATTAATTAAAATATATGTAGGATATATAAATAATCAAATATTAATTATAAATCATATCAAGAGATATTGGAATATTTTAAATTAAAATCAGTTGAACTTAGAAGATTTTTAAAATTTTAAATAATTATACACATATAAATATATCTGATATTCTTAACATTTCGAATAATTGTAGAACTAGATTTAATTGTACAAAATTAAATGTAATACATAATTATGATAATACAATTAAAAATATAATTAATAATAGATCAGTTAATATATGGAATTCATTAAATAGTGATATATTAGAATATGTATCTGTTTAATCTTTTACAAATAAAATAAACAAAAACTTTATTAAAATAAAAAGAAATTTATAATTTCATATTGATTTATGTTTCATTTTGTATCTTATGTATTGCATTATATCTTCGGGTTTTTTAAAAATTTGTTTTTGTTGTAGAATATGTGGGTTTTTATATATCTATATTTCAAATATACTATAATATAAAATTAATAATTAATTATTATTACAGATTTTAAATTAGGGATTATTATATTATTTGTTGTTGTTCTGTATTATAATTTTGTTTTATATATATTTTATATATATGTTTCAAATTTATTATATTATTAAAATACAATATTAATAATTTACTATTATTTCAGATTATAGTGATAAGTATTATATTATTTGCTTCGTATTATTATTGGTTTGGTTTATTGTTAACGTGTTCTGTTTGTGTACAGGTATATTGGATTCTTGTATTTTAACGTGTTCATTTTTTTATATGTTTAAAATTTATTATTCAATTAAAATATAAAATTAATAATGTACTATTATTACAGATTTTGGTAAGTAATACATTATTTGTTTGTTTCATTCTAGTATTGGTTTATTTGATTTTTAATATGTTCTGTTTATAATATATTTAAAATGTATCAATTAAATATTAAATTATATAACTAATAATTAATTACTAATACAGGGTACAAAGATAAGATGAATTCTATAAAGTAAAAGTAGAAATTGAATATTTCGATGCTACTTACAAAATAATGTATTTTATTTCTATTTTTGATTATTTGTAGGCTAACTTTTATTTCGATTTTTTTCATTTATTTTTACGATAACTGTAAAACGTTTTAATTTATTTAGTTTTTAATTGTGTATTGTTCTTTGTTTATTTCAATAACATATTTTATCGTTAGCAAATATGTATACTTTATACTTTCGATTATATTTTCGACTATGTATTTACTTAACTAAATTATCAATCAATTACTCATTAATAAGATGAAAGATGCACCTTTCTCCTGGTAAGATAACAAATGAAAAAGTTGAATAAAAGTTTACTAGATTGTTTTGTAAATATATCAATATTAACCACGTTATAATTATATACGATATTCTATATATAGATATATATATATATATATATATATATATATATATATATATATATATATTTAGCGATATATAATATGATTAAATATTAGGCTATACAATACCGGATATTGTTAATAACAAATATAATAATACCATACAATTTATATATATATTTCAACAAATTTCGCCATACTTAATTTACAATTATTTAAACGAAAATAGTACAAGATTGTATATAATTTAATGTAATAGTTTAAATGATGCTATTCTTATAATTATAAATAATACGAATATGATAAACTTATTTTCTGTTGAAATATGAATATTAATTACGATATGAATAAGTATTAACCATATCGAAGTATATCAGAGAGTTGAATTTTACCAGTTTTTGAGCGATCTATTAGTGATATTTTATTATTAAACTAATTATTATATTAGTAAATATATGTAAATATAAATATATGTATATATAAATACACACACATATATATATATATATATATATATATATATATATATATATATATATATATATATGAATGAATGAATATTTTATTTACTGAATATTGAATTAATATACAGAAGGATATTCAGAAGCTAAACATAGCTTATATTAAGAATATCCTTATAACAATAATATCAAATATTTAATATATAATAATAATTATGAAATAAGAAAATATAATAATAAAAATGGTATAATACAAGATATTTATATCGAATATACATGTTAATAATAATAATATTTTATATTAATCTTTTATATTTAAAAAATTC
>OZ025246.1:18841231-18884819 GCA_964019155.1 Osedax fenrisi
TATAAACGTGCAGATAACTATGTTTATGATTGGTCAACCATAACTGGGTACAGTCGCACGTGAAATTTGTCAAATTCAGCTCCATTTTAAGCATTATTAATTCGGTGGGCCTTTTGAACATGATCGATTCGAACGCCGAACGTTGCAGCCCCGGGAGCGGATTACCGCCGAGGTATAAATACACTAACTTTATATTGACCCCGAAATCATATAAGATGTCGATAATGAGGTTATTTTTCATGTTCAAGTATTTGAGTTCGATATTCGTCGAGAAAATATTTGGGACCAAAGTTTCTATTAAATTATCGCTCATATACATGTAAGTTAACCGTACTAAGTTATAGAATGATTCGTTGGTTAAGCGGTTCAATTGGTTGGCGTGTAGATCGAGTAATTCCAATGCTTCGTTCTTTTCGCCTTGTCTGAATCTGAATGTAAACTTCCCTATGGTTGTTATGTTTGTTTCAATACATATGTATGTTCTTGTTTTCGGAAATAGGGTATAATTCCTAATATATCCTTGATTATTGACGTTAGACCTTATACATTCCTAATAAATTTATGTACAAATATGTTTCATGATATTGCTGATATTAAATATAATAAGTACATTGAAAAATACATTACAAACATTAATATAATTATGTTACCATTAATATTGCTATTATTTAAAATTGTAAATATATAATATATACAATATATGTTATATATATATAATATTATTTTACGTGAAATAAATTGTATATAATATATAATATGATAATAATCTTCATTTAACAAATATATTATATTAATTTTATAACATATATATATATATATATATATATATATATATATATATATATATATATATAATACGTTTATATACTAGATATAATAGTTTCAAATATATTCATATAAAATATAAATATGTAAATTATTTAAAATAGCTATTATGAATATATTATATGATTTATTAATACAATTTAACCTTTTACTAATTACTAACTATAGTAAACTAATATAATAGTATCAGTAGCTATTAGTATTTACTAGTAAGCCAATTTCGTTAATTTAACATTATAAATTAAAAATATGATGCACTATAATTTAAAAAAATATGTAAATTACCATATAAATAGAGAGTGACAACTGAATTGTTATGAATAATATAATGTACTAAACATTAACAATATTATATTATAAATATGTACGTGGATATGTACACCTTACGTGCTATTATCAAACTGTTTCATAAGGAAATGTGTAATATTTGCGCGAGATCATGTAAGTAGATTTTGTACACCCACGTGAACAGCTACATAGGTTTAATTATCGGAAATATGTATTGTTTATAATGTAAATTAGTATCAAACTATACAGTTTGAAATTAAGAAAAAAGTATTTTTAATTATTATTTAGAGGATGAAAACTACCTGTTAATTATTAATATATAAAAAATAAATACGATAGTTTGGTTTTAAATTCTATAAATTTCTACGAGGTAGTAGTAGTAGTAGTAGTAATAGTATTTAGGTGAGTAAAATATAAATTCTATTGCGTGTCATTTAACTAGAACACTATAACCATTTTGGTGTACGATTTTGAAGAGTATGTTCGGTAGATAGGGTATTTTGAAGGTAGGATTTGAAGGAAGAATAATTTGAACCTATACCTTCAAAATACCCTACCCTATAGGGTTTGGAGTAATATTTTATCGTGACAATATCGACTTATTAAAAGTAGTATGTGTATGTATATAGGATGGGAGAACGCATAATTGTGTGGAAAACTGTTTAAATGTTAATGACATATTAGATATTTATATTGTATATTAGGATATCCCGTTTTAGTAAATTTTGTAATTCCTTACATATAAAAGTTCCATCTAACTTATAAAAGCTCCTAGTAATCATTTCATATATAATAAAAAAATTTGATAACCGATATAAATTCAGAAATCGATAACCATATTAAAAATATGAGAAATTTAAATTTAAAATATCGAAAAAATGTAAATCACCAATTTTTCACGAATACATTATTTACTAGTACAACATTTTATATATATTTCTTATATAAAAATACTCTTAACAAATATTTATAAATTCGAAAATAAAATAATAAAATTGTACTATAGTACAATTTTATATTGTATACAGAAATTATAATTTTATTTTTTATTTTTCTATATCGAAAAAAAAAATGTTATCAATAGTATACTTTAATTAATGTAATTTATATTATATATATATTATTATATATTATATATATATATCAATCATAATATAAATTATAATAATTAATATAAAAATAGGTTATTCAAAAATTGAGTTTTATTGCATATTTGAACAACACAACTTTTGTATTATTAACTAGACGATTATTTTTTTTTGGAAAAATGTTTTTTTTTATTTTATACACAACGAAAATATCTCTCATAAACTCATATTAAAGTTTGATGCTAAATTAAAATAATGTATCAAATAAATAATCCAATAAATTATAGTAATTTATAAAAAAATAAATTAAATTAATTTAACATTCATACGTAATTTTTTCTTTATTAATAATATAATATATTTATATGACAAGTATTTCATTTTTATAACAATGCTCAAAATGTGATAATCACATATACAAGTACTTAAAAAACATAAGTAAAATAGGAATGTTACCTTAAATTATAAATGAAAACATTTCTTCATTAAAATAACTATCGTTTAATCAATATTAAATATATTATGATGAAACTTCACAAATATGTTTATTATAATTTTGATGACCTATTATGAGCAATATAGTTATATTTTCAAAGACCGGCGACCATAATTTAT
Organism: Osedax fenrisi; assembly: GCA_964019155.1. Taxonomy (NCBI): domain Eukaryota; kingdom Metazoa; phylum Annelida; class Polychaeta; order Sabellida; family Siboglinidae; genus Osedax; species Osedax fenrisi. The sequence continues at coordinate 18,844,048 of OZ025246.1, forward strand.
ACAATATACATGAATTTATAAATATATAAAAATGTTAAAAGTCAATAAAGACAATATATAATTATATTATTTAAACTGAATTTATAATCATAACACATTATACAGTAGTTCTTACCAGTAAAATGTGAATATATTATTAGAATATATAAATTATAATGATTGTATATCTATATCTATAAATTAAATTTAAATATAATGTAGTGTGTTTATCTTTTTCAATTGAAAATATATTGATAATATACCAGTTTTATGACTGGTATCTAATTATTTACCAACAAATTAAAAGATCTACGTATTAACGACTGTATATTATGAATAGAAAATAAGTTTCTTTTGATATAGTTAATGAATATTTTGATATAGAAGTTACGTTTAAATGTTGTATGTAATATTAGAAGAATGATATATACATAGAACCGTCAATACCCATTTAATTATTAAATATATAAGCAGGAGATGTTTTTATTTTTACATAGTTCACATTATATACATAGGTTTATATTTTAAAATAAAATTCAATGAATAGCACTGCATTGCATACAATATATATATATATATATATATATATATATATATATATATATATATATATATATAAATATATATTGTATATATTATATATATATATTATATATATGATTATGATAATGATGATGATGAAATATCATTTATTATGCACTAAAATAGGGCCATGTAGATCCCTTCTCTCATACGAAAATAAAATAATAATAATAATACGATAACAATTAGATAATAATTATAAGTTGAAGATAAAACGATATATAAATAACGTATACAAAAATAATAATTGGATAATATAGTTATTAGAGGTATAGAGAAAATAAGAAGTAATATTTATAAATTTTGTGTGGAATCTATTAGAACGGATTGTATTAGGGAGGGAATTCAATAGGGTGGGACCGAAATTTTTAATATCTCAAGATCTAGGGAAATTTTACTAGAGTTCCGGAAGAAAAAGTGAGAGCTAGCGGTGAAAGAATATATTTATGTAGGATGGAATATAGAGGGCACACGTAATTTATACGTGGGGGAGAATAATAGCCACATACGAGATGATTGATAATATATTGTAATAGTGGTACATTATTATCATGCAGTAAGTTGAGCGTATTGATGCACCGATGATCCGATGTTGTGAAACAGTAGATTTAGTGGGAAATAGATTCAGTAGGGAAGAATATTAGTCAATTTTGGAGATAAAAGTAGATATGTTAAGTAGGTTTTACCAATAGTAGTCTTAGAGGTATACATTAGTAGTTTATTGGAGATGAGCCATACTCGTATACAGCCTGTATAATACAGGAATACCAGTAAACTCGGACCAGGTATACTCGAATCAGGTAAACTCGGACCACTTTTGAAATAATTTCTGACCACTTTTTAAGAAGATTCGGACTAGTTTTAATAACTATATATATATAGTATATATACTACTATAGAAGTATACTTCTATAATATGGGTTAAAACATGAAAGTGGTCAGAATTTTCTTCAAAAGTGTTCCTAGTTTATTTCAAAAGTTGTCCGAGTTTACCTGGTCCTAGATTACTGGTACCCGTATACAGATTACACATACACACTCAATTAATTAATTCATTGTTAATGGTACTACGAGAGTTTACGAGAAAAAGGTTAATAGTTAAATAGTATCAGAAAAAATATGGTAGTGTATATATTTGGAAAGTTTTTAATTAGATCAGTAATAAATAAAGGGCGAATATAAATAGAAAATTATTATTGTACCCGCCTACTATAATCATATAGCGTGACTAAGCCACACCCACTAATATCTGAAAAGATATATATATCACATATTGAATCATGCACTTTAGCAGCACCTTTATATAAACATATATATTATACACCTATTTGACACTTGACCAGAAGACCAAGAACCTCCGGACTGGGTTAGATATATGTATAGTAGGCAATACAACTCTCAATAATACTACAGATACCTCGAGCAGATCCCTTGGAATACCGTGGTTGAGCGGTTTAAGACTAGAGTAACATTCATCAATCGAGATATTGAGGTTTGTCAGATATGCTGTAATGCTAAACTAGATGTACCCATCATCCCGGCTAACAGTAAGAGCAGAATAATAGCAGTATAACAGCATATGTTATAGCCTCAAATGTTTACATTGTGCTATTATGCTGCCATTATGCTGCTATTAATTAATTAATTCATTATCAAAAATTCAATTACTTATAGTATTTTTTAAAATAAGTTAACAAATTCTATATTAGTAAATATTGAATCATCTAATTGTATTCATTCATTTTTAGTTTACTTCATTTAAGAAACAGATATCGTAGACAGGAGCAGGCTTTAACAAGTGAACACCATATCCTGATATTGAAGATATTATTTATTTATTATGCTATTATTATATTATTCAAATTTATTATTATTTTATATTGCTCGATTATACCTATATTTATTTTTATTTATTTACATCTTGTTTCTTATAGTACTCTTGTCTTACGTTTATTTAACGCTATTCATATCATGCACACATGACCGTTAATTCGTCCTTATTACGGTTTTCTATGATAGAAAATATTATATAGGCCTACCAATAAAATCCTTTTGGACTAATATACCAAGACATGTAGCCGATAAAGGCCATTCGGGCATGCCATGTGTTCATGTTGTGAGTAGATATTTGCTGCATGTGAGATTGGAGCTATTTGATTCACTATGTAATTTAATTTCATTATATATTATTATAGTTATGTTATTATCATATTTCTTTTGTTTTTGTTCTTTAATACTTATACATTTTTGTGTGGAATACTTTCTCGAAAGCATATTGCTATTAAAGGGTTCCTTTTTTACTCATTATTTAACTATATTATATTGTATACATATACCATGTGTATCAATTATTAATTTATATTATACAAGTAAAATAAATATAATTCATTCATTCTTTCATTCATTAAATGTATATTATGCTGCTATTAATTTGTTATGTTATTATGCTGCTGTTATGCTGCTATTATGCTACTCTTGCTGATTTTGCTGGGATAGTATTCCGCGAGATTAAGCAATATAGTATGGTATAGGGTGTGAAAAGAAGATAAGAGGTCAACTGGTTTAGCTGTCAATCAGTGTTGCTATTTAAGGTAGATAATATTGTGTCAGTAATACCGAGGAGGTATGTTTCGGTCGAATATGTTTCGGTCGATATATGTTTCGGCCATTACGAACAGCGCTTTGAAACGGGTTAGAAATATTATTTTAATTTATATGGGCGAATAGTTATTTGGATACAATTCTTTATAATATTTTACTTAATATGGATATCGGGCGATAATTTCTAAGGGAATGTGGGTCAATATTTGATTTTTTAGGCTAGGTTAGATTGTGGATGTCTTGAGGCAGGGTGAAACCTGGCCAGGGTTTAGTGAGTTTACAATAATATCCAAAAAAATAAGAGAAAATAAAAGTGAAAGTTTGTGATATAAAGATATAGGTGGGGGATCAGTGAGGAAGATACTGTGAGATTTATTTTTCAGTAGAGCATGTACTTCGTATAAGGAAGTTATAGTACATGAACTTAATGAGTCAATAAGATAGAAATGTATATGGTAGGAGTGAGTATGCATGGAGTAGAAGCTCGGATAATATCATTAATGTTGTCATTTTATTTTCAAGAATTTTTCAAAAAGAGCAGTTTACAATTATTGTTTAAATAACGTTTTCGGTTATATGGGGATGAATTTTTCATCTGGAGGAGATAGCATTTTATTTCCCATTTTATATAATTTGCGAGGATCAGAGGAGATCAATTCTATCTTTTTATTATAATAGATGGGTTTATAACGAAATATAGTAGATTTGTAATTTTTCTTAACTAGTGATAGAGTCAGTAATTAATGTAGTTTGTGTAGGTGCATGTATATTTATAATATTTTGGAAAACAGAATTTAGGAGATCTCAGTTTTGATATTAACCTTTGATATTACAAAGCTTGGTAGGTAAATAGACTTAAAATCTCTATATGTAATACGTTTTTGTTTAATCTTTGAATTTTAGATTTGTAAAGAATTATACAATAGAATAATCCGTTAGTAGTTACATTTGTTGAAAGGAGTTAGTATTTATACATTCAATAAGAATTCAGGAGAGAGGGTAGGTAAATATCATATAAAGTGTATTATCACAGAGGTGCTGGGAAATGCTTTTTATTGGCAGAAGGAAAGATAATCACGTGTTATTGAACGATGATTAATGTTGTTAGTAGTTTTAATTGTATAACATATTTTTAGATATTTTTATTTTACATCTATTTATAATAATTTACTATTTTTATTAATAATTTCTCTATATTACAATTTTATAAAGTTAATTATTTTTACTAATAGATATTTTAATACATTATTATATTATACAATTATTTTATTAACTTATTTTATTATTTACTTTAATGTAATGGATTGAAATATGATGATAACTTATATATGTTCATGGACAGTTTTTATTATTTGTATTAATTAATATATATAATAATAATAATAATAATAATACTCAGAGTTGGCTTAAAAGCCTAGATGAATGAAAAAGCAAAAGCTTGTCTGGTCATTCACCTATTTACGAAATTACGAGAAGTATATTAGTAAACGATAATATATAAATAAAATATATATATAAAAATATATAAAAATAAGATTTTATTAAAAATGTATTACATAAAGTGTATATAATATAAAATATTACAAACAATCAATCTATAATACTATTAAATTAAATATAAATGAAATAAACATAATTTTTTTTTAAATAAACACAAATTTAAAAAAATTTAAAACAATACTAGATATAAGGCTGCTATTAAGTACAACAAAGGATAATACCATTGCCACCGAGTATACCCATGATGCGTAGAACATCAACTTTCAGGTAAGGGTGCTCCAAATCCTATATCATTAGGGATTACACCATTGCCAGAGGTGTAAACGCTGATATCCTTATCCCCCGATGCATACTATACATCCCTAATACACCCAATGACTCAAGCATATCCAATCATGTACCCAAACACACCCACATACACTAATATATACTAATATATGATAAAACAAAAAAACAAAAATTATACATTATAATGATAAATATAAAAATTATATAAATTAAATTAGAAATTAAAAAAAAGAAAATAATTAATAGTACACTACAATAATTTTAAAATAATATTAAATAATATTTCTCGTAATCTCTCTCATCATGTATAAAACATAAATATAAATTGTAAAATACTAGATAACTTATAATAACAAATAGTAAGTAACATAATGCATAACTGTAATATATCCTACATATATATATATATATAATATTATTATATAATTAATATATAATATACATGGAATAAAAATAAATCATAGATATATAGAAAACATATAATATATAGAATAAATCAAGAAAAATATTACCATAATAAAAAAATAATAAAAGAAACATTTTTTTTAAATCAAAAAAAAAAAAAAAAAAATAGATTATATATTTATCAGTAGAAATATTATAATGCATGCCACCTAAAAAAAGCGAATATTATTTAATTATAAAAAATGTAATTAAAAGAAATATTAAAATGTTATACATAAAATGATATCTTTAGTTATAGTCGTATAAAAGTAAAAGTTAAAGTAAAAGTTCATAATATGTAATGTAAAAATGTATGTGTAATTATATAAAATATATATCATTAGTCAATTAGACGAAAATGATGTAAAAATGTATGTGTAATTATATAAAATATATATCATTAGTCAATTAGATGAAAATGATAATAAAGTAGAATAAAAGTAAGTGTATATACAAAATATAATATAATAATTTTTTAATTTGTAAAATTTAACATTAGTCAATAAAATAAAATTGTTAATAAAAGTATATCATTAGTCTTTATATAAACTTATTAAATATTTTTTATAATTTTTATTAAATTTATTTGGATTATTATTGTATTTCAGATTTATGTTTAGGTTATTCCATAATTGTGGTCCAACATTAGTCAAACAAAAAGCTTTTCGATCTGTTCTGACTTTTATTCTATAAAATAGATTTTTATTTTAAATTTAATAAGTTTTTATTTTATATAATTTCTGTAAATTTATAGGCAACATTTTATTAATTTAGCCCTGTTCATAAATTCAGCTGTATTATATTTCACAATATCACTAAATTTTAAAATGTTGAATGTTGAATGCAATTTATTATAATTAGAACTATTATACTGTGTACCTAATATGCAATTTAACGCTCGTTTTTGTATAATAGTTATTTTTAATAAACTAGACACAAAAGTATTTCCCCATATATGATCACAATAATTTAGGTGTGAATAAAAAAAAGAATTATAGAGTAAAATTAATGTTTTTATATCGAATTTATGTTTTACTTTATTTAAAATAGCAATTGCTCTACAAAGTTTTGTTGCTACATAATTTATTTGTTTTTTCCAATTAAGCTTGTCGTCAATATATACACCTAAAAATTGTATATCAGTTACTTGTTTTAATTTAATAGTATTAATATATAAATTTAAGTTTATATTTTCATTTTTATTTCTGATATTAAAAAGTAAGACATTAGTTTTATTGATATTTATAGATAATTTATTTATATTAAGCCATTTAAATAATTTATTTATATCTGTTTGCATTTTATCTTTAAGATTTAAAATTTTTTATCATAAAATATTAAGTTAGTATCATCTGCGAATAAAATAGGTTTAAAATTATTTGAAATTTTCGGTAAGTCATTAATATATAAAATAAATAAAAGTGGTCCAAGAACAGATCCTTGTGGAACTCCACATGTAATATTATTATAATTTGAATTTTGACCATTTTTGGATACATATTGTTCCCTTTCAGATAAATAACTTTTTATTAAATTAAAAGCTGTACCTCTAATTCCATATATAAAAAGTGTATTTAACAATATGGTATGATCTAGTGTATCGAATGCTTTTCGAAGATCGATTGAAATAATTTCACATTTTTGTAATGATTCCAATTTATCACTTATGATCTCAATTGTTTCAGAAATAGCATCTGCTGTTGAAATATTATTTCTGAAACCATATTAGCAATCATTAATTATGTTGTGTTTATTTATGAAATTCAAAATTCGATTTTTTATCAATCTTTCTAATATCTTAGATAATTGTGGGAGTAACGATATAGGTCTATAGTTCTCTGGTTTTTTTCTATCTCCTGATTTATATAGTGGTATTACTTTATATTTTTTTAATATATTCGGAAAATATCCATCTGATAAAGATCGGTTAAATAAATGAGTAATAATAGGACAAATTTCTGTACTTATATTTTTTATAATATACATATTAATATCATTGAAATCAGTACTATATTTTATTTTTGTATTTGATATTTCTTTTTGTATTTCAGTTAAAGTCGTAGGTAATAACAACAATGATTCTTTAGTATTTTCATTCATTGTTGAATATATAGATTCATTACTAGGTTCATTAATTATTTGTTTAGCCAATGTCGGTCCAATACTACTAAAATAGTCGTTAAATTCTATGGAAGTTGGATTATGTAATGAATTAATTTCTTTTTTGTTTGTATTTATAACTTTATTTATAATAGCCCATGTTTTTTATGTTATTATGATTGTTTGTTAATTTTGAAGAATAATACAAATATTCAGATTTTCGTAATAAAGTTGTCAATATATTTTTATATTTTTTATAATAAATAAATTTTTCTGTAGTTTTGTTTTTTTAAATATTTCTATACAATTTATTTTTTTTATTTATGCATTGTATTAGACTAGAATAAATCCATGGTTTTTTAATTTTGTTATTATCTTTTATTTGTATAATAGGACATTTATCATTATACAATCTTATTAAATCAACATTAAATTTATTAAATATATAATCTATAGTATTATCTGTATAAATATAATCCCAGTTATGTTTGATTATACTATATTTTAAATTATTTATTGTTGTATCATTAATTTGTCTAATATATTTATATTTCAATTTGTTTTATATATATATATATATATCTTCTATTTTATTGTTTTATTTACTAATAATATTAAAAATAATGCTAACACATGAATCATTATTATTATTATATTATTTTTACTAATATTGTAATCTATACATGAACATATCGGAGGTATAGACCAAATAAGCCTAGGCTTTCACTGATCCTCCATAGACGTATGATATACTAATATATCGTATATCCATAAAGTTTGTTCATTCATTAATGTATATATATATATATATATATATATATATATATTCTCTAACTTGTTCTTCTAACTTATCCATCCTACACTCCGATACATAATAACTCTGTATATATAATAGTATTATAATACTATATACATTTTTCATTTTTCCAAAATTTATTCTAATAAAGTCGATAAACTATTAGTATAGGTATATAATATAGAATATATATATATATAAATATTATGTTAATAAATACTAATATTAAAAAATGAAACCTATATAGATGTATCCATACCTTATCATATGAATAATAGTGCATCACTATAAAATGTATACATATAATGATGTAGTATTATAAGTAGACAGGGGATTATTCTCCTCATCAACCCACTTCATAATATAATATGGCGTATTACCCTACCCTCAACTTATAATATATATTTATATATATATGATATATACCCTATCTAGTTTTAGAGGGAATTTTCAACATTAAAATCGACCTAGAAATTTTATTCTCAATTTAAATCAATATATTCTACTATAGTAGAAATAATTATATATATATTTTGTAAGGGTGTATTTATGGTCAGATACTGGTGATGCAATCGAGACCATTGTATTAGCGGTGATTCATTCACTCCGTGTAAAATCGGTGTATCGGTTTTATCTAGCGACTGGTACCACTATTTATTCGAGTCGCACCACTAGTGGCGGAAAAGGATGTCACTTTCCTACGTAGATGGTGAACGCACGCGTAATAATATCCGCGCATGAACTGAATCATAAATATACAAAGACCAACAAAACTCGAAAAGTGTATCTAATGACCGCTTATCACTATAGTGTCTCCCAGCAAACAGTAAGAGCAGCATAACAGCAGCATAACAGAATATGCTAGAGCGTCAAATGTTTACATTGTGCTATTATGCTGCTATTAAATGTCTATTATGCTGCTATTATGCTGCTATTAATTTGAAATAATATTATGCTGCTGTTATGCTGCTATTATGCTGCCATTATGCTGATATTATGCTGCTATTAATTTTAAAAGTATATTATGCTGCTATTATGCTGCTCTTCTAATAATAGCAGCACAATGTAAACATTTGAGGCTCTAGCATATTCTGTTATGCTGCTATTATGCTGCTCTTACTGTTTGCTGGGCTGATAAAAACTCACTCTAACATTCTAATTTATATAAAAACTAATATACATGTTTATGTGATATGAAATATACCTAAGAGTGATTTAAATAACTCCACACTATATATATAGTGTGTATATACTAGTGATGCAGTAAATGATGCTCAAATATAAAGCATGATGCAGTCTCAGTCTCAGTTACCTAAAGTCTCAACTCGGTTCGGGCTCGTTTCGTTAGAGTCTCGGCTCGGCTCGGCTCGGGCTCGTTTTTTTTCCGAAAATGAAAGTCTCGGCTCGGCATCAAAATCTCGGCATCATTTACATCCCTAGTATATACCTATAGGTATGTTATAGGCGTGATATTATAATTCCGATGATATATTTATTATGTGATCTGTGATCTGTAGCCTAGTGTTCCGCTAACTTAAGTCAAGTCCATTAAGTTCTGTAAAACGAGAGAATCGAGGTACAACTCCAGATAGTTCTTGTCTATTTATATGTTTTAACTCAATACATTATTAATCAAAATACTAATTAACGATGTTACTTTAATATAATGTGTACATATGTATGGTCCATCTGTATTATATATGTATGGTCCTACTCCTCGCAGTTATAACCTATATACAAAGATTTTGCGAAGCAAAGATATAACACTCCCTATGCATGCAACGTAATTTAGTAATGTCCCCAGCCGCTGCTAGCAGCAGTATCGAAATCACTGAAATAGATTTAGGTTCGGCTCTGTTTGCATACAACAATGTTTTCATTGCTCTATTAAATTACATGCAATATAAATTAACTTTTACTTACTAAATATATACTTATAGCATTTAAAACATAAATATCATATGTGTTTGTTATATATTAGTAATGACATTTAGTTGTCATCATATAAATATTAATTTAAAGCATATTATTTAACATTTTAAAAGTGTATAGTTAAATACGAATTTACATTATAAACAACGCATAGTTCCTAAAAGTAACCCGCTATAGGTAGCACCAGGGTATTTTGTATACAAATTCGAATTACACGATTTCGCGTAAGTGTTATATCTTTCCTTCGGAAAATATTTGCTATATATTTATATATATTTATAAATATATTTATATTTATAAAATAGTATTAATGTAATAGTAAATATGAATATTGAAGTCTTTTGTTTTTCAATATATTCAATCCTACTATTATTATTTGATAATGTGTAATATTCTGAATTTACTTTTAAATATATTTTATAAAATATATATATATATTTTAATAGTACATTTTTTTAAATCATTGTGAATACTTTATTTATCCGAAGAAAATGTAATGCTATGACAAATATAATAGATAAAGTAGGTAATGTCTATACAAATTATAACAATCATTCAATTTGAATTATTATTAACCCAGCTATCCTAAATATAGAAATATCATATTAGAAACCCATATATTTTTCACATTACCAACCGCCTAATTTATCCAAATACCGCCCCAAAGTAATTAATAAAATAAATGTAGGATCTATTAGACCAGTGTTTTACTTTGAAATTATTTGTAATTTGTTTATGTATCATTTTATCAGTGGATATGCTATGCTCCTTTAGTATATGTAGTTCTATTCGTGGTCCATTAATATATAAATAGTACTTACTTACTTAGTTAGTTCCTTGACCTGTTGACCGTAGGGGGGACATGACTTGACGACGACACGAATACCCTTCTCCATTTTTTCCGGTTGTGAGCAGCATCGAGGACCTCTCTTTGACTCATGCCATACCATTTTACTAATTTAAAAAAAAACAAAATCATACAGACATATCCTTGGTATATCAGATAGAGAACATAAAACAAATGTATTTGTATACAACATGATATAAGAAATTGTGGGAAAACAAAACATATTATAACGACGATCAAGCGAAGAAAAATGAACTATTTCAGACATATGATGAGACATGATTCTCTCCACAAAACTATCCTACAATGATCACTAAGAAGGAAAAGAAGAAGAGGACGACCTCGGAAAGATTGGAACAGTAATATTTGTAAATGTTCTGACTCGGTACAAAATAGTATAATATATAAATTAAATATTAATATTTAAATACTTAAATTCTATAATAACTAATGTCGTGCGTTTTTAATTGGTTTTTTAATCTATTTGTATCCGCCATTTTAATTGGATATTATAAAACTAATATTAGTTTAACCGTGCGTATTTTAGCGGTTCAAAAACTATAGAAAGTGTTATGAATTACTTCTTGGTATTTAATTACCAAACCCATTTTTATTCTTGTAAATGCAATTACATCAACAATTTAAAATAGCAACAATATTTAACACCATATTACCCTATAGGAAAATAACAAGTAAATATATTGAATCTCGATTTCCCCCTATATGACTTATTTGTATTGTATACAATATATATGTGTATATATATATATATATATATATATATATATATTTCATTAATTAAAAAAATAAATATCATCATTATTATTATTATTTACAATAACCAATAGACGATTTCAACTAACTAGTGTCCCTCCGTATACTTATGAATATGTTAATAGATTTGTATTATATTGGCTTTCCATATATAACTCAGAAGATGTAGCGAACTACTATATATATACATATATATATATATATATATATATATATATATATATATATATATATATTATATGAATATTTATTCATTATTAAAATGTGCCATTTGTATATTTATATATTAAAAATATGTAGGTTTTTTTATATACTTGTCTATATCATATTATATATATATCAATATATAATTATCTATCATATTTTTATAACTAGTAGACTATATTATATATATATATATATTTCTCATATTATGTTATAGGCTACATATTATTGAATACGTCATATATACATTTACAATCTCATAAATAATTCATATTGAATTTTAAATATACCTAATCATCTACTATTTGATTATTATAAATATAATATTGATATATGAATAGTATTAATATTATCTAAATATTTCTAACCTAAGTGAATATATATAATAGTATTATTAATATTATAATTAAATTAAATGTTCTATTGTATTATATAAAATATCAATATCTCCTATATATTCCAAATTCCATGAAATGTGATAGGTATGACAAATTGTCTATTCATGATTTTAATATTATTATTTTATATGATTTTAAAGTCTATGCTAGTAAATCGTGAAGCCTAATTTCTAGAGTAAAAATTAAATTGGTATGCGTTTTATTAGATCCGTTACTTTAAATTTGCCTATATTTAATCTAATTATTTATATTGTTGTTTAACTAAAATAATAACTAAATAGTATATATGTAATATAACACTAATTTATATATATATATATATATTATTTATAAGATGATATAATATTTAAATATAAGATATTACTCTGCTGAAATGTCCCATGGGATGCATCAAAGCTCACGTATGTGATTCATTTCACTATACATCTAAACACATATCCCAATCAATTATATATAAATTACTATATTCATTCACCCATCACTATATTAATAATAAAGACTCATTGTCAATCATCCTATCAGCTATTATAATGCCGCTATTATAATAGCTGATAGAATTCTATCATCAATATTATCATAAGTGTTATCCTTACGTCTGTATCTGCCTCCCTATTCAATATTAAATGATATTCTCATTTCATATACCACATGTTCTCCCTGTGTTTTCTTCATTTCATCTAATAACTAATTTGCTTATTCTTTTTTATATTTGAGCGTATACCTATTATTTATGTATTTACTTTCATTATATAATATGATTAAAACAAATAAAACTGTTATCATTATAAAGATTGTAGGATTTTTGTATCAAGACTATATTATTATTTTAAAATTAAAATGGGCGATCTTGTAAACAAAACATATTTTAACTAATTTTAAAAGTAAAAAAGATCACATTTATAAATATTATAAAAAAGAGTAAATTATAAATATTCATATTTGATAATAGTCAACATTCTGAATATAACGTAAATCTAATTTCCGTACAATAATGATAAATAAGACTGTTTCTATAATACAGTTTTTATATTCGAAAAATTGATAGAAAATATCAGTTACAATAAAATGATATTAATTGTCGAATATGATATTAAAACCAGATCAGGGTTGCGTAAAAATATCAGAAATGATATCTGATGAATGAGAAGGAAACTCACCATAAACCTGACGAGTTGCAACCCTCGATAGGGTACACCTGCACTCATTAGCAATGAGTCATTAGCATTGAATAGCAAAAGTATGAATACAACAACAACAACAACAACAACAACAAATCCTATACTAAATCCTTCCAGCGGCGTGAGTCCGCAGGAGACTATCTATAGATACCTTATAAGGTAAATAACGCACATTCACTTGGATTTTATGACGTCGCACCTTTAAACTCTACGGGGGTGGGATTGAGACGTACCGAGATGCTAAGGCGAAATTATTACTTATTAGAACAAATGTAAAAATAGCAACTTTCAATGTACAAACTCTGTCTGTCAGATAAGTTGATGAGGTTCTACAAAAAAAACAGAAGAGATGACATCGAATATGCGAAAGTATAATATATCTATATGCGGTATACAATAACATAGAAAAGTATACGGTACGATATTGACCCTGCAGGGTCGTATCCATGGATACGATCTATACACCGTATCAGCATGGATACATCAAGTACACGCAGCAAATGGTAGTGTGGGTATCATCATTAGCAAAGAGGCAAGTACAAGTCTAATAAACAAAAAACGAGTTACGAATAGAATTATGACAGATAATCCTGTATTCATTACTATTGTGACATATGCACCATGTGAATTCGGAGATGAAATAGTCAATAATATTTTCTATGAGCAACTTCGAACAACTATTGGAAAAGTAACATCTCATAACTTCTTGATCATATTTAGCGACACGACTGCAAGGATGGGACCAGAAGATGTGAAATACACTTACAACATATCAACAAAAATAATGTAAGTCAGCGAATAATACCAGCTATTCGCAGCTGACTATAACACTTTCATATCTTTGAGATCAGACCACAGAATAGTAGTAGCGAATGTGACACTAAGTATCCGAGCATCAAAGCAGACTGCGCAGCGTAAACCCAAGTATGTTTGGAGCGATCTAAAGGAGAAAGACAAACTACTGAAGAGGTATGCAGATGAATTAAGGAATAAGTTTAACATTAACGACTAGATGAAGAAACAATGTCCGAAAGGTATTAAGGGTAGGTGGAAGCAATTAATGGGACAGCGGTAGCATGCATTAGATAAGTCCCGACATTTAAAATTAAATTGAATTATCAATACCCAAGAATTATTAATGCTCGAGAAGCTATAACTACCGCACATAAAGCACTTGGTAATTCAAAATGATAAAGTAACCATACTCTATACAAGTAAAAGATAATAGAGATGTTTAAATGTATAATATAATTAATGACGAAGAATTTGAAAAGAAAGTTGTTGTAATTGAGCAAGCCTATCTGGTATGAGATATCTAGAATTTTAGAACTTGATCAATGACATATCTGGCAGAAAAGGTACCCAATCATCAAAGTTAAATGGTAATATTACTAATCACGAATACGAATTTACCAGACGTTTTAACATTTATTGACTTCAAGGAGACATTTGATTCTACACATAAAGGTAATATGGCTAAAATACTTAGATCATATGGAATATCGGATAAGCTTATTAATGCAGTACACGGGAGTTATTCTAATACTAGAGCGAAAATATACTCACCATATGGCTTATCTGAAGAGTTTTATATAGTAGCAGGTGTTCTACAATGGGATACTCTATCACCTTACCTATTTATTATTGTACTAGATTATGCACTTAGAATAGCAATCAACGGACGTGCAGAGGAATTGGGATTTAGCATTGTCCCGTGCAAAAGTTGGAGATTGTATCCAAATGTTCTAACATATTTGGATTTTGCTGATGATATAGCCTTATTATCCAATACTGTAAGTCAAGCTAGGGAGTTACTGCTAATGGTAGAGTCTGAATGCAAAAAATAGGACTAAATATGTATACTAAAAAGACTAAATTAATGGCTTTTAACACACTTGACCCACAAATATTAAAAACAGCTGCTGGTCAAACGTTACAAGTCGAAAAATACTTCAAATACCTTGGTTCTTGGATCATTTCGTCAGAAAATGACATTAAAGTGAGAAAGACTCTAGCATGGAATTCGCTACATAGCATTCACGTTATTTGGAAGTCTAAGATAAACTTACCAGTTAAAAGAAGACTATTTGTAGCAACCGTAGAAATTGTACTAATATATGGGTCTGAGTCATGGATACTGAATGTTCAATAGCAGAAATCATTGGATCATCGTAAACCCCTAAATATATCTTGGAAGGAACACCTCACAAACAAAATCGGTAGGTAAATTATCTATTTTTTCTTCCAAAATTAAATCCAGAAGGATGAAAATGGCTGGACTCTGTATACGATATCCTGAAATATCAGCACACCGGCTCATTTTATGTGAACCTATACAAGGAAAAGCTAACAGGGGTCGCAGGAATTTAAACTATGTGGATACGTTAAGAAAAGACACTCGTCTCATAAAGAAGAAAGATATAAGAACCTGCATGCTAGATATAAATGTCTGGAGGGATTTGTCAAATACTGATGTTCGAGTAGAAGATCAATAATATAATCATCGAAAGTAAGCAAGTTAAGCAATATATATATATATATATATATATATATATATATATATATATACACATATATATATGTATGTGTGTAGGGGCGTCGGAACAGGGGGGGCGGTGGGTATCGGACCCCCCCCCCCCATTCAAAAATATGGGGGGGGCTAAGTATGTTTTGCCCCCCCTCCCCCATGAAATGTGTATTAATAAATTGTATATATATTAAATCTAGTATATTGTCTTTGTTAATAAACATTTTTTCTAAAGAATGTTACCAAACATATGGGGGGGCGGGCTAAGTATTGTTTGCCCCCCCCCCCATCTATGAAATATGATAATATTCATGAGAGAATCTCTGAGGGATACTTGTTATCTGGCGATATTAAGAATGAAATTATTCAACTATATAAATCTGAATTATTAAATATTTGATTATAAGATATTAATGGAAGTTTCTCAATTCAATGTGATGGAATTCAAGATATATCCGGAAGTGAGCAGGACATTTTGGTGGTTCTATATTTGACATAAAAACTAGAAATTAAATAAATATGCCTATTAATATGCAATATGACTGAGGATACAACTTAAATATAGCAAATTTAATGTTATCTGAACTTTAACATCTTAACTTGCCTATTTCTAAATTAAAAAGACAGTCATATGACGGTGCAGCTAATATGTCTGGTCAATATAATAGTGTAAAGACTATAATAATGAATAGACTTTTTATACATAATGTGGAGCTCATCACATAAACTTAATAGTATAATCATTAGATAATAATATAAATATAAGAAAAGCCTTGAGAGTGGTTCATGGTGTGTGATTATTATATAAACAAACGATCAAATTCCGGATTATATATAATAATAATAACAAAGCAAATACATTGAAACCAATATGCCCAACAAGATGGACTGCGAAAATCATGTATTAAAACAACACTAGATCAATATAGTGGTTTAATCGATGCACTGAAATAATATAAATAATTAGATTATATTACCAATGACCACAAATATATTGCTAATTTATTATTAAAAAATATGAATAAGTCAAATATTTGTTCTATGAATATTTAAAGTTTGATATTTGAAAGCTTGGATATGAAGGTGAAAGCTTACATGATACCAACAAATACTATTGAAGGTAACATTTATAAAAAATATACTTGAAAGCATATATGATTATAATTTTATATAATCATAATAAAAATCAATAATAAATAAACATAAAGGATCAGATAATAGTAAAGATGATTCTAATTAAATTGAATAATAATAGAAATAATTTGCACACATTCATTGAAGATATAGAAACAAAAGTATTTTATATTTTATATATACAATTTTTTATATTGATTCAAGGTTAATAACATACTTTTATAAACATATTATATAAACAATTTTATAAAATACAAAATAGCTTATAATAAATGTTTATAATAAAATATTATAATAATTTATTTTAATTTTAAATATATCTAATTTAATTTTCTAAGTATATCTAAGTATATCTAATTCAGAGAATAATAATAAGACATATAATATGAATTATTATGAATATGTATGAGATGAATAGTAATGAAAGTTCAAAAGACTATGTAAGGTAGGTTACCTCATCTAGATAAAATAATATAACATTATTAATGTTATGTTAATATAAGAATGTGATTAGATATTATCAGTTAATATGTTAATATACTATATCATTAATATTTACAGAATAAAATATACTGAGTTGTTTGATTACATAATGATGAACATTAAAACCAAATTTTATACTAAGAATAATTTTTATACATTCTTATAAATTAAAGTAATCATTATTACAAATAATATAATTCATGAAAAAAGGTTTGTTTTTTTTAGATTAATCTTATTAATCCTATTAATTTTCTTCACTAAACAGATGTTATTATAAAAATTTATGAAGAATTAACGATTGAAAGATCGAATTTCCATATGTTCAAATCAATCAATAAGTTCAATACCATCTGATGAGGATAAACATATACATGACGGAACAATCTTCTAAAATTCAAAAAATATTTTCTGGCATAAGAGATTTAATCAAATTGTATTGGATTGCCCCTCAAGTTCTGTGTCATGTTAGCGTGGATTTAGTAAGCTACGAATAATAAATACGTTGTTACGATCTACTATGCTAGATAGTAGATTCAATGCAGTAGTATTGGCAAATATCAATCAAAATATAATTCACACAATTGAGATGGGTATATTTATAAATAAAAATCTATATTTATATAATAATAAATTATGTAATGTTTATTATTTATTTTCTAATATATTCCTACTCATTGTTATACAAATTAAATAGTATTAATTGCATATTAAAGGGTTAACATAGACTAAAGAGGTATGCGATATTAATAAGATATAGTTAGTAATTATATTAGTAATAAATAATAGGATATATAATATAAAATATAAATAAATAGCCCCCCCCATAAAAAATATCGTTCCGACGCCCCTATATGTGTGTATATATATAGTAATGTCTACCATAATCATATATGTAATGGTAAATATATATTTTGTATATAACTTAATAGAAATACACGTAATTATTACGTATACTAAATATGTATTTGGTAAATTGTATAGAAGCTAAATAGTGTATGATTATTGACTAACTTGATTGAATTCTATATTACTATTAGTTCGTAAATAATAATTTATTTTAATAAAATTCTAGATTCTAAATAAAATAAAATAAAACCTACACAAATTATAATAACAAGAAAAAGTAATATAAACAATAGTATTAACTACTAATAAAATGTATAATAACAATTAAAATACTATAATTTAGAACTTCGGGGAACTCCATAATTAGTTGCAAGAATATCATATTTAATTATAGATAAATAAGTCACATAATGTCTAGTATTTAAATAGCTTGCTAATAAATTATATAATTTGTTATGTTGACCTATACTAATGTAATATGGTTAACGTGCATAACGTGTATCAATGGGAATTTAGTATACTAAACGCATATAAGGAGATACGTGGTATTGTTATAGTAGAATAAATCGGTAGTTAAGTATTGCTATTGACAGGTCGGTTTATATATGGTAATATATATATATATATATATATATTACTATATATACTATATTACTATATATATATATTAATGACACTATAGTATCATTAGTAATGACTCGTCACACTACTGGTATGCGTGTTTCCGTCACTTGAGACATGTTTGAATCGTATTTGTATCGTGTCTCTTGTATATCGTTATACAATATGCTTGATATCCAGTCTGTAGGTTCGTGTACTCACGTGATGACCTATATGGTTACCAGGTGTTCTACAGTGGCATTGACCTCGTCTCGGAGCGCGATAGGGCAATGGCGGAGGTCGTGTACTATAGGTTGTAATACTATAATATATATGTTAATGTTTGTAATGTATATAAAATGTAGGAAATAATACGTATATAAATTAATATATATATATATATATATATATTAGTGTTGCAATATAACTTCGGTCTTCGAACTTCGAACTGATACTCAAGCATTTCGAACTGATACCGATACTGATACTCAATAATTATATAATTTCGAACTCGGACTCTAACTGATACTCTATTTCAATATTATACTTACATGTTTGACTACTATTTGTTTAATATTATATTTTGGATTTCACATCTTTTTTATAGTATGGATTTATATATTCATGATTGTAAAATAAATATATACACATGAGTAACTAATCCTCGAGAAAATATATCCTAACAAATAATTTATATATCTATATTTATATATAATATTTACACTTATACTCACATTTTATATCATATTTATATACATTTTTTAAATAATAACATGTATTCAGAAATTAGTAATTCCGATGTTAGTATTATATTTTAAATACTTGTTATTATTATGATAATCATATAAATAATTTCTGAAATCACAGTTATAGCCATCGATATTTAAAATAAAACCAAGCGAGCGCTCTAAATAACAAACGTTACAGTTCTATATAGATCGCGAAATTGAGTATACATGTTATATCTTAATAATTAGTATTCATTATAATTTATAATAATATATTATTCGTATATATATAATTATAATCTGTAATACATATAATATAATATTATATAATTTCTGACTTCGAACTTCGAACTGACACTCGAGCATTTCTAAATGATACTGATACATAATGATTATAAAATTGCAAACTCAGACTCGAACTGGTACACGATTATTTCGAATTGATACTATGATATTAAGGTTCAATTTCAAAACTAAAATATATATATACCTGTTATATAATATTTACAATATTAAATACAGATTGTAATACATAATATGAAACTAAAGATAATTATCTGATTATTAGATATAATAACAGTACAATGTCATCACTACAGTAATAAGTAGATATATATATATATATATATATATAAATATATATTATTTGTTTTTATCTTATTTTATGGATTCTTTAATCATATCCAGGAACTTAGATGACGTTTTCCCATATAACCATATAGCTCTAATGTCACTTCGAATCCGCTCTCAAGTTAAGGCATACATAGTTTTAATGAGTGAGGATTATTTATGTATTAACATTTATATAATATCACCTCTACATATTATGCTAAGACTTATTTATGTTCGTATATGTAGTATGTCTTAGCCAACTGATCTACATAGGCTATATATACACATATATATATATATATATATATATATATATTTACTTGCTTTTTACTTATTTCGGGATTATTGATTCCCGGACAGTAACATTTATCCAAACATCACGGTTCATCAAAGCTACTCTCATCTCGCTCGCAGGTATAACAGTTTCACGCTCCAGATTTTTGATGTAGCTTTCTGGTGGCCTTCCCCATCTTCTAGTTCCATATGTAGGTTCCTAATGAACTAGATTCGAAACAACTTCACCATATCTACGTAGGCAATGTCCAGCAAACTATAAGAATCGACGTCTGATCTTTGTAGATGCTTTTCTATAGCTACATACGGTACATCGTTTGTCAATTTCTGAGATCAATGTATGTTTAATATAATTCGTAGAATTCTAGTGTATGTTCCATCAAGTTGTTTGATTAGTGTTTTTGTTAGTGTCCAAGTCTCACATCCGTATAGCAGAACCGATTCAACGTGGTGTGCATGCGCCTGGTTTTTAGTTTCCTACTAAGAGTTGATTTCCAGATATTCCTCATTTGATGACATATTCTCCAAGCAAGCGCTTTTCGGATTTTCATTTATGTTGCACTGCTGTTTATTCATGCCCTTAGGTACTTGAAGTCTTCAACCTTTTCAGTTGTTACCCATCTTTGATGTATATCTATATCTATATATTTTATCATTTTTGGTTTATACGCTAAGCGCTGATTGATTATAGGGTATTATATCCGTATTAGGGACTTATATGACCTCTAGATATATGCTTATAACTTAATAAATATTTGAAAACAAATATATTAAATTATAATTGAAATTATATATATAATTTTAGAATGCTTTTTTTCATAAAATTAAAAACGTAATATAATAATCAGTTTATTGGATCACCAATATATTGAATAATTCAAATATAAAAAATACTTTTTAGACTATGTATATAATTATGAATATTTTATTCATCTCATATTTTTTGTAGGATGTATGGTTTCTGAGATATCGAGAGTATCCGTATTCTGGCACTGTCCGTATTCGGTTACTTTCCCCTAGTTAAAAATACAATGTCATTTTTTAAATATTTTAAATTACGATACTAAATGATAAGACGTACTTAAAAATATACTAATAAGGAAACTATACTCAGTATGAATAGAAAAACTAAGTTAAACAAAATAATGAATGACGAATTATATAGACGTCAATAGTTATAAAATTTTATTTTCAATAAATGTCATTAGAATATAAATAAAATACAGTTTTTTAAGGTTAGTGATAGGTATATATTTTATATAAAAGTTTAAAAAGATTAATTAAAAATATAATATTATAAAATTCAATAAGAATAAAAGTCAATAAGATTACAATTATTATTTATTTTAAGTTTGTTATTTTTATATATAATATTTCAATCTATTGAATTAAGTACTTATATTCATTCGACATTGATATTATAATTGACGAATTTCATCTGAAAATTTTAACTTAGCACCTAACATCCTCTCATCTACTATTACTACTATGCATAACTAGCTCACACTAAACTCCCTACTATAACTAACACCGAGGTTATTTTCCGTCACTTTAAATTCCAAAGTAAAACGTTACTTTCACCTCTTCCAATCAACACACGAACAGCTTACCAAGTACACAGCCCATGTCAACAATCGTAGTATTATATATAGTAATATTAATTGTATAGACAACTATATCACAAAGATATTATACTATCAAATATAGTAACTATTCCTTATTCGTCATTCAATATAAATATCCAGCGCTACTATTATATCGTCTGCCTATTCATACCTCTCTTCGACTACTGCAATTTCATCCTTAACAATACAATCTGATCATATATTTATAAACTCAAAATTCTTCAAAAATCTATAGCTATAGCTATAGGTGTATATTCAACTCTCCAAAACAACTTACATAGTCATGTATCTCCATTCCTAGTTAAACTTAAAACCTTCTCAAATATAAATGTGTTAATTTAAAATATAACAATATATTGTTAATAACTAAAGTATTTTAAACATTATATTTATATATAATTGCTATATTTGTTATCAAATATTAATTAAGTCATAATTATATATCTAGAGGTTATATAAATCCCTAATACGAAAACTATTGATGTAAATTATTGAAACTATTGATGTCTCGCGCAGCAACTAAACTATTTTAATTTCCATAAAAATCTCGTGCATTATAGTATAAATACCATCTATTTATGAATACGTTACATGTTTATTATTTATATACTTCACTTGTAATTAATAATTAAAAAAATAATAAAAATTAATAAATTAATTACTAATTAAAATATGTTAAATTATTTATTAAATTAATTATATGTTATAAAATTAATTATATGTAATATAATTTTAATTTATCAGATTGGTTCATCAATAATATAGAGTATATGCTATGGTAGATAGGGTATCTGTATTATAACCTAGGGTGTCCGTATTCGAACATGAGTACCGAATATGGACAGCTATTGGTTATAAGGCCCCGTTATATCTTGAATACAAAGATTAAATAACATTTTAAAATCACAATAATATCTATAATCATATAATATTAAAATATTGTAAATTTTAATAACAATATGATAAATAACGTGTTAAAACTATTTATTATCGTCGTATCCGTACTAGGTGTCCACTTCCCCCTACCTACTAAACATAACTCACATTCAGCTAATTACTCGCGCATAGGCAATATCCGTCCAATACTCCTGAAACATTCACCCTACGTGCATCCGTACTACACCATCAACTAAAAACTTCAAAAACTACTGAAAACACATGTATTCTATGTTTAAACATTACCTCACGTGATGTGGACAACCGATTGTTTTATGAGCAAAGTTTTCACTCCGAAAATCGATAAATGTAAACATATTCGACTTAATACGATAATGAATACCTATATATATATATATATTCGATATATAAATAGTCGTTATATATCAATAACAATTATATATAATTGTCGGTGTACCTATTACTGCGCGAGCTTTTCTGTAGTCCAATATAGACTGTCGGTGTGTTGAACTGATGCAAGCCGGTAGTGACAGCGGTTTTCTGTATACGTGCTGAAGGTCACGTGACGTTACTGTATATATATATACCCTATACCCTATATATATATACCCTATACCCTATATATATATATATATATATACCCTATACCCTATATATATATATACCATATACCCTATATATACCATATACCTTATATATACCCTATACCCTATATATACCATATACCCTATACCCTATACCCTAGATATACCCTTATAGGGTCCGGGGGAGGGGCGAACTAGACGGAGTAGCGGT
Organism: Osedax fenrisi; assembly: GCA_964019155.1. NCBI lineage: Eukaryota > Metazoa > Annelida > Polychaeta > Sabellida > Siboglinidae > Osedax > Osedax fenrisi. Next base: position 18,868,212 of record OZ025246.1, read on the forward strand.
CGTTAAGTAGACGTGATCCGCGTTCCCTATCGATGCGTCACCACTCTCCGCATTCCTCTCCGTACCGGAAGTTCAGAGGTCATCGTCGCCGGCATGTGGCGGATTTTATACACAGTTTAAGTTGAGAATCTCGCTGAGTTTATTTATATATATATATTATTATATCGCGATTCTGATTTTCATTGTAGTTAAATGATTAATTATCAATTTGTATTATCGATAATTTATAATAATAAATATTACCTGTTAAATTAGCACGCAGAAATCAAACAATAGTATTTTAGTATATTTTAATGCAGAGTCTACTTAATATGATTATCGAAATGTGTATATGTATTATAATGTATTATAATGTATTATAATGTACATATATGTAACACTCGTATACATTATTATAGGTAAATATATATTAATATTTAAAAAGTTATCTTTTAATTAATGATCCAATATTGTTATATTTTATGTCAACAATAATATACAACTATATTATTTTTAATCTAATATGATCTATTATATTAATTAGGTGACATTTCAACCTATTTTAATAAAACATATGAAATTATGTTTATGTATATAAGATTTTATGTAAATAGGATACTACTTAAAACTATTTATTATTTCATATTTTAATAGATCTTTTTCTATTTTATAGTGCAGTTTTGTCTATATGATGATGATGATGATGATGATGATAATGAATAGAATGATGATTATTTATAGTGATTTTGATTATGACGATCAAGTTTAATAGTAGTATATAACAGCAGAATTGCATAATATCACACCTTTATTATTATATTAATAATGATTAAAATAATAACAACTATAATAATTATCTGTCATTATCTGTCATCATTCTCGTTAATGGTAGTAAATAATTTCGTGAAACTAACATGGTTAATTATAAATTCTTATTACGAAAATCATTATTAAATGATAGATTACGGTTGATATTTTATCGTATTGCATTCTGGGACTCCTTATTATTTGAAATGAATATAAATATAAAATGTATATAAAATATATCAGTGAAAGATTGTTATTTTGGAGTATCCTTACCTACGGTATTGTAGGGGAGGGAAGGGGGTAGTGGCCGAGGACGTAGTAGTGGCCGTTCTAATTAACGCTTAAATGGCGATTGATAGGATAAAATGTTCTATATACAATATTTAGATAATCAAAATATCTATAATATATAGTATAATTTTTTTTTAAATAATTAATTAATTACTCTAATTTATTATATAATAATTTATTGATAAATGTTGACAAAAAACATGATTATATATATTTATGCTTATTTGTGTGTAAGAGTATGTATATATATATATATATATATAATTAAATTATTTAATCAAATAAGGTGCGTATGCATCATAAATATAATTATTTAATATTCTATAATTAAAAAATATAAATCGAATACATTACGAGACACTTATCGCATTTTCTGGTACTAGCGGCCACTACTACGGCCTTGCCTTATTTGAGTGATTTTTGTAATGCCTAATCAAACATTTGTATTAGTAGATTAAACACTTTATATATAAAAGACTTTTATATATATATATATATATATATATATATATTGTTATTTTTATTTTGTGGAGTCCTTTCATCCCATCCAGGAACTTAGATGGAGTTTTCACTTATAACCATATATGGCTCTAATGTACCTTCGAAGCCGATCTAATGTTAAGGCATCCATGGTTATAACAAGAGCCGATCATTTATTTATACACGATTATATAATATCACTTCTAAATATTATTCTAAGACCTATTTTAATGGTCCGGACGAGGCTCTAACGTTCGTCCTACTGCTTGTGTGTATGACGCCTTAGCCAACTGAGCCACACAGGAAGTTATATATATGTGTGTATGTGTGTGTGTGCGTGTGTATAAATGTAGGTGATGATAATAAATTAAAAGTTCTAACCTTGTGTGTATATCATATTGTCGTACAATGTAGGGGAAAGTAACCGAATACGGACAGTGCCCGAATACGGACACTCGCGGTATCTCAGAAACCATAAATCCTACAAAAAAAATGTTAATGAATAAAATATTCATAATTATAAAAGTAGTCTAAAAAAGTATTTTTTATTTTTTTATTATTCAAAATATTTCTGATATATAATTTTCCAATAAACTGATTTTTTTATTACGTTTTTAAATTCATGAAAAAAAATGTCAACTTAAAACCATCTCAAGATTATACAAATGTATTGATATAAAATATAATACTATATTATTAAAAAATAAAGAACACTAAAAATTGTATTTTTAATTTCTATATGTGTTATCAAATATTCATTAAGTTATAAGCATATATCTAGAGGTCATATAAGTTCCTAATACGGACACTCTAAATGTCTTAATACGGACACCCTATAACCAATCAGCGCGCAGCGTATGAACAATTTTATTTTTCATACAAATCGTGTGCGTTATAATATTAATACCACCAATAAAATTAATTCTAAACAAATTATTATTTAGATACTTAAATTGTATTATTAATTAAAAAATAATAAAAATAAATAAATTATTAACTAATTAAATTACAATATATTTTTTATAAAATTAATTATAAATAACGTAATTGTAATTTTTCTGATTGATTCATCAATAATATATAGTATATATAATGGTATATAGGGTGTCCGTATTATAACACAGGGTGTCCGTATTCGGACATGGGTACCGAATACGGACACCCCCGTTATCTATGGAATTAAAAGATTAAATAAAATTTTAAAATTACAATAATATCTATAATCATATAATATTAATATATTGTATTTTTTGAATAAAAATAATGAGTCATAAAAAGTTAACACCATTTATTGTTAAAGTGTCCGTATTAGGTTACTTTCCCCTACTTGGGAACATTTGCTTTTGGTAATTTATTGTACTTTTCATCGTATTTTGCATAGTGTATGAAAGTATGCGCTGTAATAAGTAGTAGTAAACATATAATCACTGTATACTAAATATGTATATATGATTTTTAATTATAAGTAATATATATATATATATATATATATATATTATTATATTATTATTCAAATACATTAACTTTAGTTACTAATTATAAGTTAACTAACCAAATAATAATTGTAATTATAATTATAAATATATTTCAATGTTTTCAACAATTCTATTTTCTAATGAATTAATTTTATTTACTAAATAGTTTGTAAACTATATTTAAATTTTTTCGAACGTTTTTTTTCGAAAATACAGTAATTTGCGAATATTGAAAATTATTTACAATCATTTTCAATATTATATATAGCGTACTATATATATATATATATATATATATAATACGAACTCGCTCCTCTCCGCTTCTTCATTCGACTGGCAGCCAGAGAATGTCAGTGCTGAACTATACGATTTCAAGCAACACGCTGAACAGACATTCGAAGGACCGGTGAAGGTACCAAGTCCGCTTCAACTCTCCCACGTACTTCTCTGGCTAGGACGCGACGGGCGTCAGGGAGCTACATCGCTTGGGAGGATGCCAGCAAGAAGAGTCTCATCACCTTCTGGATCTATCTCGCCTAACACGTGTCCCCCAGCTCGAACTTCTGGCAATCGATAATCACTCTATATCGATTGAGACAACAACCAGACGAGTCTATAGATACCTATATGACAAAGCTACGACTACAAGGTCAACGATACGAATTCCGTGACACTATAATGTAGAGAATTCGTACCGTATACGGAAGTTCAGCAAGGCCTCACGGAACAACTCGTGATAGGAGTTCCGATTCCATCATCCAGGACTGTATGTTATCCCAGGACAAATCGATGTCCCTGGAATCGGCCATAAACCATGTAAGAATATACGAGGCCAAGCTCGCCGATATTGCCTCCTTCCGGTAACCCCAACACCGCGCTAAGGTAAACCTCGTTACACGTAAGCACAACGCCCCACGACGTAACCACACACCAAAGCACGCATCCACTCCACACACATTCACTCCACATACACACATCCACATCCAAACACACCCTTACGTCTACATGTCCCAACTGTACTACCTCGCACGAACCTGGTCGTAAGTCCTGCCCAGCACGAACCTATAAGTTCCGTAAATGTAACCGCGAAGGATACTGGACAGCTAAATGTGGTTCTCAACAGAACTCAAACAAGAGTAGGCACCACCACCACGACGTCAATGGAGCTACAATTCTGCCTTCCCGCGGCGATCCATGTCCACCTCATTGAGATGGCGAAAAGAACATTTACTTCGGCTTTACAGTCTCGGGCCCGAGGCCCGGTTGGAACGCCGCCCCCCACACTCACGGGGATTTTTCTGTTGTCCGGACACCTACCAGCTCTGGTGGTCCGGATTCTATTGATGAGAGCTGGCGATGTTGAAGCGAACCCCGGCCCTGGACCATTCTGCAAGCCCTGCGGAAGGATGCTGAGAACCAATCAGCCACACCTCAAATGTGGCTCGTTCATTGCGACCTCGCACAAGCAAGAGAAATGTAACGGCCTGAGACGAGTGTCACAGACTCCAGGAAACTGAATCTGCAGCGACTGCATCCCACCCCGTTCCTGCACGCCTCCCCTACCATCGACCGTAACCATACTGGTTGGACAACCGATCGGAGCCCAAAGGCTTCCAGGAACAGGCGCGCCTCAGAAGCGATGCCTGCAATGCGAAAAAGTTGTAAGGTATTCACCCCCCTTCACCCGCGTAGGATGCCGGCGTACATGCCACAAAAGCTGCTCTAATATGTCGAGAGGCGAACACAGCATGCATATATCCACCGGTTCCTGGCACTGCGAAAACTGCTCGACCAGCGCGAACAACAAGGGCGTAGATAGCGGAGACCGGCGCCAAACTGCCCCGTCGAGAAAGGCCGATGTGAGCCGAAGAGGCTGCCTCAAAATCCTACAGTGGAACGCTAACGGGATCAGGACCAAGATGGTAGAGCTCGAAGACCGAATAAGGAAACTCAATCTCGACATTATTATGATCCAGTAAACGAAGCTGAGGGCCCTGGATAAGAACCCTGCCTTAAAGAGCTACTCTACAGTCCGAAATGGCACAAAATATCTCATGGAAAAGTAAAACGAACAACGAAAAACTGTATAATGGTTTACCTAAAGTAACAGATATAATCTCTGAAAAAATGCTGAATCTTGCTGGACACTGTGTACGTCACAAAAAAGAGATGGCCCTTAATCTAGTTCTATGGACGCCCACACAAGGAAAGAGAAGAAGAGGACGTCAGCAGCTTACATTTGTAGATGCTCTAAAACTTCAAACTGACCTTGAGAGTATCGATGAGATTCGTTCTGTGATGATGGATCGTTGTAAATGGAAGAAACTGTCAAAATTGGGTCGAGCGAGAGCTCGACGAAAGTAAGTAAGTAAGTACAGTCCGAAAAGACAGGGGCGTCGGTAGTGGTGGGGGACTTCTCTTTTTTATTAAGGAAGATATACCCTTGACAACTATTGACAACACGCCCAGTGCCCAGAATTCCCTCCTGGAGATTCAATCGATTGAATTGAGAGCCAAACATTTCGTCAAGACTTTACTATCCAACGTCTACTGCCCCACGTCAAGAGGAGCAAACCACGGTAACGAGTTTGAGATGTCGGAACTGCCTCACGACCGGAACGCAATCACAGGGGGCGATCTAAACGCACATAGTCAAATTTGGGACAGATGGCAACCTGAAGAATCTCTGGGATCAATTCTCGAAGAGTGGCTGATCGAAAAAGATTTCTGCATCGCGAACGACGGAGCCGCAACAAGGACCAACCCAGATACCGGAGGCAGCAGCGCGCCCGATTTAACCCTCGTTCACAGCAGTTGGTTGGATCTATTGGAATGGAACACGACCGAATGCCAGGCTCGGATCACCTCCCCATACTCATCACCGTTGACTGTCAGGTGACAATGCTGAACGCCCCATCCCGTACCGAACTCAAATGGAACTGGAAGTCTGCTAACTTCCAATTATTTGCTGAATCGGTAGACGAAGCGGTGACAGCAGCACCAGCGGTCATACATGAGTCTTCTCTAGACTCCATATCCAAATTCCTGAACATGGCAATGATTGACGTGGCCAACAAGGCAATTTGCAAAGTAAAATGCAGTGTTGGGATATATATTATTAAGAAGTGGATGTCTAGGGACATACGAGAGGCTGTGAAGAGACGAAACGCGCTGAGGAGAGACATTACGAGCAAGCGGGCTGAATGGATTGAGGCATGTATGACAGTGCGGGATATGATCAGAGAGAGCAAGGAGAACAGATGGAAGGAATTCCTCGAAGACTCTGACTCAAGTTCGAATCCCCACAAGATCTGTAGCACAATCAAGTCATTGAGTAGAAGGAGCACAGCAAGCATCCGGAATGAAACATTGGTCCACGAGGGAAGGGAATACATAACAAACAAGGCCAAAGCAAACTCCTTCCTACAAAGGTATGCTGCGACCAGTAGGTTGAGTATACCCAAGGCATGCCGCATTAATAATGCAGTGCGCCGCTCCCTAATAGGTCCAATAGTAGAGGACCCGAGATCTATCCGATATAATGCTGCAGAAATGTCCAACGCGATCACAAGCATGAAAGTCAAATGCGCGCCAGGGAAGGATAAGATTCACCCAAGATTCATCAAAGCCATGGGCCCAATCGCATCCAGCTTCATGTTGCGCATTTTCAATGATTCATGGAAAACAGGATCTTGCCCGGCTTCATGGAGGGAGGCTATAATTATCCCCATATTGAAAAAGAGTAAGCCGGCAACTAAGATCGACTCCTTCCGCCCAGTAGCTCACCTCCTGCGTGGCTAAAACCATGTAGAGAATGGTGGCAAGTAGCCTCTCCTTCATGGCAGAGTCCAATGAGTGTTGGTGCCAGGACCAGACTGATTTTCGGACCCTCAGATTCTGCGAGGATCAAGTCATCCACCTCTCCCAATCAGTCAGCGGCGGATTCCAGACTCGACACGCTAAGCGCTGCGTCCTCGCACTACTGGACTACAGTAAGACGTATGACACGGTATGGTGGAATCGCTTGTTTGAGCTGATGATGGAGAAAGGCGTATCAAGGACTATCGTCCGCTGGATCAGAGGATTCCTCTGCGACAGAAAGGCAGCAGTGCGGATCGACGGCGTTATCGGCGCCAGCAAAAAGATGCAACAAGGAGTGCCCCAGGGAGCTGTACTCTCACCCCTACTATTCCTCTTCTATATTAATGGTATTAGAGAAGAAGTCCCTAGCGGGGTGAGGCGTCAGCATGTATGCGGACGAGATGGCGATCTGGAGCCAAGACCGCTATAAGACTGTTGCTGAGAGCAAGGTGCAAGAGGCGGTGCGCAGGGTATCGGCGTGGAGTTCCCTCCACAAGCTAAAATTGAACATGTCGAAGTTTGAAGTGTCGTTCTTCACTTCCGACACTCATGAAGCAGAGTGGATTCCGTCGATTACCCTCAATAACCAGCCCTTCATCTTCAACAAGACTCCCAAGTTCCTCGGGGTCATCTTTGACCGCTCGCTAACCTTTCGGCCACATGTTGACTCTGTAAAGCTCAGAGTGATGTCCAGTATCCGGATCTTATCCTCCCTGTCATCCAAAGAGTGGGGATTGAGCAGACGATGCATGACGCGGATCTACACAGCCCTGATTCACAGCACACTGCACTACTGCGGCGCGGCTTGGCAACCGTGGCTCGCGAAGTCGAACGTTGCCATTCTGGAATGAGTACAGAATCGGGCTCTACGTGTCCTAACAGGTCAACTGGCTGATACACCTCTCAAATGCTTACGCACGGAGGCCGAGCTAACTTCCTTCGAGACACAGATCAGGCGTAACTACATTGTTGCCTAGGAAAGGTCAGCAGGGTTCTCCGTGAGCAGGGTTCTCTGGTCACATGACTTATCGCTCCCCGCCGGCAACCCACGCCACAAACTGTTCACCTCGCCTATCGAGCATAAATGGAAAAGGTCGAGCTTCAGCACATTAGCTCAAGCAGAATGCGCGCGCATCGGCCTTTACCAATTGCCTAGAGAGAGGTTTGCTCCAAAGAAAGCCCCACCCTGGAACTGGGACAGAGATCCAACATGGACGGTAAATACGCGACTAAATGGCGGCAGCGATAAGTCCTGTGACCAGAGAACCCTGCTCACGGACACAGTGGACACCATCGCGGCATCCGGAGAAGCTGAGATCACCATCTACACGGACGGCGGAACGCGGTTATAAAAACGGAGACAGCGCAGCAGTAGTTACATCAGGACCAGCCACTGACCCATTCTAAATCACCTCCATCACACGCAAGGGAAGACGTCTCACGTCGTCCTATGAGACGGAAGTGACAGCGATGCTACTGGCAGTTGGCTGGATCAAGAACCGCGAGAACCAAGGCCCCTTCATTATCTGCACCGACAGCCAGTCAACCCTGACAGCACTACAGTCGCCTGGATTGAGCGACGGTTCAGACCTAGCAGAGACCCGCCGAATCCTAAACTCGCTGAACACGCGTGTCTCGCTACAATGGGTCTCCGGCCATATAGGGCTCATCGGAAATGAGTGGGAGGACGGCGAAGCCGGAGCAGCGGCAGCTTCAGACGAAGAGCCAGCGGCAACGGATGGTGGCATAACCTTCCAGACAGCCAAAGCCTTCACGAAGAGAGAAACGATGGACCCGGCCATAAGCCACGAAGAACCAAAGCGGTCTTTAACGGCAAGCGAGCCCTAGTCTCCCTCTCTAGAAAGGATTCGGTCCTACTAGCCCAGCTCCGCAGTGGCCACTGCCACAAGCTGGCAGCATACCGAAACATTGTCGATGCCGACTCCTCTGCGACCTGTCCACATTGCCAAGGAGCCTCAGATACGCTCGATCACTGGCTCCAAGATTGCCCGGCCACAGCTCGAAGACGAATCCGTGAGTTTGGGGGAGCGGCGCCCCCACTGTCAGCCCTGGTTGAACAACCAGAGGCTGTATTATCGTTTTCGCATGGACTCCTATCCATGTGAATGCTACGACGCGAATAACAACAACAACAACCCGTCCCACGAGAATACATTGTCATCTAATGTGTCAACCGCTCGACACTACGATAAGAACAAGTCTCACCTATACCTGTCCGACATAGAGCCCCTCACTAACGTTCACTACCGCGACCATGTATCCAATACGTGGAAGCCAGCTGTAGTAACATCGCAACGCCAGGAGCCTCGGAGACTAAGATATTCTCACTAACGATAGTTCTACCCTCAGGAGAAATCGTCGAGATATCCGCCCCACTACCCCGTCGACGCTCTGTAGTACCAACACACCTAGATGCACCCGCGCATCACCCCGGGCATCATGTCCTACCCGCTACTCCGTCGACACTCGGTCCTGACGTAGTTATACCCCTACGTGATGTACCGTCATACACTCACCCCAGGGATGCCTCTTTTACCACTAGCCCGTTGACATCCGGTCCGGAACTAAATAATCAGACCCCACCAACTATATATAGTATAGTACTATACTATAGTATATATATATATCGCTGCGTCGATATAATCGCAACGCACGACCCACCGCTCGTCTTAGACTCGTAGCCATTTGATTTACAAAGGGGGATGCTATATGTCTACACGTGTCCATATATTCATATATATATATATATATATATCTACGTATTACTATAACTTATATATATAGTATCACCTACATATACACATTTACATATATACTCATGAGTATCCCTATACATGTATCCACGTTCACATATACATATATCTTTCGCGACATGAATACATATATGAACGTTATAGTCTAAATGCAAGACACAAGTTTATTATGTAATAGTATTCTAAATACCGTATTGACATGCAATATACAATATTGTTATTGCAAGCTATTGACATTGACACGATTCAAGGCAGTAATGTATCCGCCACATAACTACCTATTGGCTGATAGATTCACTATAAGCCACGCCCCTAATCATATATATATAAAGTATATATATATAAGTAATATGGTTAAATACCTCGAAAATCTTCTGAAAATTTTATTTGTCCTTTTATTGTTTTTTTTTCTCTCTTGCAATGATTGCAATAATAAAATGTATCTTATCTTATCTTATAATATTATAAAATTATTATTTATTTATAACTATTATCTATAATAAAACTTATCATGTTAATAAAGGGGTAATTGTCTCAATAAGCAACATTGCTTCTACAATTACCTTGGATTGCCTAAATCAGATAATAATAATATCGAATGGTATGCCACGATATGTTGGTTCCTATACACTTTGACCTTGTTCCTATAAATCGTGCTACACGCTATTGCTATACTTGGACTAATAATAAATGTTGATACTGGACCCCTTGCTCTATACATTTTGAAAGCTGTGGGATATACAAATTAACTAACCATATTATATTATACACAGTTTAACATAACAGTATATACTACCTATTCTAACATATGCTATCTTTTTTAATTATAATAATTGGATTTTTCTTTTTAATTTATTATAATAGGTGGATTTTGAACGAGATATAGTAGATTCGTAATTTTGTTTCAGTAGAAGATTTTAAGAAATTTCTTCTCCAATTTACGAACACTCTTCTTGAAGATGTAAAGTTTGTGAGAGAACCAGTGAGAAAAAGAGCGGACAGTAATTAATGTTGATTTTGTATGTATAAGTATATTTATAATATTTTGGAGAACGGAGTTTAGGAGAAGAGATCGCAGTTTTTATATTTCTTACAAATCTTGGTAGGTAAATAGACTTACAATCTCTATATGTAATACATTTTCGTTTAATCTTTGTGAATTTTAGATTTATAGAGAATTCCACAATAAAATGATACGTTGGTAGTTCATTTTATTGAAAGGAGTTATGATTTATACATCCAATAAGAGTACTGGAGAGGGATGTAAATATCATATCAAGTGTAGTCCTATTACCACTTGAGTGGGTGGGAAATGATATATGTCACAATAAAAGACTCAGTTAGTAGTTTAAAGTCATAATGGGGATATATAGGAGAATTAAAGTTAGTTTAATTCACCGAGAATTATCGGTAAATAGGAATAAGATGAAGGAATATTATGAAATTCATCAAAGAATAAAATGGATGCAGCTATTGAGAGATGATAGATTACGGTGAGATGTAGAGTTAATCTAGGAAGCTTAAGTGTCAGTGAAAGACAATCACTATATGAGAAGTGAGGGAATGAAGGGATGGAGAGATGTAATAATTATTATGTATTATAAATCCTACCACACCACCAAGGTTAATATATAAATTAATATCAGAGATATAATTGAATATTTCCTTTATATTCTCAAGATTAAGATACAAATTAATTTATAGTATATAAATATTAATAAGTGACTTTCTAACATATATATATTTAATAGTTTATTACTTATTGATTCAATAATATATATCATATATAACATTGTATATTAAATAAGTCATTAATAATGTATATGAACTATAAATATATAAGTTTATACACAAGTATTTAACATATATTATTTTTAATAAAAAAATAATTATTAAAATTAGAATTTAAATACTACATTTCTTTCATATTTATTATAAAGTTAATTTGTGTTCCATACAATTAGATAGATTAATATTATTAAATTAATCTTTAATATTCTGTTAAAATAATAATTATTATATTAATATTTTTCTTAAATTATCAAATAAAAATAAAAATGTATTAACCCATTTAATTATTTTTTATCATATTTCCAGTGATAAATATAAAATAATTTATTTTCCTAACAAATTATATAATTTTGTAATATAAATATAACAATATAATATAAATTTATTTATAATTTAATGGAATGAAAAGTATAGAATTAAAATCAAAATAAATTTATTTCTATAATTGGTAACTAATTCAATAAATAAAAACAATTATGAACATTAATAAATAAAAACAATAAATGTATATGGAATAAACAAAATAACAAATATCAAATAAATTAATATCAATAAATAATGATGGCGAATTTTGCTGTATTCAAACAATACCTACATATTACAATAATAATTTATTATAGAATCTAAAAGTAGAACACAATATGACTGGTGGCAATGTTTACATGTTGGGCCATGTGTACATATCGGGAATGAAACTTTCGTAATCGGTAGTGTACATTTGACTTAGAATGAAGGCACGCTTATCTTTAGGCTCAGGATAGTGAGATGCTTCATTATTTTCATACACATACTCTGCTATTTTCACAGCAATTTCAGTGGAAACCTGAAAAATTATTACAGATATATTTAAATCATAAATATATATTAAAATGAAAAACTATATTGATTCCTAATCAATTATATTTATTAGAATACAAATAAATCCATATAGTATTGCTATACTAACTTATTATATTAGATATAATTTTAATGTATTCTAAATTATTATATATTGTTATACACTAAAAATTCTTAATATAGTATAGAATTTATTTAATTTACAATGTTAAAGAAAATAGCTTAATTTAAAAGTTTATATAATTATATTTATATTCCAATCTTATTATTTTAAGAGAAAATATTAAGATATACAAATAAAATATGAATTAGTTGTAATTTTAATAAATATAATATTTGTTCTAATTTACGATTTTACACATATATATTATAAACCAGGGTTGATTGGTTTTTTTCGGTGGTTTTCTAAGGTAAAAGACTATGGTTTTTTCTATGGTTTTTTCTAAGGTTTATATAGTTTTCACATTGTGATATATAAATAGATGTTGTCAATGAAAAGTATTCATTATATAATTTTTTTTATTTTTAAAAAAAATATGCTATTTTTTAAAATTATACCTACTTATTTAAATAAATTATTGAAGTATTGTATTTCAATACAATACGAATCACATCCACTTTTATTACATTTAGTTAATAATCTATTTTATTATATTTTAATAATATATATATATATATATATATATTATATAATATAATATTAACATGAATACCAATCAAAAATAATAGATTCTACGATTCCAACTCTTCCATTATGTGATAAGACTATATATTTAAAAAGTATAATAAAAATAATACAATTTAGTTTGTTGTTTGTTATGAAAGAATTAGAATTTGTACTTGTTTTTATAAGTTTAACCATATAAACTAGTAAAAACCATTAACCATATTATAAACTTGATAATAATATATAGTGGTAAATATATTATTACATACAAAAATATATATGATATACTACACTAGCTATATGAATGCAAGAATAGAATAACTATATGAATGAATACTAACAGCTCGGATATTTTTGAGAGCGGGATAGACACGGCCCTCTAGCTTTTCTTGCGCGGTGACTTGAGCGGAGAGAACTTCTGCAGCCTTCAGGAATATCTGTTCACTAATATGACGTACTCCACACGAATTCACAGCCAATGCGATACCGGGGAAAATGTAGGCATTGTTTCCTTGTCCAGTGTGGTGAACTTTACCATCTATTGTTACTGGGTCAAAGGGAGATCCACTGGCAAATATCACTTTTCCCTAATTATTGAGTGATTGTTATAAAATGATAGGTAATTTAGTGTATATATTATATACCTGTATATATATAAATAAAAATTCTGTTTTATTAAATAATAAGAAAATATTTTTATATTTTTATATAAATATCATAACTATACAAATATTTATTATATTTTAAATTGATGAAGAAAAAAATATTAAATTAATCTATACATTAATTTAGAAGTGTATAATATTTATATAATTATTATTTAAAATTTAATTAATTTAAATATTGAATATATTATCCTCTCGATATATAAATAAGTAATATCAATTAGAAATTTCTACTTTCTAATGTGAACGTATTCCACAGGTTATTTCAAAATAATCATATTTAAGTTGGTGTTCAGGTGTTCATTTTTGTTTAGTGATAAAATGTACTATTCATAATTTCATATATAATATATTTATTAATAAAATAACCTATAATAATATTATTGATATATTTAACTAAATGGCATAAATGTGAACTCAATACCAGAAATGTAAATTAATTTATATTTTAATTTATATAAATAAAAATTCCAAATATTAAATTATGTTAAATAATTCCTAATTAATTAATTTTTTTTAATTTAAATAAATTAAATATTTGACTATTTGATTAAATAGATTTAAAATAAAAATGTCATTAATCAAAATTTAATTAAAAAATACATTATTTGTCTATTCAATATTGTTCTCTATAAAATATAAATTAAAGTTGAGGGTATCGATTATTAATTACGAAATAAATTATTTTATACATTTTTTTTTAATATTTTTATATATTATTTATATCAATTTAATATATTTAATATTTCTCTCTTGAAACTTATGAAATTTTCAAATGATTATATTGATTAAAAGTTACGAAAAAAAATGATTTCGCGAGAGTATTATATCTTTCCTAGGAAAATTGTTTGGTAGAAGTCAGTACCTTGGTGATTCTGTATACTTCCTCTGCAGTACATTCAGCTTTAGATGTAGGGTTGGAGAGAGCAAAGATAATAGGCCTCTCATTGTATTCAGCCATTGCAGCAATTATTTCTTCAGTGAATGCTCCAGGTACTGCAGCCACACCTATTATATTAAATAAGTAAATAACCCGATAAGTATTGGTTAATATATGATTATATTTTATAGTAGTTATTACTTCAATATATTATTGAATTTATTGAATTTATATATATATATATATATATCTACAAATCAATAAAATATGGGGAAAATAATAGAATGTAATTTATATTATATATAAATAAGAAATATATAACATTATTACAGTTATCATTAAAATATAAATAAAGAAACATAAGAGATTAAAGTATAGTGACAGTGTTGTGTAAAGCACTGATACTAGAAGTAATGTAAACCTACGATAGCAGTAGGCTTAACGTGATGTACAACTTTAGCCAGAGATTCAATGGGGTTGCAGTCAGGACGGGCAAATCTCTCCTTGTGAACAGAAATACCACCACTGGGACGGTTCTGTAATAGTAATAGTGATAGTGAGTGAGTGAGTGATAGTGATATGATATATAAATATATATATATAGATTTATAAATCAATATACACATAAATAGCTACTAATAGACATAAATTTAGTAAAATGAAATTAATTATTCTGAGAAAATCTCAATATGAGAAAAAAATTCTATTTATTTCAAATATATAAAAGATTAATGTATATTAAATATATATATATATATATATATATATATAATAAAATAAAATAAAATATACTTTATGTACAACATTAACATTTATAAACATTATAAAAAACATATAAAACACTGTATTATCATATATAATGGATACTTTTTTTCTAATATGTTGTTACACAATTATGTATAAATAATCTACCACAATTTTCCAATATTAAGAACTTCAGATATGAACATAAATATATCTCGTCAACAACAACATGCCCTTAATTCCATAATAAATAGTAATCTACTGTAAACATAATCATTATTTACAATTATATTATCTTAACTATAATTACAAATTTATCAATATAAAGTAATATATATTTAATAATAATAAGAAAATACAATATAAATATAGAACAAAACTATACTGAACCAGCATGATTATTGTGGAATTACAAATTATTATATTAACATATTAATCTGATATTGAAATTATTAGAATTATCACATATTTCTTGAGATTAAATATTAACAAATAATCAGTATACATTGTGGAAACAATTGTTCTTGTATCCTAAATAATAGTATTATAATCTAACATCCATAGCATGATGATAATGACAATACAATACAAATAACAATATCTCTAATTAGAAGCCAGGGTATTAAGAAATGAATAAAGACACATATTTTCTTTTTACTTATTTATATTGTATTATCTGGGAACACTGGCATATATTTAACACTTATTTAAAATGTGTACATTGTAAACTGTACAATGATACTTCTTGATTGGGTTGAATAGTATTTGATTTAATTATATTGTATCATATATAAATTATGATGAAATGATATTATATATATATATATATATCTATATGAGAGAGGTTTAAACTACCTTTACAATAAGTCCCTTACTGTCAACCATCCAAATTCTACTGATGGCTTCTTTTTCTGAAATTCCTTCATTTTTCATAGCCATCACTAAAAGGGAAGCAATTCCAATAGCAGCCTATTGTAATATTACATAAAATTAACACATAAATTATACTATAGGGATATACCATAGGGATATACTATATTGGTATACTATAGGGATATACTATAGGGGTATACTATAGGGGTATACTATAGGGGTATACTATAGGGGTATACTATAGAGGTATACTATAGGGGTATACTATAGGGGTATACTATAGGGGTATACTATAAGGGTATACTATAAGGGTATACTATAGGGTTAAACTATAGTGATAGACTGACTGACCTCTCCAGCCCCTTGGAACAAGAACTTATTCTCTGACAGTGATTTCCCAGTAATAGATAGGGAACTCAGCATACCAGCTACTGTCACAGAAGCAGTACCTAATAAGGAGATGATAACACTATGTAATATATAG
>OZ025246.1:18885019-18902519 GCA_964019155.1 Osedax fenrisi
ACTATGTAATATATAGGTGGTAATGTGATTATTGCTGTGGCTTATAACAATAATATTCATTCTAAATTAAATCTTATTTTAAGTTATTCTCTTAATGGTAAACATGATTAACAATCAAAACATATGTATTTATAATACATATATTATGAATATGCATTTAGTTGCATAATTATATTAGATGTGTAACCTTGAATGTCATCATTAAAGGTGCAATATTTGGAGCGATATTTCTCTAGGAAACGGAATGCATTATGGTTACCAAAATCTTCAAATTGAATCAGTGTATTTTGTCCGTATCTAAATGTAATATTACATACAATAATTATAATAATAAGTAATCATTATAACACATAATGAACCTATATTTTATTATCCAGTAAAATCTACTCACGGGTTATAAATATATTATTAAATATTATTTTATAAGATAAATATAGATCATTTGAAACATAAGTTTGCATATTCTAACATCATTAATTTAGTAAATATGAATATATATATTGCCTGCTTTAATAACAAACAGAACACTACATAATGATGATATGTTGTATAATAGATGAAATATACAAACTTTCTGACAATAGCAGACATGAATTCATCAATAAAAGCATCATATAATTCTCCAGTAACACGCTTCTGTCTTAAACCAATGTACATGGGATCTTTAATCAATTCCTGAAACAACAGTTTCCATTAAAAATCAGTAATGTATTATCCAACAATCATAAACAATGCATTATGTCATATAGACCAGGTTTACTTATATAATATTATAAGAAATCAACATATACTAGTGATATAATGATATATCTAACATCTTGATAATAGATTTAATATACATGTATGAAAATGCTGCGAATCTATAATGTAATAATTGTACTAGTAGAAGAGAATAATATCTTTATGTAATAACATTATAGTAATAATATTGAAACAAAGACACATATGAATGTGATAATACACATATGAGAACAGTGTTATGAAGTGATAGTAATGATATTAACCTCTCTATTACATCCTACATCTAAAGTGATGGGGAGGCAGGTATGGGGTTGTACACCAGCGCAGGCAGTATACAGTGCTAGCTTTCCTACTGGAATACCCATTCCTGTAATAGTTCAGCAAATCATTAAATGCACAACTGTTTTTTATTTTCAAAATATATATATTTATATTACAAATTTAATGTAGTCAGCGAATATTATATTTTCTATTAATTCTGATTATTATAGTCATTCCTTTGTAAAAAACAATTTGGTTATTGAATGTTTATGAGAGTGATCATAGTGATAAATCAATTTTAAGATAATATAGTTATATTGATATAAATACATTATAATTATTAAATTGTTTCAATTGACATAGTGGTACAAATATCACTATATACATAATGGTATAGATTGTATGTTAACAAACCATAAGAACCAAGATCTCCTAGTCCTAGGATTCTCTCTCCATCAGTAACCACTACTGACTGTAATACAATAGTAGTAATATTAATGTATAACAAGTAACTAATTAATCACATAGATAATGATGGTTAAGTATGATAAGTAAGTATGTTACCTTGACATCCTGTTCAGGCCAGTTACAAAGAATCTCGTAGATATGTCCGATGTCATTGATGGTTATGAATAAACCCCTATTGAGTAAATATAGTATTACTACTCAAATATATATGCATTCATTTATGTAAATATTATGTATTTGTATAATATTAATACTATTTTTAATTAAATATTATATTAGGAACATTTTAAACTATTTAATTATTAATTATATAATATATTATTAATACAACTATTCATAGTATATGTATCATATATATGTAATATTAATATTTAATATTAATGCATATTTGATTTAGATGAATAAATGATACAACAATTATATTGAATCAATATATTTCTTGAAGGTTTTATTTTGGTGAGATAAAGTTTATATAAAAAATTATTTATAAGAATTTTTATAAATAGCAAATTGCATATGGAAATTACAATTAATAATAAATAACAATGACTTGCATTGTTTTATAATTACCATAGTTATTGTTATTGAGAAGGTTGTGTAAAACCATTACAAACTAATCAATTCATTTCACATTCTAATTATACATCAGATGATTAAAACAATAAGATTTATTATATATAATAATTTTACATTATTAAAAATAAATTCATGGTTTTATATATTGTGATATATGCCATCATATATTATTTATATAAATTTAATATTTTAATATTGTATTAAGTAAAATAATAATATTATAGATTATTTAAATTATTTATATAGTTATAATTAAGAATACTAAATATAGATACAACTGAATGCATGTATTGATAATAAACCTAGGTTTTCTGAAGATAAGTCCGTACTTCTGACAGGCTAAGCCCACAGTGGGAGTGTATATCACAGGCATCATTAACTCCACATTCTCTGTGATTACTCGGTAGAAAAGTTTCTCATTACGATCCTGTGTGTGTGTGTGTGTGTGTGTGTGTGTGTGTGTGTGTGTGTGTATGTGTATGTGTGGGTATGTGTAGGTGTAGGTATTTGATATTGTGCTCATAATATATATATATATTTTATATTCATAATATTTCCAAGAATTTAAGTAAATTAAAAAATTTAATAAAATATGATTAATTAAATATATAAATATTATGATAATATATGATATAATATGATATAATATTTAGAGATGATTATTTTCAATATGTATGATAAATATAGTAAAGTATTTTTGTAACGTACCACAGTACCATCTGTATGCTTATACATGTAAACTCAGATGGTACGTTGGTACTAACTTTTTGATGTCCCATCCCAACGTACCAACGTACCATAGTACCATCGATATAGAGATGTTTTATTCATGTATGCTTAATAAGCATTGCTTATACATGTAAATGCAGATGGGACGTTGGTACATTGATACATTGGTAAGTTGGGACTCTGATACTATGGTACGTAGGTACTTTGGGATGTTGCA
Source organism: Osedax fenrisi (assembly GCA_964019155.1). Lineage (NCBI taxonomy): Eukaryota > Metazoa > Annelida > Polychaeta > Sabellida > Siboglinidae > Osedax > Osedax fenrisi. The sequence continues at coordinate 18,888,012 of OZ025246.1, forward strand.
TTTTTTGTAACATACCATAGTACCATAGTACCATCTGCATTTACATGTATAAGCATACAGATAGGATATTGGTACTATGGTACGTTTACGAAAAATGTTTGCTAACTTGGTACTATGGTACATTGATGTTATAAAAAACGGACCCTCATTCTAATAAAATTAAAACAAATAAATCACATTACATTACCAAAGTCACCATCTAATGTATTAATCGATGCGATGGAGATAAGTGTATAGGGTGTTAGTGGGGGTTAGTGGGTTTTAGTGGGGGTTAGTGGGTCAGCTAACCTGTAGTCCCATGAGATAGATGTAACGATCGAGGTCAGAGTCCCATCTGTTGAAGTTCTGCATAACTATGAACACCTGTTGTTCCTGAGTGAGAATAGTGGGAGGCAACAGACCATGTATTCCCAATACTTGACGTTCCTTCAGAGAGAATGCACGTCCCTAATAGGGGGGTAGGGCAGGCTAGAGTTTCAAGTATGGTATAATGAGTTGTAAAGTTTATAGAGATGATTGTAAGGAGTGCCGATTATAAACAGGTGGAAGAATTGTATTTACAAAAATATATTTATTGTTTTCAAATTATATACGAGTTTATTTGTACAAATAGTTATATTATAAATCAACATGTCACGATTATTTGTCATCACAACATCACAAATAGTTATGAAAGGGTGTGTATTTACCATGTATATATGGTTAAATTTAATGTATTTATTTGCATATAATATAAATGAATGAATAAACTATTATAGGTAAGACATATATATCATATGATGTGATTATAATATTATTATTATATTAATATATATATAATAATAATAATATTTATTTATTGAAATCTCTTATATATATTGAATACAATACAAATAGCGGATACAAATGGACCCCTCAAGAAGTCATAGACTTGTACATGTTATAAATAACTGTGAGAGGCCCCGGACAATACAATACAAATAGTAACATTTTTTTTCTTGTGTTTTGATTTATTGTTTATTAAGTTCTTTATAAACACAAGAGAAATTCAAGAACTGCCTGGAGTCGAACCCGGGACCTCTGGCTTACTAGCTTTTGGTTGTCCCACTGAGCCATCGACCCCAGACTATAAATATATATATATATATATATATATATATATATATATGATATATTTATATAATATGAGTTATATATAATAATAATATCAAATATTAATTAGACTATTAGTGGACTACATTAAAAGGTATTATATGAATAGAATTACTTAATATAAGTACTATACTAATTTGGTTGTTATGAAAATCACAAGAGCATATATATATATATATATATATATATATATATATATATATATATATATATATATATATATATGTTTACAAATGAGATAAACTAAATATCAATACAAATTAATAAAACGAAAATTGTGAGTAAAAATATTTAAGAATTCCAATGGAATATTCCAATATTAACTCTATATATATTCACTTATATAAGATATAACAGATAGCTGTGTATAGATTAATTCTATAGATTAATATGTATGTAACCAAAGTATGCAATACACTGCATTGTTCATTATAATACTATATCAATATATAGTGTAGTTGATGTGTAGGTGTTCCTATCTTACATATATTAAAGTATCAATTACTTACTGTATAATATACATATATTATATTATATTATATTATATTATATATATATATATATATATATATATATATATATATATATATATATATATATATATAATAGATTATAGTAAATGTAGTATATAAAAAAATTCCTATAGATATTTAAATAGTTTAAAACCTAAGATTTAAAAAATAGGTATTGTTATATAAAGTTCATATTATATATATAACAAAATTTAATATTTATATATATATATATATATATATTCTTATTAGTTATGTAGCAATGTATAATAAATAAGTAATTAGTATTTTATATATTAGATAATGTAAAAAACAATGTATTTATACGTTCCTGAGTGAAATCTCTAATAAATATCATATAAGAAAACCCATAACCAAATGTAAAGCATAACTAGTTATTGTAGTTATCAGATAGATACACAACATGTGGAAACTGTCCTTTGTGATAGTTCGTTAATAAATAATGTATTGACCCTGGGTATTGAGTCAATACTATTGACTTGAATTCGAACCTTATTAAAGTGGGCGTGGTTAAGTAATCTCTGTCCGGTAGGTGGGCGTTTTATTGCGTCTAATCGGTTGTTATGGTAACTAGGTGATAGATCTTCAGAGGAAGAAGTCATATTTACTATGGTTTCTACTATGGTTTCGGTAGATGTTATAGAGTCCTTCAGTGTCGTATTTGTAACGTGTTCTTCGCTTGTAACGCAGTGAACACTATTATTTCGCTTACTACTTTGCGTGTTATATAATAGTACAGCAATTACAGTCAACAAAATAACACATAACGTTTCGTAAAATTTCATATCGCACTATATATACAACTATATGCAAGTATATGCGTATGTATGTGTGGTGATCTGTATTATAAGTAAGTTGCAAACTCTGAGATATACCCAATACTTAGTATGAGTGTACTTAGGAAATACCCGTAATGTTCTCGTGAATGCGGTGTTCTTACACGTGTTATGGATTCGTTATATAGTGACAGTGGTATCAAAGCCCTTTGGTGGTATGAAACATAGTAAATGATTGATATACTATCAGTGAGGGTTATATGTGTATATGTTTTTATGTGTATGTGTGTGAGTTTGAGTGTGTGTCTATATAACAAAGTAGGTATACTGCAGCATGGCTATATGAATGTACTGACTAGATAGACTGCTTAGAATAACAACTGGCAATGTGTAGACTGCGTATATAGTACGATTAGTTCAACGTGAAATCTACAAGATTGCGTCATGCGTGTCAATTTCACCAATAGTTTCGTATATCAATGATATTCATATTCTAAATGTTTTACACAAATTTGTTTGTAATCAAAGAATGCATTAATAATGTACATTTTTAAATTTCACGATTATAACATTAAAAGTACTTGCATTACATCAAAATACATGTATATATCTATAGTGTATGTGTATATGTGTGTGTTTGTGTGTTTGTTTGTGTGTTTGTTTGTGTGTTTGTGTGTGTGTTTGTGTGTGTATATGTGTGTCATCGATATAAATAATCGCGCTCTTTATATCGATGGTGTATATGAATATTTTGTCTATATGTTCACGTGTGTATGCGTGTGTGCATAATTTGTATCTAGTGCTAAGTATAGATACTATAGTATATATAGTATAGTATTTAATTACATAATTATTAATAACTATACAAATTATACAACAATAATTGACCTTATTTACTGAAGGCGACTTCAATATAAAATGACCTTGAACTTTTATAAAAAGTGAAAAGTTTCCTTTAATTCTGTTAATAGTTGTATAGTATATACAATTAAATCAATAACAAGATATGTAAACAGCGAATAATATAGTATGAATACTATTTTAGTATAATACTATTTCTTAGATATCGTATAAATGTACACATTTTTAATTATTACATATTAATAACAATGTCTTGAAATAGATAGCTAGAAAAGTGAATGAATAGTGTATCATACTTATAGAGTATCATGTTAGTATTTATATATATATACTATATAACCTAAAGGTTATATAGTAGAATACGTAAATCAGTCTTTATATAAACGTATTCAATATTGCATCGATTATATATATATATAGTTTTCACAGTTTTCTTTAAGAATTTCATTAAGAAACTTTCATTATATCGATGGTATATATATACATAATATATTACAGCATATATCTATAAGATAAATAGGGGTTTAATTCTGTCAATTTCTCTTAGTAGTTTACAATGTAAACTTTACATACAATATCATATCATCCATGGATGCATGTAAACAATTATTTATATATAGATTATATTTTACTAATATTTTACAAAGCAAAAATCTTTGTATATATACTATATATAATATTTAAAAACTCTGCGTATTGATTATTACTCGCACAATGTATTACAGTGTATGCAGTATGCATGCCAGAATGGCCATACATATATATATATGGCCATATACGGCCTATGATTCAGGTAGTATATATTAGGAGAATAGTGTCGTACGACGTATAATATACATGCGAGAATGGCCTATGATTCAGGTAGTATAATTAGGCGACCATTATCACACGTCACAATGCTACTGTGGCTGTAAACAATACAGTGATGGCGGCGGGTACACTGCAGTGTGCGATATACAGGTGCGAGTGCGATATACAGGTGCGAGTGCACTTATTGAAATACACCGTGTGTGTTATAATCGTAACTAATTATATAGGCTATATATACATGCGTAAACATACATGTGTATAACTCATTAATAGTGCTATACAATTGATCTATTGTATTGGATATCTATTTTTAGAACAACGATACATATATTCATTTAAGTGACCTTGTACTGATCATCGTATTGACCTCGGTGCTCGTGTCGCTGGGGTTAGGGGTAGGTCGCGAGTAATGTAAAGGGGTTGCTGTTAGGGTAGGTCGAGGGAATAGAACACAGCTATCCGATGTTCTATTATGATAGTCGGAAGTTGTAACATCAGGAAGATGGTGATCTAGATCTTCTCCGAGCGTAGAAGACTGAGAAGAGGGTTTGTTAATCTCGATTGTGACTTGATTAGAGTCGTTGATAGCTATGTAGCTAAGACGAGCATATGATAGTTGTTGCAGTCTATCACTAGAGGCGCGTATAATCTGATCGCACATGCCTTCGCAGTAAGACTTCAACTGTAACAGGTAAATTAAGTCCACCGGTTGTATGTGCGATGTAGTGGAGCTTGGTTCTACGGCACTTGAGGTCGTCGTAGAGGCTGGTGGTATGTCTTCATCGTGTTCTTGTATGCAGTCCCATAGCTTATTTTGGTAAGATTTGTAGCGTCGTGTTAGAGGTCGTAAGCGTATAGGGGTCAAAGGTCGATCCCCTTTTATCATTTCGAGGATTATTAAATCTATTATTGTTACGTCACCGTTATTATTCAACACGAAAGATAATATTCGCTTTTATGAACTCTATGACATAATATCGAACTATGCAATGCAGGTTGTTATTGCGTAATAGTTGATCCAGCGTTGAAAGCCAGCGATATGGAATTATGATGTAATAGATTCAGTGATGCTTAGTAATCGTATAGTGTGATACACCCGCACACCTGATTAATAGCCTATATGTTACATAATTATTAGTATTATAAGTATTAATAAATCCATTAATAAATATGTAAATACATAATATATGTATATATTTAAATATATTTGTTTAATTTATATATATATAAATGTGTGTGTATGTATGGCATATATTGTGTGCATTTTGGTATGTAAATGTATATACATATATATATATATATATATATATATATCACTTTGTTTACATAGCAACCAATATATAGTTGTGTTAATAACTGCTTAGCTTTTAAATATCTTTTAATTGTATTATTATTATAAAGATAAGTACGTATTCATTTATTTTTTATATTATCTATTATATTAATATATATTAAATATTAATATCCAACTTATTTGAAATACATAATAGTTGTCTTTAAATTATAATCATATCTTATTTAGATATAATTATATTTAGTATTTGTTTACATTTTATTATAACAAAATAAAAATCCTAAAAAATAAATAATAATCACAAAGATAATAGAATTATAAATTCGATAAATTAATTAAATTCAAATATATATTACATACTGTTTATGTATATTTATACTTAGCTACATTATTTACTATTTATAAAATTAATTAACTAGTAGTAATATTATTACTAATAATATTATAACTGATATTCTCCCGTGGATCTTCCTTGGGAATTTGCTTTTGATAGTCGGATCTACCAACCTTCATTTGAGGTTAGCTACCAACTTACACCTAGATAGTCTACTGCTGTATTTACTTACATACAGATCCATCAATTCTACCTCGGACGATACACTGCCTTAAATCTCAGACAATCGGACCATCATTGCCCGGCTGCCACCAAGCATACCAGGAGCCTACTAAAGTCAACCGGTGCTTGTCAAGTCAACTCGTCATATAGCAAAACGGACTGAATACCAAACTTCTTCAAAAATATCCCTGTTACGACCATTTTTTATACATTTATTATTATATTTATTATTATCTATTTCATTCAATTTAATCCCACAATCTCAAGTATACCATGTCCTCAAATTGTTCACATTGTAACCTTCCCGCATGCGAATATTATCTCAAATGTAAAACATGTCCATCTATTTTACATTATAATTGTTTATACCCCGCAGCTATTATTTCTAAATCCTGGTTTCATTCTAAAAACCCCCCTCCCGCTTATGCTATTGCTATATTTAATTCACCTAACTTCATCTTCACATGTTCCTCATGCCTAGCCTTAAATAAGTTTCCTTCGACTAATCATACAACTACTCCACCCATTACTATGCCATATTCACCTTCTACTTTAACTGACAAATCTATACATAATACTTGTTCCAAGGTAACGCCAAATATAACATCTGATATATATTCTTCTACTACGACTATTAATATCCAGCCCAAGCATCAGCCCAATGCTAATACTTCTAGAAACATTCCAAAGCTAATGGACTTAAAATTTTCCTCAAATCACACACCAACCCCTATATTATCTAGTTCAACTTCCTCAAAGTCTTCATCCATACGCTCCATAGATAATTCCCTCATACTAGTACTTGAACACCTTCTTCCTTATGAAGTTAACTATAATTTCATAGTATCATTAATTGACTATATAAAACTTCCACATTCTTATATTACTTCTGCCTCATTTCTTACCAGTACTGCTATATTACGTTTCACTAATATTTCTGCTCGTGATATATGTTTCTCCTCCCTTCTAAAAATCTCACCACATAGTAATTTTAAGCATATATTTATTCGTCATTATTTACCTGACTCTACTAGACTTCTTGGTAAGGTACTATATCATGCCCTAAAACAAAAACTCACGCCCATTTTGTATAAAGTATTTTTTAATAATCGTTCCCAAACATTTGAACTTAGGGATAAAAAAAATCCTCTTTCATATCCCCCTTTTCTCATCCCTGAATCTGATCTAACAAAATGGTTTGATTCTTTTGATCACTATAAGAAATCATTTATAAATAATTCTTCCTCTCAAGCCTGACTATCCTCTAATATAGCCTTGATCAATATTCGCTCCTTGAGATCAAATATATCCCTTCTGTTCCCATACCTTAAATTACAAAAATTTATTATAATCGCATTGACTGAGACCTGGATTTCTAATAATGACTCTGATATATTTGCCTCCATCTTGGACTTTGGATATACACTCTATCTCGCTCCACGACAAACGGGCCGTGGTGGTGGGGTAGGATTTATGATACGTAATGATTTTTACCTATCTCCATCCATTTCATTCCCCCCCTTTTCATATAGTGATTGTATTTCGCTGACCCTCAAGCTTCCTAACTTAACTCTACATCTTACCGTTATCTATCGTCCCCCAAAACCTGAAACCAGTTTATTCTTTGATGAATTTCATGATTTTATCCATAAACTTCCTTCATCTTCATCCTATCTACCAATAGTTCTTGGTGACTTAAACTATCACTATAATTCTCCCATCTATCCCCATGGTGACTTTAAACTCCTAACTGAGTCTCTTTCCTTGTGCCAACATATATCATTTCCTACCCATTCTAGTGGCAATACACTTGATATGATATTTACACCCCTATCCAGTCCTCTTATTAGATGTATAAACCCTAACTCCTTTCAAAAAATTGAACTACTAACTGATCATTTTATTATTGAATTCTCTATAAATCTAAAATTCTCAAATATTAAACGAAAACGTATTACATATAGAGATTTTAAGTCTATCGACCTACCAAGATTTGTAAACAATATCAAAACTGAGATCTCTTCTTCAACTTCCCTCTGTCCGGTACTCCTAAACTCCACTCTCCTAAATATTATCAATATACATGCACCTACAAAAACTACATTAATTACCGACCGCCCTTTTTCTCCCTGGTTCTCCCACAAACTTTTCATCTTCAAGAAGAGTGTTCGAAAATTTGAGAAGAAATTTCTTAAAAATCCTTCTACTGAAACTAAATTAGCACTATCACTAGCTAGAAAAAATTACAAATCTACTATATCTCGTTCAAAATCTATCTATTATAACAAAAAGATAGCATTGATATCCTCCAATCCTCGCAAATTATTTAAAATAGCAAATAAAATTCTCTCTCCAGATGAAAAAATCCTCCCCATTTTACCTAACACGTCAAATTTTCAACTGTGTTCTCTTTTTGAAAAATTCTTTAAACATAAAATTGCAATCATTAATAATATTATTTGCGCATCTACTCAACCCATACTCAATCCTACCATATATATTACCCATCATATTGACTCATTCACTAAAGTACATTCACTATTCCTTCACTGTATGAAGTAAATGACCTACTCATGAAATCTCACTGTACCTCCCCCACTGATCCCCTACCTTTATCATTATATCACAAACTTTCACCCTTATTTTCTCCTATTTTCTTGGATATTGTTGCGAACTCACTAAACTCTGGCCAAGTTTCACCCTGTCTCAAGACTGCCATAATATCCCCAATTCTAAAAAAACAAAACTTAGACCCAAACTCATTTAGCAATTATCGCCTGATCTCCCACCTACCCTTATTAAGTAAAATATTAGAAAGAATTGTTTCCAAACAACTCATAGCCCATGTAAGTAAAAATAATCTTTTCGACCCGTTTCAAAGCGCTTTTCGTAAGGGTCATTCAACCGAAACAGCTCTCCTCCGTATTACTGACACTATATTATCTACCTTAAATAGCAACACGTGTTGCCAGCTAATCCTACTTGATCTATCATCTGCTTTTGATACCCTGGACCATAACATATTAATCTCGCGACTTACTTTAATGGGTATATCTGGCTTAGCATTAAAATGGTTTACTTCATATCTCACTAACAGGAATATCTCTATTATGATTGACAAATCTTACTCGCCTCTTTCTCCTCTTAACCACGGTATTCCCCAAGGATCTGTTCTAGGTCCATCCCTCTTTTCTATTTATATCCGCCCTATTGCTGATCTAATTAAGAAATGTCCAAATATCCACTACCATATTTTTGCTGATGATATCCAACTGTTTACCTTTTTCCCTATAAATTCTCATAATATCATTAACTCTGAATTAATCGAGTGTGCTAACTCCATAAGATTATGGCTCCTCTACAATAAACTACTAATTAATTCCTCTAAAACTACTGTACTTAACATATCTACTTCTGAAACTTCCTTTCCAAACTTTACTCTAAATAACATGATTATTTCTCCTTCTCATTCCTCCAAAAACCTAGGATTAGTATTTGATGACAAATTATCATTTAAGAATCACATATCATCCATTACAAAATCATCCAACTTTCATCTCTTCAGAATTAAAAAAATACGGACATCACTTTCCAGAAACCTTACTAAAACTCTAATTAATGCTCTTGTACTTTCACGTATTGACTACTGTTCTTCCCTACTGAATTTACTTCCTGCTAAAGCTACTGCTCCACTTAATCGGATTATCCGTTCCTCAATACGTACTACTTACTGTTTAACTCGACTGGATCACTCTACTACAACATCTCATCAATCATCTCATATGTGGCTACCCTTCTCCCTCAGGTGTAAATTACGTATACTATCTATAATCCATAAATCAATATATTCTTTTACCCCTAGCTATATCTCTGATCTAATTAAAAAACGTACTATATTATCTTCTCTTCGTTACCAAAATGCTCCTCTACTTATCTCCCAGAACTCTAGTAAAACGTCCCTAAATTCTAGAGCTTTTAAAAATTCCGGTCCAACCCTATGGAATTCCCTCACTCCTACCATTCGTTCTATTAGATCCCACAAAAGATTCATAAATCTTACTTCTTCTTTTCTCTCTACCCATAATCATTAAATCATCCAACGTATTATTTGTATCCGTGTTATATTAAATTTATATCATTATTAAATTGTTATTGTATTATTATTATCTTATTATTATATAACACTATACTATATCAATGCAGTCTGTAGTATATACAACTACACCATATCAATGCAGACTGTAGTATATAATAGTCCTTTATATTGTTTATTATTGTTTTTCCGTTGTATATTGAATGTATATTATTATCAAAAATATTATCGTATTACTATTATTTTATTATTATTTTCTTCCCGCACGAGCGAAGGGGTCTACATGACCCTATTTTAGTGCTAATAAACTCAATATCATCATCATCATCATCATATAATTATATATATATTATATATATATATATATATATATATATATATATATATATATTTATATATCAACGTATATGTCTGACGTAATGTATGACATACAATGTACATTACACTGTAATAATTACTCCCAGGTATTACTATATTATTCCATTGTAACCACAATATATTGTTATATGCTATAGCATAACAGTAAAATGTAGTCTACAACATGTATATAACATCTATACATTAATACATATAGTCAATTTGTAGATAGTATCTATAATATACTATATAGTTGTGAAATTAAAATTGTGTTATATATATAATAGTGATACATTGATATATATGAAGAATATAGTATACTAATATATAGGCTATATATACATATATATATATATATATATATATATATATATATATTATTTATAGTACTAACATACCCATCTGTCTAGTATAACCATCTATATAAAGAAATATATATTTACTTACATTGAGGGGTATAACAGACATGTGTGTATATATCATAGATTCATATTTTACTTGTAACATATAAATCTATATATATATATATATATATATATATATATAGTATAAATCAGTATAACTCATATTAATAGTTATAGAATTTATTTAATAAAATAAATATTTATCAATATATATCAATATATATATATATATAATTAAAATAGTTAAATAGTAGTAATATACTGTATATAATTACAAATATGTATACCTATAATATTATATGGGTATATTATAATTCAATAAAAAATGAGCCCATCCTTTTGTCAGTTTTGTAAATAAACATACTAGGTGCAGGTGTGAATATTATATAAACATATTTGTAGTACATATAAACATATTTGTAATGTTTATATAGAATATCAAGGTACTTATATAGTGTCACTTGTATGTACTGTTTAATATAAGGCATTCAAATAATTATATATACAATGGTACTGGGTCCAAATTCATTATCTCATAAATTATAAACAAACAGTAATAAAACTAATATTTATATAACTCAGTGATAATAAACAATAATCTATACAGTGTAGAATAATAAAAGGCAATTGAAATAAAGAAGTTAGTACCAGAAATTATATATTGTTTTAATACACTTTTTTACCCACAAGTACAAAATAAATATTCTTTAATTTGTATTTTTAAATGTCTAGACAAACTTTAAAGAATGTATTATGCATAGGCAAATTATTACATTATATATTTATTAATAAATTCCTGATATATATAAAATATACAAAGACATGATGTTTTCTCACTATCTATATAATGATAATGTATTGTACTCAGAAATAGATACTTTTCAGTGATATATTTAATTATATTTCAATGATTTCAATATTTGAATCAATATCAGAGATATATATTTATTTGTAAAATAAAAATTCATTCTTATTTTTTAATTTTTATTTCTATATAAATATTGTATCCAAAATATGAATTTAATTATAAATATAATATATAATTATAAATATATTATGATTTTAATATAATATTATTGAAATCATTATTTTAAAAACGATTTGTATATAAAATTCTAATATTTATCCTGGACCATGATTCAATACAATGTAATCAATCAAGCGTAAAATACAAATTTCATAAAATATGTGTTAGAAAATAAATGTGAATGTAACTTATTTATATAATTATATTGATCTTATAATATCAACAAATTTTAATAAAAATATTTTAAATATGTTCATAATATATTTCCATGAAAATTTATTCTATTATATATAAATAATATACATTTGTGAAATTAAAAGAAATTTTTGTTTGCATAAATATATATGTATATGTATAAATCTATATTATAAATCAATAATATCAATTATACCTTAGTGAAAATTACATTATTTAAAATTCAATAATTGATAAAAATTTAATATAATGAATTAAAATTTTTTTAACAAAAACCAATATTTAATTTATAGTTATTATTTTGTTTATTACAAAATCAAGTTTATTATTCAATAATACAAATATTTTGCAAATTATTTTGTAAATATTCTTTATTATAAATAAATTCAATGACACTAGTTATGTTATATATTTTATTGATTCTTCTCATATTATATTGTAATTTAGTAATTGCTGATTTAATTATGTAATGCAATATATTTTATAAAATCAAATTAAATGCAAAAATACAATACCTATCAAATAATTACTAGAATTTATTTATAAAGAATATAAAATTCATAACTTATTAAGACAATTATATATTAAAATGATATAGTTTTCTTAAAATGTTGTTAAATATTATAATTATATATATACAAATAATGATACTAATAATAATTTAGATAAAGTATTAGAAGTATATATACAAGAAATATTAATATAAATAGGTTAGTATACATAACGATATCAAATATTTTTCTAAGGAAATATATAACACTTACACGAAATAATCTAATTCTATTTTGTATACAAAAACCAACAACGCCATCTATATAAGGTCAATTTTCGGATCTATGTGTTGTTTATTATGTAAATGTGTATCAAACTATACACTTTATGAAAATGAACTAATCTTCACTAAAATGAAAAATAATGTTTTAAATTATTATTTTTATAATGAAAACTAAGTGTTCATTACTAATATATAACAAAACAATAGGATATGTTGGTTTTGAATTCTATACATATCTATGTGGCGAGTAAAAGCTAATTAATATTGCATGTAATTTAATAGAGTAATGAAAACATTGTAGTATGCAAATCACGCAAACCTAAACATATTTCGATACTACTAGCAGTGTATAGATGTATGATTACTAATCACGTTGCGTAGATAGGGAGTGTTATTACTTTGCTTCGCAAAATCTTTGTCGATATACAATACTATATATATATATATATATATATATATATATATATATATTGATATAGAAATATTATAAATAATAGTGTGATCAGTTATTAATCTGAATTTTATATAATTTCTTCTAATATTTATATGATATCTAATAAAATAATCATACTTTTATGATAAAGGATTGGTTAAATATTTTAAATATAACAATAGAGATAGATAAAAGTTATATAACATTATTATACTAATAAGCATAGTATAATGAAATATATTCTTATAAGTAAGATATAGTAAGATTTTTTAAGATTCTCAAATTTATAAAATAACATTTTATTTCATTTTCATATGTAATACAATAATATAGTGTAAAGAGTATATACAAAATTGTAATAGAGTATATTAATAATTATGATAATTTATATGGCAGTAAAGGCAACAATTTATAAACAATACTATAAATAGTTCACCTATAGAAGGCGATAATTATATGGAAATAATATCAGAATATTAAGTAAACGATTATAGTTTAATATAGTGTATGAATATCTGCATACAAATGTGTGTAAAACTTGTGTGATTATATTGTATAATAAATGAATTTATATCAAAATTATAATCATGTAAATATTAGACATTTGATAATATAATATTATATTAATTTGATATAAATCATTGCCTCTAGTTCGCTGTAACCATACACATTCCTGTCGAGATCATTGTGCAATAATAACACAATTACACAATTGTGTACACAAAATGATAAACTAATTCCCATATATTCATAATATAGCTTAATTTAATGAATATGATATATAATTATATATCTATATATATATATATATATATATATATATATATATATATATATATGATGTACTGAACTAAATTGTTATCCTATATGATCAAATATTGTCATTTTAGGTACCTGGTCAAAATCATCGTGATTTTTTTATAATATGCTACGCTTTGAATCCCCGCAAAATTTTGTATTCGAATTAGTGATTTGATAATCAAGTATCTAATATATAATTTATATATATATATATGTAGAGTAATACACATATATCTATAGATATCATATTCACGAGAATAAGAGTCTATATAATGTGTAACTTTGTATAATAGTTTAATATATAATATTAATGTGGATATACAACTATTCTTATAATATATATATATATATATATATATAATAATAATATCATGTTAAACGTGTGTTCTATATATTTATACAATAACTAATTCAAATAAATAATGTTACAGGCGTTTAGTGGTACACTAAATAAAAAAAGTG